>JAUESH010000044.1:2473358-2497612 GCA_032275165.1 Synergus magnus | reverse complement strand
TACAAATCGAAATTTCAATATGTAAGAAAAGGACGCAGTACCCGAGGTGCACCCGGGTGGGAAACCTGAACGCGCCTCTGGAGGGGTCTCATTCGGTCACTTTCGTCTTCACTCGACAATTTCCGGCCGCTCAAGAGACGCAAACATACCGCGCGCGTCGTCGACTCCCTCGATCCAACCAAAATCGTGGCTCGACGACACTGCGCGAAAGCGTCGCTGGCGGCGAAATCCGCACAGTGTCCTCTGCGGCGCTGCGCTTTTTTCATCTTTCTTAACCCAGTATACTCTCAAATAACGAAAATTAAAAAATGTCGACGACACCGCTCCCGTGGTCATGCGTCGTGTCTACGCCATAATCACTGTGTGTGGGCACCGTATTCCCGCACTGACGCTCGTCCCGGGCCTCTCGAGCGTGTCTTTCTCTTTGTCGTCATTGTCCAGTCAGACATGAGTTTTCTGTGCGCCATCGGCAAAGTGCCAGCAAAAGTGCGCGGGATATCGATTCGAGTATGATTCGCGGCCTTCTTACGCACCGCGACGCACGTTGACCGGCTCTTATCGTACCGAGCGTTCTATATCGCGAGTCGACCACACACCCGTGAATAACGGCTGTCTAGTACCCCTTCCCTAACTACAGAGGAGCAATCACTACAATGGTGAGTCTAATCAGTGCGTCGCGTGCCTACGTCATTGCTTACGTCATCACACACACCTCTACGTTCTTGAGTCGTTGTAGAAATTTTAAGGCTGTAGAGAGTTTACATAAAGATTCTCCTTGTATATGTGTGGCTGTGTGTGTGCAAGCGTGTGTTCAATGTGTATAGGGTATGAACATATATGTATAGAATACGTATTAGGTGTGGTGAAACTTCTCGTAGCACGTTCTCGACAAGTGATGCTTTTACCAATTAAGAAATTAGTGAAATGGCATAGTTTATGCAAAGGGCGAATTTTCAGTGGATGAGCAATTGTCATATAACAGATGAGGATTAATTATGGCTGAACTTGATTTTGGAATTATTACCAATTGGCAACTGAATCATTACATCATATGACTTATGTCACAAGAACTTTCACTATTTATTACTTGAGATGCATGTCATACATATAACAATATCTGAGCAGAAAGAAGTTTATTATACTATGAATTAGACTATTATTCAATGGATGAAGAATTAAAAACATCCTGTTTTTGACCAAATCGTAATTTTCCTAATGCAAAATGAAAGGTTTGTATAATACACTCAACTCTAGTTTTATTTCGTCTGGATTTATTAAGTTCTTAGAATTTGCGCCGGTCGCATATTTAGATGAAGGGAACCGTGGAAAACACTTTACTCAAAAAATATTCGAATTATGAATACGTTTTTTTTTTGCTCTGTATTCTGATTCATATTTCAAAAAAGAATCAATACAGAGCCAAAAGATGGGCTTAATTTATAACTGCTAAACTATATTTGATGCACCGTATTGTTTTTCATGTTTGAGGAATATTTATTAGTATAAGCTTGTTAATTTTTTTGCATGTTTTTCCATCTTTCAAAGGGTTTTCTTGAATTCAAAAGAATTGTTACTAATTTTTGTGTTTTGAAATTTATCAATAATGCCAGTACCTTTCTCATTTTGTAATGCATTTTTTCTTGTTTTTGTTTCAATGAGTTTTGATATAGTTTCTTATATAAAACTATTGTTGAATTTTTAAAGACGGAAACATGGTTGAGCTTGAGAGTTGATGCAAGCAAGGAACACTATTGAAGAAATTGGAAAGGTAGGTGAGAAAATTACCACCAATTCCTATCAATAGTGGTTCGAATAATTCTGCTAGAGTAATTTTTTCGCAATAAAAATGTATTATTTAAATTTCTTTAGTTTATAAAAAATGCAATTAATTTATTAACAAGTTTGGTCTTTATCCAAAAGAAAGAAGTGCATTAACACTTCTTTACTGTAGAATTATATCACATTTCGTTATTTTATGTTGCAGCTAGCAACAGATGTTGACATTGTTGAACAATTATGGTACCAATTAGGATAATTGTATGCGGAACAATCGTTAGATACGTCAGCCCATTGTGTAACTTTTTACTATCATACGATGATCAGAAACTTGTGATTAAATAAATATGGAACAGTTAAACAGTATGAAACAATAAAAAATAAAATCTTCAAAACTCATTAGATAAATGTGAAATCTCTAAAACCAGTATTCATGAAAAGTAATTAAACTGATAACTTTCTGATAAATACGACATGCAACAACAGTTTATATATGCCCATAATAACTATACGAAAATCTATAATTAATTTTTCTGCATATGTGTAATTATGTGTCTCTTGACACACTTGTTATATGAGAATCTTAAGCACGAAACCTTAATTGCATTTTAATTAATTCCTAAAGACAATGTCTTCTAAAGCAATGATAGTGTATAATTTATTTAGAACAAAGAACGTATGGTCACATTGTAGAATTTTGTACTGCAGTTCATTTAAAATTAACAGAATCAATTTATTATTTGTTTAATGACAATGTACCTTTTGTACATTTTGTACATTTAAAAAAATTTCCGAATCTACATAATACAATTGAAAATTTTCAAAATAACTGCATATATTTGATTAATTTTGGGATCCTGAAGTGCAATGTATTAAGCTTTACTGTTATTTTATTCTGATTTATCTAGTAGAGCATTATTCGTATTTATTTCATCCTGTTCTGACGATCAGTAGTACAAATGGTTTTGCGCAGTAGAATTACTTCTTTCTGGTCAGACGACGTAAAATATCAGAAATGAAAACTTTATTTCTTACTTATTATATATGTATTATGATACTTTTCAATATTCAAGTTTTGGGTGAAATTAGGGTCACATTTCACTGTTTGTAGTTCAGATAAGAATTTTATTTGTCGTATATGTTCATGTCAGGACTAAAAATAAAAATAAAGTGGTTCAAGAGAATGACTACCTGACCTCCTAAGAATAGCTGACCTGAAGTAAAGTACAATTCATCCCTTATGGATCTCACTACGTGCTGTGTTGAGACCTCGTTTTAAGGGTTTTCTAAATTGGCTTGAAGGAATTAAGAAATCGATGAAACCTCGATATATTTCTCTCTTATTGAACCCAAAGTTAGTGACCCGTTCCCAGGGAGCCGTAAAGTTTCAAAACTTATCTCCTCTACTTTCAGCTCTTCTCCAAATTGAAGAAATATTACATGATTTAAAGTTTTATGATTATAAATGTTGGCTCAAACTGGCTCTCAGACTAGTGCTACAAACAACTTTATTTTATCCGTATATAAAAGAGATGTTTTCTAACATAATTTCAGTGATCATATATTTTTTGGAAGTCACACTGCTTGGTACATTACACCACTTTTTATTAATATTATATATTCAAAGATTTGTATTCATGATACGCAAATTCTGGTGTAGTGATAAAATAAAAGTTGTTTGTCGATCCAAAAGCCACTAAGATAAAATTTCAACTGACGGAAACGCCATAACGAGGTCAACCAGCGAGAGTTATAGAAAAATCCTTGAAATAAATATCTTTGAAATATCCCTCCCATTTTTTTACATCGTTTTTAAATCTTTTAAAGAATACTATTATAATACTTATAACGTCATGATAGGAACAAGCTATAGGAAAATTTTATGCCAATCACAACAAAACATGATAAAAGATCTCTCCGTGTAAAAAAATTTAATTGTAATAGAAAAGTTTATCGAAATTAAAGTTTTTAAAAAAAGTAAAAAATTGATACACCCGAGCAGGTGAAGCAGCCAAAATCTTTGCGCGATGGCGGGGGTCCTTCGGTGGTCCAGGCGGTCGCCATTTCCGTTTTCGGCAGATCGAGGATGTGCGGGCGAAGAAAGCGCCTTTTCCGCGCCCAAGGTATCTTTTACTCATCGTGCTCTTGCCAGATTTACGATCTTGCCACCCTATGCACAACTCGTAACAATTTTCCGCTTTTAATTTAGCTCTTTATCTTTAAAATAACACCAAAAACGCGCTACGTGTTGCAATTTAGGAAATAAACTTGACTAATATCGCTTAGAAATAGATAGAATAAGATTCTAACAGTATTTTCTTCAATAACACTTAACAATATTGTTTCAAAAATCTATTTTTGAATTTGTCGCCTAAAGTTCTATCATTTGATTGGTTGGAGCGCATAAATCAATTTTTATTCATGTTAAATTCAGTAAGATTAATTAGAAATAAAGTGCTCTAAAATTAACATTAATTGTGAATTAAAATGATAAATTTTTAAAATAACTCGACCTTTTAAAATAAGTCTTCTTAATTGTATTTCTGCCACATTTCTGCCTGCTAGTAATCAATTAGATTGAGTGAATATTTTTTGCAGCATAGTTTTAAATAAAACGTGTAGTAACCGCTAGTGAGATTTTTTACTAGATTGTGAGTAACACGTAGAGCGTTAATAAGAAAATTTAATATCTCCCAGCTAAACATTACCTTCAACATATCCATTTTTCATTCACAGATGATACTTTTTTTATTTCATTCTTACTTTTATGATGCATGAGAATGTAACACATTGTATTCGAGATGATTGATGAAGTTTTTTATTACCTTCGACTCTTACTTTCATTGCAGAATCTTGTTTTCTGTTGGAATTCGAAACATCTAATTTCTTATCCCTTGGTTTGTATCGAGTTTGCTGTAGTAAAAGAATTGTTTATAAAACAGTAATTAATAACTAATGTCATTATTAATGCAGGTATAATTATAAGTATTCTATATCTCCATTTTTACAAATGAGAATTCTCTTTACTGAATTGTTTATTTTCTTCGTGCTAACTTTATTAACTTGAGAGGTTGGAGTAAAGATAAGATGTGGTAGAAATTGGTAGAAAGAGGAGTAAATTCTCAAAGGAAGAAAAGTTGGTAGAGTTTCTTAAGTCCAAAGGAGTTGGGGTGGAGCTGGAAAAAATATGACCTGCATCCCCAGTTGAAATCTTGTTCAATCTGTCGAATTGCTTTTTTACTTCAGAGTAGAGAGATTAAAATCTGATTACTGAATGTAGGACACGATCAAAACGAACTTGTCAGCTTCTCTCTCTGAGGGCTTTAAAAAAAAAAGTCTAATTCTATAAAGTGGATTTCAACGGCTAATTTTGTCAATTTAATTTTAGGAACCGTCTATTTTTACGAATTATTCTGTAAGAATATCCAATATAAGCAAACGGGTTTGGACAGTACCTCTTCCCCTTTCCGTTTGGCCAATCCAATTTTAATAAATTCAATGAACAACATGTATTCATTTCCAATTTTTAAAATTGTCAACAGCAAACTCGATAAATTTGATTTACAAGAGCATGCTGCGTAAACCTGGGGCGATGATTTAACCATAATTTCCTTAACCGAAAAATTAACCGACTTATAATCTAAGCCTTTCATTTATCTGAGAAGACCGTCTAACCACGAGACTGACCTTGAACTCTTGAATAGTTTCTAGAATAGTGACTAAAATTCGTGGTTAACGAGGCATCGATCGCTTTTCTAATGTAGAACAATTGTGAAGCTTTTGATTGTACTAACGTAGATTGTCCTTCTATTATCCACTCTCATGAATTTTAAACAGTCTTTAACGTAACTCTCAATTGTTATCCCAAGACTTTTATTTTTATATTAACAATCGAGATTTCAATGGAATCAATTTTTATTCAAAGATAAAAAATAGTTACAATACAAATATTATGTACATTGTTTTGAATAAAATTAATTATATAATTTGGTTATTTGTTTGTATTTAAGTTCGAATGACGAGCAGATTATGAGAATCAGACCTGATATCCAGCTTTTAGAGAAGGAAGCCCTTGAGCCGATTAAATCCGGGCTTTTCTTTTTGTTATTTTCTTTCTACACAAGGGTGTTAAGTGTTTTTCTTTTCTTTATAAGGCAGTTGTGTTTTCTAAAAGGAAATAAATGGAAACTTAATTTTATTTTATTATAGTCCGTTCAATTGTATTTGGAAAGAATAATTATATTAATTTGAATTTGAAAATGTGTAAGTATTGATTGGGGCGATTTGAATGAAAAAGATTGGGATTACGAATGTTTATTCTAGTTAATATATATTTAGATTCTTTTGAGATACAATTTAATGATTTAGATAAGACTTTAATTTTAAAAATGAAAGATTCATTTCTTTAGATTTGTATATTTTTTTAGTCCTGAGAATGCTGTCGCAAAAACAGGCGGAAGCAAATTCGGATAGTGAAGCTGGGCCCAGCGGAAGTGGAGCAGTGACTCCAGGAAGCTTTCCTAATGGAGAAGGATCAAAAGAATTTCTTTCGACTGGAAGAACTGGAAGAAGAAATGCAATGCCAGATATTCTTGGGCAGCATGCTGAAACCGGGACAGCTGATTTACCAGCTCGATTGGAAGCTCTTACAACTGACGTAAATCATGGTACAATTACCATTACTTTTTAAAAAAAAATTTTTTCACACTTTATTTTTCCCTTTCCTTTTATTTTCTCTAGATTTTTTTAATTTAAAAATTTCATGTCACTTATAAAACTAGATAATCTCCTATGATAAAATATAAAGGTTGGTATGGATTTTACAACGTCTGGAGATCAATATCTATATACATATTATGCAAATTAAGAATTTTTCGGATGAGAAACTTTTGCCACGTAAGAATGAAAAATTGTCATTTTTATTGCAATTGAATGTTTGAATCTTTTTAACTTTAATTGTTTATTAACATCGAAGGCTATTGTTATATTAATAAAAAATTCAAGTGAGCAGAATTAAAGTATAAATTTGAAATTTCAGATCAGCCCAGCACCAGCGGAATGGGTAAAAATGAAGCACATTCTTCCCAACAACCCAAGGCTTGACGGATTTCCAGCTTCCAACAAATATTTTTCAAGAGTCCTCCGAATCTCATTGTATTGCTGATCATGGAAAACTTCTATAAACAACACACATTTCCTCAGAGAGGAAATTACTTTTCCACAATGAACAGAGAGTTAATAGTAAATAGGTTGAAGGATTTGTATTCAATTCCAAACCTTATTCTAAAACTTAATTCCACCAATGCAAAATGGAAAAAGATGAAGCAGAAAAAAAAGAAGAAAGGCTGATATCTTGATTAGACATTTGTCAAATTCAACAAATGTATCACAAATACGACTCCTCCTGTAAATACTTTTTTGACCAAATTTTCAAATCGACGGTGAATTTTTCGAAGAACTTACCACCCTGGTAAGTTGAAAAAAATAACTTTAGAAGCTTTTTGGAACTTTCGGATCAACGCATGATTTAGATTTCGAGTCCTTTTAAACAAATTATGAAACAAAATTAGACGTACATAACTTGGCAATTTTTTTAATTGTTCAATTTCAGACGATTTTCATTTTCAATTTTTGAAAGGCTTTAAGTTATGTACTTCTCGAAATAAACTTTATATTTGTCAAAAACAAGAAAGAGGAAACAAAAATGTCGAATCTAAAGCACTTAAAGCTTTTCTGAATTGCAGATTCGACTTGGATTATAGAAGTCCTTGGAATCTTTCATCTGAATTTATTTCTTCGATTCGACCACCTGTCTAATGTCTAACTTACAGTCTCTCTAAAAAATTTCAAACCGAATTAATGATAGTTTTTGAAAACTGAGAGAAGTGGTTTAGTCGAAAAGTAATTTTCGATTGGGAAATTACAAAATCGATTGATGAAATCTTTTTCTCTCGAGCGTTTATACATGTTCGTCGTTAAGCGGCACACGTACGAAAAACGATTTAAGAAAATAAGTTCTTGTACATACTTCGAAACTTTTCCTCTTGCAGGATTCGGTAAGGATCGATAATTATTAGTTTTCATTACATTTTGAATTTTTTTTTGTACATAATTCGATAAGTCGCATGATGAGTGGACTAAATGTACATAAAATAGGAATCCGAAAAAGAAGAAATGGGTAATTGCAAAAAAGTTCAGGATTGAGATTTCTCCTCGACTTTTTGGTAATGACCTTGATAGGGATCGGAAGACATTTCATGAATTTTTGTCCCTTTTTTGTGGAAACAGAATCTCTGGAGGAGATATGGATTCGATTAATCTTGAGATCATTTCATATCAACGTCCCTCTCATTAATTTTGTTTGTGATCTGTCTCTCAAATTCTCTCATAAACTCAGCATCTATTCAAAAGCAATGGGGCTTGATCAGTATTCAGTTAATTCTATTATGTGTTCCTGTCCTTGTAAACTTCATTCGCGTTATTTATAAGCCATCGGATATAAGGTTTAAGCTTTTGCATTTTGCGAAAATGCTCCATTCGATTATCGATTTTATATGCAATGTGTCGATCGAACTGAGAATTTGTGTCAGTAAACAGAATTTTTTATTTATTTTAAGCGTGTAAAATTGAGGTGCAACTTAAATTTAAAATGTTCTAAATTTCAATGTTTCACTTTTAAATGTTCCAATCTCGAACGACTCGATACTCGATTTGAAATAGTTTCAATTTGAAATTCAGGAAAGAAAAGCATCGACACCCTGATTTTATATTTTCATCCTCAGTATTTATTTTATTCGAAAGGCTCTCTTGAAAGCAATCTAGGCTTTTTAATTTTCATCCTTATTTTTACTAGATTAAATGTAGGATATTTTAACAGTATTTGAAATGGATGGAATTTTCTACAGATAGGAAAATTGTACAGATTGAAAATCGCTTTAGGTTTTTTTAAAAAAAAGGAAAATATCGAGTTAATCGATCGGCTCTATGCCTGAGTTTTATTACGACGGCCTCCACGAGTATTTCTATTATTTAAGTACATCGGGTGGTGTAAGTGATTCATACAATAAGTTAAATACAGTCTTATTCAGCCGATGTTAAACAATGTTGAACATCGTCTTGAACATGTCTTTTCAAACTTTCATGTAATGTCATCACCCTGTTGGATCCAGACTTTAGGTTCACGGAAACTGAAATGACGTCAATATAAATTTTATAATCACTCTATTATAAACATAAATTTTCTGGTCAATTTTAATTCTTAATACACAATTTTAAAAAATTAGTTCTCTGCAAACAGAATATTGTTGTCTTAAAAAATATATTAAAGTAGAATTAAAATCTCCATTGGTATACTTTGTTGCAGAAAAATTTCGAGATGAAACATTTTTAATTTAAAAGAAAAAGTTATTATGGATTTACGTGTAACTCACGAACACCACCCTTTGTGAATGCAGTTTTCAAAGTAGGCAGCAGACTATTTCTACTATATGCGTATGTGATACTGTACATATATGGATATTTGCGTCACAGCAGTTAAAGAGATACAGCGAACGTTTTATGAATTAATAATTCTAATTTCAGCATCCTGCTCTTGAAAAAAAATATAGAATAATTTATTCAGTGAAGAACGAAAACACCTACTGACTGGGAAAAATTGTTTTGAAAATTAGATTTAAAAAAGAATCCGTTGTATTTCTTTAATTTGAAGTACTTATAGAAGTGCAGATGAAATGGAGACTTTGTATTTTGTGATATCTCATTTCTCACATTGTCTATTCCATTCTATGCAGAAACTAAAAAGCTGCGAAACGAAACTGTGTGATTGTGTAAATACGTGTGTATTTAACCAATTTCGACGTTACTTTGTGTGCGTAATCGGTGATTAAGGGGATGGATTTGCCAATTTAAATAATAGAAAAATTGATTTTTGGAATTTTATCAACTACGCTACTATATTTTTGGAATTTAGAAAAATATATTATCGAAATGAGAAATTATTTTTTTGGTGAGACCATCTTCTTGAAAATAAGCGACTTCTAATTTATGGATAGTGTAGTAATTACTAACTAATAAATTAAATTAACGTGTACGCCGAGCATGAGCTGTAATGTAATCTGTAAATATAATATTAACCAACATTTGTTTCGGAACTTAAAAATGAAAATCAGAAGTCACTATTTCGAAAAAGAAGTTTAAAATAATTTTCTAGATGTGTCAATTAAAAATGTATAATGGAATTGGAAAAAAAGCTACATACTCAAACATGTACCCGACGAAAAATGAAGTTGTAAGATTTTACATCGAATGTTCGAAAATGCGATCTCATTTCCGGTGAAAACTGAAAGCTGTGGAGTGGACAGTCACCATTAGTTTAGTTTTATTTTGATTTAGTTGAAATACCTTGTGCTCAAAATTCAACAAGTAGATCACAGGTGTGCCAATTAAAAATCTGCTTACGTAATTACGTTTTAGTGAGTTTCAAAATAAAAATTACGATAATTTATTGTCAAATTAAAAACCGAAAGATTGCAAAACCGATTTGAGCTAAGTCCATGACAATTTAAAAAAGTGTTTGTATTATCATTTAATTTTTTCGTTCGAATTTATTAATTCGACTTTTCGAAGCTAGTCGTTTTATTTATTTTTTCTGCAAGTTAATGCTGGACATTACAAAATAAATATGGTTGACAGAGTGAATTTTTATAGAGCAGTTAATTTTCCTTTCACAAGTTAATTTAAATTAGGTACTTAAATTAGTAAGTTAGATTAAGTATTTCACTCAAAGCAAAGTAATTGTAAGGATCTGAACAATTATGATTTTCAAAAATTGAATCCAAAAATTAAAGGCTTGTAGAAATTCAAGGTTTCTAAAATCGAATTAAGCTTTTTTTCTCGTTATTAAAAATCGAGAGGCTTTGCTACAGTCGTTTGCAAACGAACGTTTCAGTTATTAATCAAAATCCGTTTTTAAAACTAAAAAAAAAGTTAGCAGTACACATAGTAACAAATTTATCTGTTTGAAACGCTTCATACGACATTATTAACTGCGCTCGATATTCGCTGGAGTCGTATTGTAAACAAGATTTTATCAGTTGCTAGGATATTGCAGTAAAAGATTAAAAGCGGATTTTTACTGTTTCAAGTGGATAATTTACTGGTATTTTGTACTTTATATCTTCCACAAAGAATGGTCATCAGTTTTATCTTTTTTTATTTTTTTCTCTTTACTTTTCAATAATTATTAAAGTTTTGTACATACTTTATTGCTTCTAATTTCGCTCTCATTTTTTTCAGGGTTTTCTATTATTTCTTTTTAGTCGATATGGAAAAAGCAAAGCGTGAGACGTCCAGGCTTCGTTAAAAAGTTTGAAAAAACAGTTTGTTTTCTGTGTTTGTCTAAGAGACATACATTGTTTATATTGATAGGCAACAAGGATATTCTAGTGGTATATATATATATGTACGATCCTCTTGTTTTTCGAATCGAACAAGGGGGTGGCACGAATGTCAGCGCAACAATTGCCTTATCAGATTGCGACAACCTTTCAAAGAGAAGCGTTTCATTCTCCGCGAATGAGCAGTTTCTAGAGTTTCCCCGTGAGTGTAACAGGTAGTTAACAAAGTTTAGCTTTCCAATAGAAAATCACTATGTATTATATGTCTGCCAGTCATTTTTTAAAATTGGATCTCTTAATGATTTAATTCACTTCTTTCAACAAATTAGTTTTAAGAAGTTTAAAAAGACATTTAAATAATTTAATCCTATAAATGTCATAAATTAGTCATAAACTACCCTTCCGATCTAAGCCGAAGGAAGTCTTCAATCCGAATTAATCCGAGGCCCATTCAAAATTAATCCGAATGAATCCGGTCAATCCGAATTAATCAGAATTAATCCGAATAAAACCGGTCAATCAGAACTTTCAATCCGACTGAATCCGGTCTATCCGAATCAATCCGAAAAATTTGGATAAATACGGATTCATTCAGATTGACCGGATTTATTCGGATTGAAAGTTCGGATTAATTCTGATTAATCCGGTCAATCCGAATGAATCCGTATTTATCCGAATTTTTCGGAATCATTCGAATTGATTCGGATAGACCGGATTTATTCGGATTGAAAATTCTGATTGACCGGTTTTATTCGGATTGAAAGTTCGGATTAATTCTGATTAATTCAGATTGACCGGATTCATTCGGATTACAAGTTTGGATTGATTTTGAATGGGCCTCGGATTGATTCGGATTGAAAACTTCCTTCGGATTAGATCGGAATGCAACTATTTGGTTCGGATAAAAATTTCGCATTGGTTCAGAGTGAATTTCAACCCGAAGCTTTCGCTAGGGTAAAGTTGTAATCTAAAAATGAAAAGTTATTTTGCAATTAACTTCATAAAATGTTTTTTTATTGAAGTTGATATGCCTCAGAATTCAGAATTGAAGTATAGGCAATAATTATAAATTTCAGTTTAAATTTTGATTAATTAATGTTGACCAATTAAAACTTGACTAATCTTTAGAGTAATAAAACATGTTCTGCACGAACATGTGGGATTGATATATGAGAGGATAATAACAACACTCCACTTGCCTTATTGATATTTTTATATCAGTTTGCTGTCATTCTTATTTGCTGTTAGAAGTGCGGGTATCGTCGCTTCGTGTAACCCCTATTCCTAGGTCAATCGAGGCTGAAAGTTACCCTTAAACATTGAATAAGTACAGTTATCACACTCAGAAAAAAGTTTGTTTGCATCAAAAAAACATTTCTTTGATATAGGGTCAAAGGAAAAGTGTTTTTCAATTTAAAAAAGTTTGTTTAATTCAAATGAATTTTCTTTAATTCAAAAAAATGTATTTCTTCACATTAAAAAAATATTTCTTTGAATTAAACAAACTTTTAAGTGATTTTTTATTGAATGGATTGTAAAAAAAGGTGGTTTGATGATATGGAGGGCCGATTAAAATGAAGTCAAATAATTTCGAGCCAGCATGAGAAAAAGTTCAACAAGTAATGGAATGCATGGGAAGAAGTTTGCAACAGTTGTTTCGTCTTCGAGTGGCTGCAATGATCTGTAAGTATTTTTCATTTGTACAATTATTAATAAATTATTTAAATCCTAGAAGTTCCCAGATAATGTTAAATATTTTTCTTTCTTCAAATTTACCTAAGTTCAAACAAATTTCAAATTCTAGAGCTTCTCTTTTTTCTATTAAAAAATTTCTTTTCGTCATATATAAGATAAATATTCAACTAGTGAGAAATCAGTGCTGAGAGCTTTTTCTTGATTCAATCTCTTAAAGCTCCTTTGCCAATGATAATATCGAACCAAGTAGGTAAAAGAAAGAAAAAAAAATGTGTTTGCCTAGTACTTTCAATCCCGATGAATGATCGTGTTGAATAAGGTGTGAAAGGCCACGGGGGTGCACTTGTGACTAAAAAAATATATAGATCATAGACAAATATAGTGAGGTCTTTTCCACTGAAGGAAGCCGACATTTATTGAATTTTCACTGTTTGTTAAGCACCCTCCACGTGCTTACTAGGGAAAATAACGAGTTTATCTTTCGCTTATCTGACAAACTTCTTGCATACTAACTTGCAGTTAGTCGTCATACTTCGAATAAAAGAAGGTGTAGCCAGTTCTTTCATATATGAATTTTAATATTTCAATCCAACAAAAAAAATCCTAAACTTTATTAAATATTATTATTTTTTTTAAATTTAGTATTTTCTGTTCAGATTTCAGCGAGAATTATCAAGTCTTTCACATATTAACCCTTCGAAATTAATTAGGACTGACTCTTCTTCATACGAAACGATTTTGAAAGACACTGAAAGAATGGATGATTTGTCTGCTGAACGTAAGTTAAATATAAAAGTAACTTTTTATACTTGAGATAAAATTAGTAGAAATTACATAATAAAAGTTGTAACTGTTAGTGACGGAAGTAAATAAATTAATAATTTTGTATTGTAATTTAAGCAGCACCCCCAATTGTGAATAATAGTCAAAGAAAAGTTCTTCCTAATTCTGATAGTTTTATCGTGGCAATGAGGCCAATAATTGTTTTGGCACAATGCTTTGCATTACTTCCTGTTGATGGTACCAATACGGTTGAAGCAACAGAAATAAAGTGAGTTTATTTTAAATCAATTAACAATTTATTTATTTCAATTATTTATTTTATTTATTTATTTAATTTAATTTATTTATTTTTACTCTGACATTTTTCTATTTGAAATGTAATGTTGTTTCAGATTTACTTGGAAAAGTTTGAAAATTCTTTATTGTTTTATCGCAACAATTGGAACAGCAATTCTCACCGGATTTAGTATTTATGGAGTTGCAACAAGTTCGATAACTTCCAAAAAAACAAGTGAATATTGAAAATAATAATCTTACTTCTTTCTTTAAAATAAAACTTTTTTGTTTATTCATAAACTAAAAAAATTAATCGATTTTCCAGCGAATGTTGTATTTTTTGGAACAACGGGAGTAACCACTTTACTTTTTGTAAAATTGGCTCGAAAATGGCCGGATTTTGCCCTCACTTGGCAAAATATGGAACGTGAGTTGGCACCGAGACAGAATCGACGAATTTCAAAATTTAGCCTCGCTACGAAATTCAAAATCATAACATCCATCGTTATGATGTTAGCAGCATGTATGTTTAATTTTAATCAAAAAATTATCTCTATATAACGATATACAGAAACTAATACAAACTTCGTTATTTAGTATGTACTCTTTTAACTTTAAAATAGAAAATAATTTATGATCGTAAACTTGATGATTTACGTTTTAGATGATAACTAAAGTTTATAGAAGGCAAATATAATTTGACATATTTCCTCTTCTTTATGGCTGTGCAGTATGATATGCAAATTATCAATGATAATTTAGATTAGTATCTATTTCATGGAAAATAGGAAGTATTTTTTATGGGATTTTTTTATCAATGTGGAAATATAAAATTAAAATTAAAATTAACATATTTGGAATATATCACAATACTTAACTTGATCTAAATATCGTTTTATTAAATCTAAATGTGAATTTTAATTGTGAATTTAATTTTATAGTGGAACACACCTTATCTCTTCTCTCAGGATATGTGAGTGCACTGGAATGCACATCTTTGAGAAATGATACTGATATTTTGGTAGCATATTTCACCTATCATTATCCACAAGTAAGAATTAATTATTTAATAAAAAATCCTTATTTGTGATATAAGAATTGAAGCATTTTTATTCATTTTATAAATTTATAATTAGAAAGCTTTTTAAATTACACGTGAAATTAATGTAATAGATGTTTTTGAATTTGTTCATATAGACATTGAAAATAATTTCAAAACTTAAAGATTGTTAAATCATTTTTCAGATTGTGAACGCAACCACGTTTTCGATTTGGCAGGGAATCCTGGTTCAGTTCGTGAACATTCTTAGTACTTTTTGTTGGAATTTCATTGACTTGTTTCTAATACTTATTAGCATCGCTGCTACTGATCAATTTCAACAACTAAATAGCAGATTGTATGCAATTAGAGGAAAGGTAAGTTTCATTGATGATAAATTTTCTATTCTTTTATATTCACACGATAAACACAATATACACGATTAAAATTTAAATTCTATTTAACACGTATTGCACATGAATTTTCATAATTTTTCTCAATTTTGCAAATTTTAAGACACATAAATATATACAATATTTTTATTATATTGCATGATACACTTGTTCGACAAAACAGATTCTTAAGCAGGAAAATTCAATACTTAAATAAAAACCATGCGAGGAATAACATTAAAAATGCTATAAATTTTTATGAATAATTTCCTTCTTCTCATTAAAATATAATTTTTTTAAATTATAGATTATAGAAGACAACCTCCTGTATGAAGTATTTTTTTAACTTAAATTTGATTGGCAGTGCCTTATACTTTAAATGAAAGAAAATAGCAGTTCCTCAATCAATCTTTGTCAATTATTCTGACTAATTCGTCTTTTTCGTGCACAGACAAAATAATATTTATATTAAGTTTCGCACCTCTAAAAAAAGTGACCAGAGTTTTTTAAATATGACAAGTATATTTCTCTCCCTGTAAATAAATAATCTTTGATAGACAGTTCGAAAATACTGAAAAAAATATGTCTCTAATCGAAGCATTTAAAAAGGATATATTTCATTTATCTTCTTCCTTTTTACCTTCAGTAATTAATAAAAAACTTAAAAAACAATTAAATTGTCTGTTTTTATGCTTGTAACATTGTAAACTAACATTTATATTTGATTCCAGAATCAATTTCTAAACAGTTTTTGGAAATTTTATCTTTTTAAAATAGTGAAATATGAAAACGAATAACCATTTCATGATTAAATTCAGCTTTGCATGATATTTTTCATAATTTTTAACTAAAATCAACGACGTCAGCACTCTTTCGTTGTGAAGGCGATGCCAGAATGGTGGTGGACTGAAGCAAGAATGGATTTCAATCGGCTTGCGACATTGACAAGATACATTGATTCTCACATTTCGGACATCGTTCTCTTGTCCTTTTCCACAAATCTCTACTTCATCTGTATCCAGCTTCTTCATTCCTTCAAGTATTTACAAAAAATTTGTAAAAATGTGCAAATCATGTTTGTTGGTGTCGATAATTCTAATCATTTATAATATTTAAATTTATTTTTTTTTGTGTGTATATCGAATTCTCAAGTCTTCCATATAAAATTACATACATCAAACGATTTCGATTTGGAATTTATAATGACTTTTCAAGAGTTTCAAAAAATGTCCATAATTCAAAAACAATCCTTTTAATTTTAAATAACTATCTGTTATGTCTTTTTAATAAAATTATCAACTCTGATCCTAATTTCACTAACATTAATCATTTTTATTTCAAGAAAAAAGATATAGAATATGTAATTACTTTTTTGTTGATGGGTCAGAATTGAGAATTATTTGATTGTTTAGTGTGGTGTCTCATTGAATGCTTAAAAAATGTCTTTACTTCCCTTTTCCAAGATTTGTTCAAGATTTAAAAATCGAAGAAAAAATAATTTTAATTGACAAACATAATTACTTCATGAATTAATTATCTTTACATAAAGATTGCAGTAAAATTCGATTTTAACATAAATTTGTTGTTTATTATCTGAAAAGCTATCTTGAGTGGCAAGTATTAACGAGGTACTAATTTAGAAACCAATGAGTTCCCAAGAGCACGCAAACTTGCACATCCGTAACATTGCTGCAATCTATGAATGTCCGCTGCCGATTAATATTGTCATGCTATTTTGTTGTAATCTTGCAGCAATATTGGGTGCTGTTGGGGGGTGCATAAAAAATTAATAGTCATAGATTGGTGTGAAAAGCATTCGAAATATTTTTGAAAAAATTTTGCAAGCAATTTACAATATTCAATTCTTTTTACAAAAATGTACATTTTTGTAAAAAAAATGAATATTTTGTGATAGAAATAGAAACGCTGAATTAGGATGGTAGTGTTCGCTTTTGATGTCGGTTTGCTGATTTTTTTGAATATTTTTTCCAGCTAATTACTCTTATTTAATGAAATTATTGTTAAATTCCCATTTTTTGTCAGCCCCTTGCGAAATGCAGTT
Source organism: Synergus magnus (assembly GCA_032275165.1). Taxonomy (NCBI): domain Eukaryota; kingdom Metazoa; phylum Arthropoda; class Insecta; order Hymenoptera; family Cynipidae; genus Synergus; species Synergus magnus. The sequence goes on along the minus strand of JAUESH010000044.1, from coordinate 2,480,194 downwards.
CAGACAACGTACTTTTGCTTCTCTTTTGGATTTTTATTGGTGAGAACTGCTGCAGTTTCTCTGTATGCTGCAGGCATACATGATGAGTCTGTGCTTCCAGCTCCAATTTTATACAGTGTTTGCAGTTCTAATTACTCCACAGAGGTCAGAAGAAATTAATTAATTAATTAAAATCTAAAATTCCCTAATATATAAAGTGACAAGATAATAAAATATAAGATTAAATAATGACATATGTACTTAAGTGAAAGAATATCTTTATCAATAGAGAGTAAGAAGAAATTGTTACTAATTTTCATTTTTTGTTAGGTCGACAGATTTCTGACTCAAGTCACAACAGACAACATCAGTTTCACAGGAATGAAATTCTTTTCCATCACCAGAAGCCTTGTCTTGACGGTCAGCATTAAATTGAAAATTTACAGACAATTAAAAAATTGTCTATTAGTTTTTTTCATTTAAAAAAATTTAAGATTGCACTACTACAATTAGTAGAAAGTTATAGATTACAAATTTTTGCCTTCAATAATTTAAATTAATCGATATTTGAAATCTATAAGTATCTTAAGTTTGAAATTTGGAATGAAATCAATTTTTAATCTTTCTGTTCCTCTAATACGTGTTAATTAATTCGTCTTGTTTAATTTACAGGTGGCAGGCACCATAGTCACCTACGAACTAGTCCTAGTTCAGTTCAATTCAGTTCAACAAACAGAACCATCAAACATCACCAAAATTTGCGAGATGAAATAAAAAAGATAATATTTATATATTGAAAATAAATTAGACAGAGTATAACTAAAAAAATTATATTAGAATATATTAGAGATTAGAGGTAAAAAATTCGACAGCTATAATTTAATTTATCATAGTTTTATTCTTATAAAAGAGTTTTATAAAATAGAATAATACTGTTTGTGTTGATGTCACTTTTTTTTAAGATTAGTGTAATAGATATTTGTATGAACTGTTTCGTTACTACATATTAAAAATATGTTCTTTCACAGCTGATTCTTTTCTTTTTCCATTCTTTTGACTCAACTTTACTTTTGCAAAGCCAAGTTGAATTGCAGGAGTACAACTTCATATGTAACGATTGCCCCAGCCACCTGTAGCAATAATTAATTTTAATTTTTAGATGAATGTTTTTCGAAAAAAATGTAATATGTTCGAATGAAATTATGTGAAACTTTAATTGAATTTCTTAGTACCGCAAGCATAAAATTCCTTGTAATCGAAAAGAAACGTAATCCAGTCAATGCTACGTCATCGGTGGAGAGTTGAACTTGAAGTCTCTGAGCCTGAATTACAAATAAAATACTTTCGTTGTCAACAAGCCTATCGTGACACTAATTACAATAGCATATCACTATGACTTGTAATTTTCAGCATGCACTTGGAACTTGTTTTTTATATTTTTTTACTTTTACCTCTGACGTATACGTCGCAGGTGTACAAGTGTAAAGACAGGGTAGCACAATTTTACTTTGATCATTGATCCTTGCTGCAAATAATGTCACGGCAACTGTTCTTCCAATCAGAAAGCTAAATGATGCGAAAAAGTATACTGTGCTGATCATTTTTCCATTTTCTGGAAGCCTTAAAACAAATTAATTCTTAAATTAAATCCAGAGAAAGCTGTATTTATTTTATATTAATTAAAATTTAATAATAAAAAAATCTTATCTTACGAAAGTCCGTTGAGAAGTTGGAGACAAATAAAATAAAGATTGTTGACAAAGGAGAGAAAAATAATCGATGAGATTTCCCGATCCACTTTTTTCACCAAACTGCTTAAAATTGCATAATTTTCTCGAAGTTCGTTCCATTCAGTAGGAGTGAATTGCCTAGATTCATTTGTCGTGACTGTCATGTTCAATTGTTTATACTTCTCTGCTAGGCCAGTGGAAACCTGGAAAATTTTATATAAAATTAATTCAATTTTTTATATAGTAAATAAAATACAGTTTTGAGAAAGGGAACAAATTTTCGTATTAATTTACCAGCATAATGAAGAGGTCAGTAAAATTCCAAGTGAATGTTGCAATTCTGCTGAGGACAAAGGTGTAAAGCCCCAATGTGAAATTATATTTCACTGAAAAATTAATTGGATACATCTATTTTTTTAGAATCAAAATTTAAGTTAAGATTAAAATGACACACGTTATAGGAAAACTGAATTTTTGATTAAGTACCATGTCTCACAAGAAATGGATGCGACTTTTTCGTATAAATTTCGAGAAATTGATCAAAAGTTGAATTCCTCCAAACTTCTGATGGAGTATTTGAGAACAAACTCAGAAGATGTTCCCCTAAAGCTGGAATTAAAACTGATGCAGTGATGATTGAGAATTTGCATCGCAATTTTGGTCTTGCACTTTTGCATCTGAAAAAGGAAGAATTCTATTTTTCAACTAAGCAATAAATGCTTATAACTTTAATAATTTGTAAGGGTATTAATATTTTATGTTCTCTCAATTTTTCTAGAAATCAACAGACTTCTCGTATTGATAAATTGTTTTATTTTTTTAGTATCCTTATTTGATTGATGATTGTAAAGATATAAGATAATTGTCCACCTATCAATGAGTTGTTCCATATTCCTCCAATCATACTGAAGCGATATCCATCGTGGGGAGAGACTTAGAAAAAGAATTGTCCCCAACAAACTGTTAACATAAAATACAGCTCCCACGGTCGCATCAGATATTCCTCCTGTAATACAATATGTACAAATATTATTCATAATTTATTCATGAGAGTTATTAATTTTAATTATTTTGATAATTGAAAAGGAAATAATTTACCATGAACTTGAAAAGCACTGGCGTTAAAGGTCTTTATCATGTGTATCACACATACTATTGACATTACAGTAGTTCCCATAATTACAATGTAAGTGTATAAAGCTCGTGGAGAATTTTTTTTGAACTTTAATTTTTTGGGCGAACTTGAGTGAATTCCGGAAATTGGAAGGAGGCCAAAGAACTGAGCGAATAGCAAAGTTAAGCCAATCGCAGAAGTGAAATTATCAGGATCCTGTCAATATAAATTTAAATTCAAATAATATTTTAATTATTACTAAACAAATTGAAAGACAATGTTTTATTAAGTTCACGTACTTTGTTATCTAGAGAATCTCTTCGTCTGATGGCATTGCTATTTTCAAAAAAACTGCCCCTCTTTGGAGAAGGAGGTCTATCAAGACGACGTTCAATGCTTGAAACTTTTTGAGCGGATTTTTTAAAAACGGAAAAAGCTTTATTATTTAGAGCCTTGCAAGGTTCAACACCAGAAGCTTCAACTTTTTTAACTGTCATTTTTCTGCAGCAACACTGCGATTTTAGCCTTTTCAGAGTACTTTGATTAAAAGTTAAACTTTTCATATCTCTAATTAAATTTCATCTTGCACTTTTTACTTCAAATTGCTGAAGTTGGGAAACTTTATCCTAAAGAAAAAGGAAACTTTTATAAATTCTTGAATAAATAAAAAATGTGTTTACATCTATATCTTTCTATCTTCTGGAATACTGAAAAATATTTTGTTTTTACGAACCTCACATTAATTATACCAAACATTTGACTAGAAATTTATATCATATAGTAATTTCGCTTGCAGAGGGGCAGTGAGTAAATAAAATTTTAATAGTTCAAGATTAATGGCACTTGAAGTTTACTTTATGGATAAATTTGTACAAAAAAGGAAGTTTCATTAATTACTTGGCAATCTAAGATCTTCACCTTTTATTAGAATTATTATCTTAGTAGGAAATAAACAAGGTTTAAAAAAAGCTGAACAAACCGCTCAAAAGAAATTTATCATTTATAGTGTCAGTATCAGTTCATCGATTAATTATTATGTGTATGGTGAGACGTGTCATCTGAAGCTTAAAAATAGGGGACATGCAAGCTTCTCGAATTCATAATTAATATTACATTGTAGATCATATCTATTCTTAAATTTCTTAAATAAAAACGAATTTTAAGTTGTAAATAAAATTTCTGATTAACTGATTATCTTGATAAAAATAAAAAAAACTGTAAAATAAAAATATTAAACCAGAATCAATCTATTATGTGTTTATTTTATGTTCCTAAGTTTGGCCTCAATTTTGTTTCATTCAACTGACAACTGAAAATAAAAATTGATTTAATTAAAATCCCGTCATTAAAATTAGTACCATAATTTTTTATATCTGGAAATAAAAAATAATTGTATTTAACTAATTAACTGATTGTATTTTGTCACGGATTTCAGTATTCAATTTGTCATTCACGTTGATTAATCATTTTATTTTTAATTTGTAATAACTATTTATTGAAAATTTTGGTATTTATTGTTAATGTCTAAAGTGGAGTGAGTTTTCTAAAGCTGCAATAACAATAGTTTGAATAAGAATTAAAACTTTATTGTATACCTGTTCCATTTTTTATAGTCGATAATGAAGAGGTTGAATAAATTTTTTTTTGAGTGAATAATCTATATTTTCACTTCTCGAGAGCCAAATTTCGAAATTGAAACTTACCACTCTAACATTTTTTATTTGTAAATAATTAATTTTCGAACCTTCCTCTTTCAAGTAGAATCGCCGACTAAAGTCAAACTCTGAACTCGAAAGGGTGCTCATGCGCCTTTTCAGATCATGTCTAATCTGATAGGTAGTCTCACTAGAATTTTATAGACTAAATATTTACCTTCTACTATGAAAATTAATCATTTCTAAATATATTATTTATACATATATAAAATGTAAAAGATATCATGAAATGTCATCTTCAAATTGAAAAATATTTTTTTGTAAATCTAAGATTCTAAATCTTCCTCCACAAGTCATTATTCATTTTGATATTTATTATTAATTTATTTTAAATTTTAGATTACTCAGCTAATATGTATATTTTTAAAAATTCCTTAAAAATTATATTTCTGAATTTTAATAAAATAATAAGTTTAATTTAATTTCTCTTATTTTATCTCGGTACTAGTTTCCAAATTGAGTTAAGATTTCAGTTGAAGAGCAAAAAATCTCCTTGAGATTGAAAAATATTATTGTTCTGAAATAGTTGAATAAATGGGAGAAAGATAATAAAGTACCTTTGTAACAACCGATTATGATTTTATCAATCGTCCATACAAGTGCTTAACTTAGGCTGTCACGCAATCGATGTTTATATTGTTTCTAAAGTCATATATATATTTTGTAAAAGCTCATTATAAAGAATTGAATAACAATTTCAGAGAAGTTGAAATCTACTTTACAATTTTAGTTTTACATCAATTAACAGCTTTTGTCAATCGAATAAGAAAACTTCATATATGAAAATGAAATATAACTAATGGAACTAAATTATATAGAATCTTCTCAATAAAATTCGGGGAAAGTCTTGATCACAGAACTATAAATTGCCCCTGCACCCACTGACTGTAAAAAATGAGAAATAATATGTTTCTCATAGATAATTGATTTGACCTTTCGATGGTCGTATTCTTAGTTTTATCATTATTATCTACACATTAAAATGCTATTTGATAAGGTAATTTTTATTGCTGCAAACTTACACAATATTCCAACATTCTACTTTCAATTAATATAACTTTTCTCATACATCCTTGCTTTTTGCAGGAAATTCATCCCCACAAAGCTCGTTGAACACCTGCAAGTTGATTGTGATCAGCCAAATTTCTCCATATAATTCGGGATAATCTCCATCGCATTACATTTCCACGAGGTCGAGAGGTCACAACACATCGACCTGTTAATTGTCTCACAGACGATTGTCGTGGTACGAAATCGAAATCTTTACTTGCCAATTCCTATATCGTAAAAAGAAATAGAAATAGATTAAATTGATATCATCGAGTGAATAGTATAGAGTTTAATAACAAACGGGCAGTGAAATTAATACAAATGAAATTATTTACCCTTATTTCTCGTGGTAAAATGTTACATCTTTTTATGGACACAAGACGTAATCGAGTTGGTGCATATTCCTTGGTGAGTTTTCGTCTTTTCATGTCTCGCATTGTTAGCCATTTTGTCCATTTATTGCGTACTTGCTGGAACTATAAACAAAAATGTAGAAAAACAATTATATTCCAAATGAAGAAAAAATATAACTTTCAAAAACAGTGTCTAAATATAGCTTAGATAAATTATTTGTAGTTTCTTAATTATTTACAATTCAATTATACAAATTTGCAGTATATTTAAAGATATTATCCAATGACAATATCATGATATTAAAAATCGATAAATACTGTTAAATGTATGGAAAATATGTTAGAAATAATGTGGCATGGAACCTTTAAAAAATCTTTAAGAACTAAATAAGGAATGAAAAAGCACAGAAATCAAAATGCAAAAGTATAAATAGGCCTAATTTATGTACAGACTGAAAGAGAGGTTAGGTTTCCATTGTTTTGAATTTAAACTTGCATTATTCAACAAAAAGAGTTTCTAATGTAACAATTCAGATGTATTTTCATTTTTCTAAAAGAAATTGGTATTACTTACTCCATATCCTGCTAGCTGAGGACTTTGTCCAACAATTTTTGAAAGCACCGAAACTCCTTGTGTCAAAAGCGACATTTTAGCAGACGACAAATCGACAATATTAAGACCGTTCTCAAATTATGCTACCACTGTCGACACGTGCATCGAAGCACAGATATAGCTATTGATCAGGGGCTTTTTTAACTTCATAAAAGGGGTTTTCATTTTTTTTTTATTAAATAAAATGAATTACTCTTAATTTTTGTATTATATTAAGGGCATGTGGTAATTACCATAAGAGCAAATTTATTTTCCGCAACTTCACGCTCACAATAATAAATA
>JAUESH010000044.1:2461188-2473258 GCA_032275165.1 Synergus magnus | reverse complement strand
GCTTAAAAGTAGTGACATATTGATTTTCGGCGTCCCCACTCCTGGCCCTTGCCGCATCTAGGTACTAATATCTTTGCACACACTTTGCATAACGCTTTATGCACGACGCATAAGGTTCTCGACCAATCACGTTTTGTTCACGATTAGAAATGGAGGCCTGTGATTGGTCAAAAACCTTATATTTCAAACTAGTGCGCATGCGCAATAATTCCACCGGCAGTAGGGCCGACTTTACTAAAAGCGGATCCCTGGCCACATAAATAAAAAAAATATTAATTTTTTGGTAAGTATTATAATATAATTCAATATTATTAAATATTTCAACTTTATTGGGACAAATTCTAGTTTTTTTTTGAAAATTAAAGAATATGCTCTGTTAAAAAGAAATTAATTATTTTAACTTTTATTTCAAGAAAAATTCTCGAAGAATTCAGAGATTTTGGTGATCCATGGCATAAATGTCAAATTACATGATATTGACTAATTGACAGGGGCGTAGCGAGCGTATCGCGTTTGGGGGGGTGAGTATTGCCATAAATGCCCCTCGCTACGCCCCTGCTAATTGACCTTATGATAGATTGGTCAACAACGGTGTGAGTCCCTGAAGATTATGAAAATGTACCATTACACCCTATGCAAAGGATCCTTGAAAAACAGGAACACAATTAGAGGAAGGTTTACTTAGAATTGTTGTTGTAATGCGTCACTACAATCTTTTATCTACGTCAATACAAAATGATTCATCTCTTATTGTATCTCTTGAATAATGCTGAAATAGCAAAAGCCAACGTCATATTTTCGGTTTTTATGCAGGCGCGAATCCACGGGGGGGCGCCCAGAGTCACCCCACCCCCCGAAAATCCACTAACATTGTTCAGATTTTTTTCATGATCTTTTTTTAGCGATGTCCCCATAACCAGCTCTGGTGGCACCAGGGGCGGATCCAGGTGAGGGTTTTGGGGGGGGTGCGCCACAACTAATTATGGGAACATCGCTAAAAAAAAAGGTCATGAAAAAAAATTGAACAATGTAAATCTGGATTTGGGGGGGGGGTGATGACTCCGTGGCTACCCCCCTGGATCCGCGCCTGGGTGGCACCCCCCCAATTTATGTGAATATTTTAATTAAGTTGAAAATCAAAAATGTATTGAATAAAGTTCACTAAACTTGGAATATTGAGTTCCTAAAATAATTACATAATTAGAAGAGCTTGATAATTCTCACGGAGTATGTACTCGTAAATAAAAATGTAAATATAATGTTTTATATGAAGTGATTTAAATTGTAGATTTTGAGGGTCAAAACATTCAGAAAGAACGGGTATATGGACAGCATAGGGGCGTATGGCGATGATTCCTGACTCAGAAATTGCAGCGTTGCCACATTTCTTCGTTCTTTGCTAAACTAAAACTTTATAATTATTTGTAACGTTATCAAACGTAATTTGCTTTCCATAAATATATATTCAAGGAATCTCTCAACTTTCTATTTCTCATGAGCAAATAAGCAGTTACCATATCTGGCTCTATAAAAGAAAATCATGTACTATTATTTCAGACAAATAGCTGTATGAAAATGCCATTGCAATTTAAAAAATAGTTTTAAAAAATCCATATGTTAATATATTTTTTCGCGGTTGTTTTCGAGAAATTTGTTAAAATATTTTTTCGAAATATTACATTATTACGTAATAATAGAATAAAAACAATAGAATAATAAAATAATTGAAGATTTTCTTTTGTTGAAGACTATAAACTGAAATTTGATTTTACTTTTTTACTCAACAAAATTCGTCATTTTTTCGTTTTGTTTCTATTTTTCTGCAAATACTTAATTTCAACAAATATAAGAGGAATTGAAAAATGTGTATAAAACCACAAAATTTATTATTAATGCATATAACAAGAATAGAAAATGCAAGAAAACGTGGCAACGTTGTAAAAGTCGAGCAGAGATGACGTGAGACCAGCAGCTGAAGAACCGAACAACACAATTCCTACGCCGCAACCGTTGCTTCTCGAACATATCGATTTTCCAAAAAACTTCAGATTTTTACCTCACTTTTCATTTCCATTCAACAATCTATTCACAAAAAATAGCCAAGAGTGAAAAAATATGAAATCTACCTAAAAATTAATAAAATACATCATTTTTCTTTGGGACTATTTTCTGCGCCAACCGCGTAGGAACACCTCTCACTCTCGTGGACGTCGGGTATAAATTCCCCCACTTTCATGCCCAGCCAGGCATTCCAGGCCACTCTGCAAACGACGTAGGTTGTATCTCGCTTGTAATCGTAAAATTTAAAAGTTTTAGTGTTTTCATCATTTTTTGCGTTGTTGGAGAGCCTCCGGGTCCTTCACGCTGAGAAACACAAGCTAGATACAGGTTGGTGTATTTATTTTCTACTAATTCGATAAAATTTCGAAATTTGAAATATCCGCATCTTCAAACGAAAGTCCCAGGTGTTCTATATATATATATATATATATCCAGCTTTCTCTAAATTCAGTGTTTTATAAATTCAAGTTTATGAACTAATTCAAATCTTGAACTCAAAATTTCTGTCTTCTATCATTGGCTGACCTATAAACTCTGTGAACTAATTAAAATCCACTACAGTGAAACAATTCCACTCAGTGCCGAAAAAAATCGCGAGTTAACAAACAAAAACTGAAATCCGGATCTCTAGAACTTTCGAGGGGCGTGTCCGCGTCATCAAATGGGGGCAACATATTCTCCTCGAGAAATCGACCCAGAGCAGCCAAGTAAAACCGAACAATTAGCCAATTGGATAAGTCGTGTTCGTTCCAAAAAAATAATGCGTCGCAGAAGCCGGAAACGCGATCTCAGAGTCGAGGCGGTGCTGACGTCTGCGCTTTTCAAGGCCGAGTTTGAGTTGCGCACAAAGCAACGTTTGCGCAACATTAAATGGCAGGAATTGAAGAAGGAACTGATGCTGGACTACAAATATGGCGGCACGAACTGCGGTGAAGAATATTCCAATTACTTACAATGTCAGGATAACAATCCTTGGAAGGAACCTATCTGTGAGGAATTAAATAGTTTAAACGAGTTCATGAACCAGCTGAGTGAAATCAAGGTTCCAATTGAGCGATGAACACCTTAAATGGCAAAGCTATTGTTACCTTTTGACATATGCACCTTTAACGTTTTGAGGTTATGATGCCTTTGCCTCTGTGAAAACTTGAAAGGCTTGAAAAGCCTCTAAGCTGATTTTATTGGAGATTACTGAATAAAATGCAAGCAGCGGAAATAAATCAATGTTGAGTTGATAAGGAAGGAACCTATTAGACTCGTCTGCTTCGCTGAATGAAGATTTTCTTTTCTCAATGGAACCCAGGAGTCAATGAAGGAGATTTCGCGAAGGATTAAGCAGAGTTTTCGTGTGATTTTTATATCCCGAAGATCTATTTTGGAAGCAGAGTCCCCTTGCAGTGCTATCGTGTTCTGCAGCGGTTGTGACGTCAGAATTCTGGTGTTTATCTGCGTATTTTTTACTTGCAGTCTCGCCGTTTGCGACGGCAATGGGGAGGCCGGCGGGAGTCGCTGTTTCCGTTTCCGAGGAGCTGAAGGATGCCTGGAAACCGAGACCTCGCACCGCTGGGCCTGCGTGTCGCTATGGTCGTGGTTTGGTTTGTACATCGTATCAAAACCAAAGTATCTCTTTGTTTCTTTTTAACTTAGTCGAGATTTCACTCTAAATTATGCATTTCAAAGACTTTTAGACAAAATTCTAGACTTATTGATTTCATAGCTACGGTACCTGTAAAGTCAATGTGATTATAATTTGTGATATCAGTTGTGATTTACGAGAAATATTTAAGACAATTGGTTTTATTTATGAGACTTTAGTATGGATTATATGAGAATTGAAAGAGGAGAATTAGTGGCATAAAATCGATGTATCTAATCCGTGTTTTATAGAGGAAGGAGGTTCGAGACGAATTGGAATAAAACTATTTTTATATTGAAACAGAGAAGTAATTCTTTTTTACTTGCTGTTCGTACAATGTCTATTAATGTCATCCCTCCTTTTCAGTTTTGGCACGCATACACACACACAAAAGCGAAATGCGAAGAGCGTGAGAATGTCGTCGTGGTTGGAAGGCGTTGTTATTTTGGGAGAGAGGGAAAGATTCTGTTTCTAGAAGGTCGAGAGTGGCAGCACCCGATTTATTCACACATTGAACACCCCACCTACGCACCTCATTATCGTTCTGGAGACGAACGCTCAGGCGGAAAAGAACCCCTCCGGTGAGCTGATCTCCACATTGTCCAAGTCCCTCGAAAGCCCTGTGTTTTGTCAGGTTTACGTTACCTGGCTTCTTCGCTTACCTGGTTTCATTAACAACAAACTAGGATAAGAGGTACTAAACATCCTTGCATGAGATTTCATTGGAGACCTAAACTAGGTTCAGGAATATTATCCGTAGAGAGCCTTCGGGCAAGAAAATAACAGTATTTTCACAGATTCGAAAGGAGTCTAGAATCCTTGATCCGGATTGGATAGCGGCGGAAAATTAAATCCAAACCGAGTTATTAAACCCGGATTATTATTATCTCATGGTATCATGCGTAAGTCACATCTTTCTTTGCTTCTATCAAAAGCAGAAATTGGGTCTAAGTACAACCGATATTTTTTAAAGATATACTTTTCTGGTCTTGTCTAGATCATGTTAATTTCTTTTGCATTTCCTTCTCTTGTAGGTCAAGTTTTTACTAAAGCATTCATAAGTTTGGTCAACCACTGGAATTTTAAAGTATTGGAACGTTTTATTATTCCCTTTCGAAAATATCGGTTGATTGTGTTTTCAAAGTCAAGCATCTTTTTTCATAAGACGAGCGAGTTCGGAAAAGAAATGGGCAGGTTAGATGAGGAACAGTTACATCATCGTCACGACAACTTCACGAGGACAAACTTGGAAATGCGACATCTTCACCGGGTAAATCGAGTATTGATTTGGGAGGGTGGGGTCCAATAAACAATATTTTGAGCTACAGGAAAGTACAGCCGCAAAAAAAGGAGAAACCGACAGACTGACGTAAGCCGAGTTACTAAAACTATTTTTTCTTTAAAAGCGAAACCAGGTATCACATGTTGCATATATATTGGGGTTTCAAATTGGTTGGGAGGGGGGCCAGGGAAGGTTGAGGATTTTCTGTTTTGTGCCTTAGGACAAGAAATCGTCTAACGCGAAGCCGAAAATAAATAAAAAGGCCGGAGAAACTGACATTCTAGAAAAAAAGAAAATCCAGCGAAAGAAAAGCAGAATCCTGGAGTGCTTATAAACAGGTCTCTTCTATTTTTATATTCGGGAGGGGGGATTGTTTAGTAAAAGTCTGTGTTTAAGATCGGAGAATCCCCAATGGAGAAGCCTCGGCGTTTCGCTCTTGGAAAGCAGCCACGGAAAAAGTTTTTCAAGTAAACGATCTTCGACCGAGGTACCCTCTTAAAGATTCTAAATTTTCAATTATTCTGAATTAACAGAAATTTTGTAAATAATTTCTGATAGACTAATATTTGTAGAAGGTATTTTTAAATATTGTGAATCGGGATTTCGGGTGTTTGGGCAAACAAAATGTATTTTGAGTCACAGGAACAAGAATGCTCTGAATCCAGGATTGCAGTAGAATTTTGGTTATAAAGGACAATCTGAGGTAGAGGAACAATCCCGATTTAAAGCTTCTTAGAAAATATTTAACGAAGCCGGAGAAAGGTATCGAAACACATTTATACTGAAAAAGAAAAAGGAACCACTAGAGTCGATTTGGAAAACTGCAAGGGGGGGGGAGATATTAACGTTTTTTCTGCAGAGACCGGGACCAAGTGAAGGAGCGGTTTCCAAAAAACATGGTACATATATTTATGTAGTACATATCAGATAAGTAGGAATTTTGGAATACGAATTATCAGAGCTATAAACGACGGACTTGCTTCGAGAAAAGGCGATCCCTATGTTAAATACACCCGAATATACCCTCACAATCACGCACTGTAAGGTAATGCAACGCACGTTTCATTGAATCATGTACAATATGCATTTTCGAGGGTACCATATAGATTGTGGGAAGAATAGTTTTGGGATGGGGGGTTTGTCGATCTTTGTTTTCGCTACAGAGCTTCGACGCACGGATGATGCACCATGTTTGGCGAATGTTTGATCTCTGGATGGATTTTTGAAAGCGCTATTGGGCAGCGATTTGCTAAAAGCGTTTAGTCTTGTTTTGTAATGCCAGAGGAGCAATAGTCGAGGAGTATAGCTCAAGGTAACTGGGAGCAATAATTGTTGTTTTTTTAGACACCATTTTGTGGCACAGGTATGGTAATGGGTATGGTACTGTTATCGATTCCTTTTTGTAATGGTTTCTAATAATTTTGCTATGTTATTCAATCCATTTGATATGATAATTATCTAATCCTGTGAGATGTTTCAAATTTCTTCTTAAAACCACAAGCAACTTTGCAAATTTTCTATTGTAAATTCTAGAGCATGACTCGAATTCTGTTCAATGTTGCCTACTAGATGTGGCAGAGGAATTAACTCATGGCTTTCCAAATTTAAACAGGTCTTTTAGATCGTAAGAGTTTGCTTAAAGAGACTAACAGAATGGACGTTTCACCAAGAATCCTATGAATCACCTAAGAATCTATGAAAATCACCATTTAGTAACCAGCACTGAAGTAAATTTGCCTGAGATGTATCGCAATGGCTGACCAGTTGATGGAATCCTTTTTAAAATTCAAGCATCCCAGAGAAAACTATTTCTGTCGTGTTGTATCATCAGCTTCCTTGTGTAGTGCGAAGTATAACCGTGCGAGGAGAAAAGTAGAAACAAATTAGTCAATCGTGCACCAAATGTTTTTTTTTTACCAAGTATGCAGTTAGCGCAATTATGAGAGCGAAGCTTTGCCAACACAAATTGTTATAAACGAGTTCGCAGAGACACTATTGAATGAATTGTTTTTGTAGAAGTGGCTTTGAATCAAAACGACTTTGGTGAGTGTATTTCAGTGTGATGAACTCATATTGTACATACATATAACTTTAGATTTAGATAGTATTTCCTCTGTTCTATCAGTCTATACGTATTCCTTTTTGTACAAGACTCTTTGTTTTGTATCTTGATTTGAATAATAAATCACGCTTTTTTGCGGGGTGGGGGGAGAAACACTAATCCATCCAAAGATTAAAAGAATTTCAGGATCGAGAGGAGCTTAGCTTTCGCTAATCGATATTTCACGCAAATGGGTCTTATCGCTGATGCTCTATCCTTTTTATTTCTATTTGCGAATTGCTTCAAGATAAAGTTGACAAACGAAAATGAATTTCAAGATTTCTGATGGAAGATCAAGCAGCAGTTCAGAGAAGAATTTCAGTTTTTGTGAAGTTACGCTTACTCAGTTTTATAGTTCCAAGTTTTTATGCTGTATAAGTTCAGTTGATTCGTGAAGTTCAGTTATGAGAAGTTATATTATGTTTTTAAAAGATTGAAGAAATTATGTGAAGTAGTGTGAATTTTGAATGAGAAAAGCAGTTTACAACTGAGTGAAGATTTGAGAAACTTTAAAAGGATTATTAGATGAAGAAATCTTCAGTATTCAAGAAACTTTGAAGATAAATCGAGGCTTTCATGACGCATGTAATAAAATGGATATCAGTAGGAGTGCAAATAATTGGAGGCTGTAAGTTTTAACAAATTTTTTTAGACTATGAATATCAGGAGGAAGATTATTGAGATACTACAAATAATTCAAGAATCAAATTTTAACTAAGTTAAAGATTTTATTTGAAAAGACTTCAATGATTTCATTATGCGAAAAAAGTTACGTTTATTAACAAGATGTTTCAAAAATCAAGGTACACTTTTTTTTTTTCTTAGCGTATTTTAACAGAATTTTTCAGCAATTTGAAAAGGATTAATTCATAACCGAAAGAAGAGTAAAAATATCTGAAAATCTGCAAAGAAGATAAATTTGTCAATATGGAATATATGAAAAATCGAGAATGTCTTTGTCTCTTTGGTATTTGTTAATCAGTTGTTTCAGAGAAATCGAAAAAAAAAAAATCCTAGTTTAAAATGGAAAGAGGATCAAAAACTTAGGATATTTAGAAGAGTCAACGTGAGTCTTTTCATAGCGACTATTAACTGATTGTTTTAAAGAAAACATGAACTTAAGAAAGCTAGTGAATGGGTTTTGAAGGAAATCCAGATCGATTTAGGCAAGAAACTTCGAATTAAGAATCGTGAGTCAACTTTCTCTGCTTTCATTTTCGTTTCCTAACCGAATGTTTTAGAGATCGTCCAAAACCTCAATACCATCCTAAACAATCAACTGCGTACGAAGAACGAAACCTTTTCTCTAGTAGATTATATTAGCAACCATGTCAGAAGATTTAAAACTGAAATCAAGATGTGAGTGGATTTTTTGTTGCCCCTTGTCGTTTCTTAACCCGAATGTTCTAGAGATTTTCGAAATAAGCTGGTGAAAAAGGTCTACGACCACTGGTGTCTTCCCACTTTTGGTCTTCTGAGTTTGGCTTCGGTTTTCTACATTCTGCGTCCTCAGCGATCAACTTTGGAAGGGAGCTTCACCGGTGTTGGCTCTTTGGCAGACCTCCTTCGTTGTCCAACTTCCAACAGTCGATCTTCACGATCCTGAGGAGAATGGACATCGCGGATGTGCTCCAGGAGTTTGGCCGTGGAAGATCTTCTGAAGGCGGATCCATCACCCTCGCTTTGTCTGCGTCCCAACTACGCAAGGGGAGGATTTGGTAGTTCATGTTCAACTGCGCGATTCAGGCAGCTCTTGGCGTTTCTCATCCCATTTTTCAGAATGAGCAGAGTTCCAGCAAAATAGCGTTCGCTCCCATTTTTAAAAGGTGTGTAGCAGTTCAAATGTGCAAAGATATAATTTTTTTAACTTCAAAACTAAGTTGAAATTAAATATCTGGTACTCATTTTGGTTACAGAAATTTTTCTTCGAGATCACGGCGGGTGTTAGGATTCTACGCGATGCAGCTTTGGGGAAAACTTCGGCTTACAATTGCGACTTCGGGCTCCTTTGGTGGGAAAACTTCGACTGAGTGCGACTTCGCGGTCCTTTGCGGGGGGAAAATTCGACTTCTGCTGCTCCTTCTCCACACGACATTCTACTCCTTAAGCGCGACTCATCTCCACTACATTCATCTGATCATAAAAAAAAAAAAGATTTGAAAAGGGATTTAATTCTTTAAAAAAAAAAATGCGAAAGATAAAAAAAGAAAAAGAATACAAAACAAAAAAATTAATTATTTAAAAAAAAGAATAAAAGAAAAAAATAATAGATAGCAAAAAAAAAAAATAGTAAATAGCAAAAAAAAAGTAAAAAAAAAAAAAGAAGAAGACGTAAATCCCAACAAAAAATCGATAAACAATTCTAAAAGAATTGTAAAAAAAAAAAAGAAAATGGAAATAGGGGTTTTAGGGGGGTTTCAGGTGACTGCGACGCAGAAGAGGATACGGACGGCGATTGGATGAAGAAAGAAGACCGGACGCGAGGACTTCGTGGGACAATCGATCTCTACGCGGGACATCGAGGGATGGGAAATCGGGATGGAATCATCGTGGGACGTCGTGGGATTTAAAATCAATAAATACTGCATTAATCAAAATCTTAGACGGCACTGATAGATTGCAAAACCACTCCAGAGAACACATTCAGCAAGTAGCGATTCATTCAATAATTCTACCAACTATGGTCAGACAAAAAAGAATCTTGAGTATAATCGAGATAGTTTAGATTCTTGCAATATTAGGAAAAAAATGTAAATATTTTAATTCATCACTTTTGAAAATGAACTTTCTATTGAATCGGTCAATATGATAAAGATCAGATATTTAATTAAACTTCTTTGGGTGTGGGTTTTGATGAAAAATACCTTTATGATGTGATTTTATACCTGAATCATTTCGATTTCAAGGTGTATTTCTAAATTCAGTTTAAAAAAGGCAATTATTTTTAAAAATTGATAAATTAATTGAAAAGTGTTTGTGAAATATTCAGAATCGAAGACTGAAAAAGTGCAAAATGCGTGGATGTTGTATAATTCGAGAACAAAATGTTTCTGATTCTGAAAATGGAGTGAAAATTTATAAGTCACAAATTCATCAGACATTTTGTAAAGTGATCTAGAAGTTAAACTTAGAAACTTTGTAGAATGTCGGTGGCTGTGTTTTTCCAAGCCTTTATATAGCATAAATGTGCCATCGAATTCTACAGAAAAGACTGAATCAGCGTGAGAGTCGCTTTGGAAAATTTCGTTAGATTATTTTGATAAGGTTTCAATTTTGGATTTTTAAATCAATTTCGAAATCGAATATTCGTCGCTCTATTTCAATTTATGTGTTAATAACATTATTTCGATTTTAGAAAATGTGTTCGTAACGCGATTTTGACTTCGAGTACTTTTAATTCAATTTCAATTTTAATGTCTTAGAAAAAAGTTTCATCTTCGATAGTCTATTTGCTATTTTATTAGGAAGGCATTGAATACTTCAAGTATTTTTGCAATCGTTACATTCTGGGATTGAAATTTGATTGTAGAATATTCTATTTATTACTTTTCCAAATAATCTTTACCAATAATTCTTCACTGCGAAACTTCTGTACAAATTCTTGGTCTGAAATTAAGGAGCACTTCAAGTTTATTTTTTTATTTTTTTTTAAATCTAGATTTTTGCGACTTCATAATTAATAGTTCTACGGAAACAATTGAAAGATTTCATGCTTGAGCTTTGAAAATTAAGGATTTTTTTTATCAGGATTTAAAAAGGAATCGTTGTGAAAACTGAATATTATTGCAATTTCGCCTTCAAGAGATTTAAATTGGACTGCGTCGGGGAACTTCGAGGGAATTAGATAAATGTTTTGAAACTTCGCCTTCTTAATCAAACGATCTGAAACAAATTAGTATTATATTCTAGTCAACTTTAAATAATTATCAAGTAAAGATATTTTACATTTCGGAGTAT
This sequence comes from Synergus magnus, assembly GCA_032275165.1. Classification (NCBI taxonomy): domain Eukaryota; kingdom Metazoa; phylum Arthropoda; class Insecta; order Hymenoptera; family Cynipidae; genus Synergus; species Synergus magnus. The sequence continues at coordinate 2,462,221 of JAUESH010000044.1, read as the reverse complement.
AATCATGAACAATAGGATATGAATTTATTAATATCTAGCAGAAATCGATGTTACCAATTTATAACTTCAAAGGCGAAGGCTAAATATTTGAATAGGCGGATTTTTAAGACGGCAACGTGGGATTTTTGTGAAGACGGCGGCGTTGGGACTTCTTGGGATTTTTGTAAGATGGCGGCGTGGGACTTCAAGGAATTATTGTAAGACGGCGGCGTGGGACTTCGTGGGATTATTGTAAGACGGCGGCGTGGGACTTGGTGGGATTATTGTAGGACGGCGGCGTGGGACTTCGAGGGATTATTGCAAGACGGCGGCGTCGGATTATTATAAGGTGGCGACGTGGGACTTCGGTGGACATCGCGGGATATTTTTGTAAACATTTTTTGGGTGTTAGTTTTTAAACAGGAAATATTTAAATTTAACTTCTCTTCACAGTTAAAAATTTATCCATCACATAAAAAAGATTAAGAATACAAAAAAAAATAACTACTTAACAATGAATATGAATTACCTTAAAAGAATGTACATCAAAAGTTAAAAAACTAACGAAAAAAAAAAAAAAAATCATGTACTTGGTTAACTTTAGAGAAACTGAATATTTATCATTGGTTGACTTTAATTTAAATTTCCTGTTGCTTCTTAAACATTTTTATTATGAAATTTTAAATATTTCAAAAAAAAAAAATTGTAAATATTTATAAAATCTTGAAAAGTTCCAAAATATACTTAAGTTTTATGAAAATGTTAGGAATAAACTATATTTGAAACAGATTTAACGATTTCTTCCTTGGGGAGTGTGGTGTATGCGAAGAATGTGAGTGCGATGAATGACAAACAAGAGTATTTGGTTTTTGTACACCCTTTACCGATGCTTATAATAAATGTTTTATATGAATTTATCATTTTTCAAGTTTCTTTTCCTGTCTTATTTAAATGAAGTTACGCTTTTGAATATAACATACATATTTTTAGATTTTTTAAGATGCTGTTCTACAATTTTCAACTGCTTCAACTGGAAATACCTATCTTAAAATTA
>JAUESH010000044.1:2366410-2445896 GCA_032275165.1 Synergus magnus | reverse complement strand
GAATTTTTACCTGAATCTGCGCTGCGATTATTTGCACTCAAGACCCGAAATGTGCAAATAATCGGTGGATGAGTGTATATAATTGTAATTTTATATATTGAACATTCCTTTTCATTATGAAGTTCTATAAAATGAATTATATACAAATTTTTAACATGGATGTTTTCAGAGTATTGTTAGCTCTTCATGGATTTTTTGACGTTTTAATAGTTATGTAAATATTGTTTATAAAATTGATACTTATGTATTTTCGAGTAAAATTTTTGAGAAAATTGAAATCAATCGAACTTGATTCATAAAGTAAATATTATTCACTTTAGGCTATTCATACCGAAAGTAGCCCTATTTTTGTTGGTACGAATAGCGTGGTCACTGGTCAATGATCACGTGGGAGCAAACTATTTGTACTGAAATTTCGATACGATTAGTCACTAAATACTATATTTTTGTAGAGCTGATTGGACACCAGTGAGTAATAATTACAATATAAATAAATAATAGTTTCACAAAAAACGTTTGTTTCTATTAAAACTTACGGTACCTTTGCTTGAAAACTAAAAAAAAACTTTTTATAAAAAAATTGCATCAAGCAGTCTTAAATTTAATGGAAAACAAATATGTATTAAAATGAAAAGGATAGTCATTATTAAAGCTGAAAAGAAGTACAATAATTCCATTCAATCAATATCATTCAAAAGATCAATAGCAGAAAATCACCGAATCAGAATTTTGTTTACAAAACATATTAAAAGTGTGCAAGAATCTCAATAAAAGCAAACAAAAGGATTGAGATATAGTTATGTATGTACATACATATATGAACTCAATTAATTTAGGTCTTTTACACTAGGTAGCTTCACTCGCATCCTTTTCCCTAGCAACTCACCAACGTGATTGGCCCAAGTCTAGGGGAAATCTACCAGTGTAGAAACCTCGTATCCGCTCTAAATTTATTGCTCTTGTTTGTTTTTAAACCACTATAAAACCAGATTGCTCACAGAAAAAAGAACTTTAGTCTCGTCCGAGATTATAATTTTCTCTCAATCAAATTAAAAACTAAAAAGAGTCTCTGTAAATCAATCAATACCAAGATGATGCAAGCAAGGAAACAAAATTATATTAGTGAAAAGCCTTGAAAAATTAGATGTAAATATATAAAAATTAAGCAATTTTCACCTGTTGTTTCTGATATGCAGTATCCGGCTGGATTTTACTTTCCAGTAAAACTGAACCATCGCTCTCCGCTCTCACCAACAGTGAGATTCCCTTCAACCTGTCAACATACGACGAAGAAACATGCCCCGTGCCGCGATCGTCCCATTGCCTATCTACGTTCAATGCGTACAATTTGACTCTTCTACGTGTGTCTGTCATGGTGAAAAAGATTTGTACAGGGTTCAAATCTACCCTCGACTAAATAGCATTACTTTGACGTTTCTCAATCGGATCTCCTCACTTTTCTAATTCACTCTCTGTGCACGCGATTGTCTCACTTTTCTACCAATTCATTCTCGCACTAAATTCAAGAATCATAGTTTGAATTTTTAATTCTAGGTAACTTGCCTCTCTAATTCGCGCACTAAAATAAAAACAGAGTCCAGTAAGTGACGTTGACCTTCGCCGAAGCAGTCATCTGTGCTCCCCGGAGGGAAATTTTGGCTGAAATTGGCAAATGCTGAAGTTTGCACCTTAATTCCTCCTCGAAAAAACTAAGGAAAAAAACTTTTTAAAATGTTTGAAACTCGTCGGAAATTTGAAACTCGCAAAACTTCTAGGAAGGTTAAAATACAAAGCCGGCTGATTTTGACGTCCGAGTCTCGGGAAGCGTTTGACGATGGTCACCTGATTCGCATGTTCGGATACGCACCGGAGGAGACAGAGCCTTCCTGCCAGAGGGTGTTTACGTAGTCCGTTGCATAAGGGTCTTCCTCTGGAAATTCAGAGCGCGCGGGAAACTCGACTTTTCCGTGAAAACTTGAAAACTCGTTGCAATTTTTCCACAGGACGAGGTATAAGCGGGGTTTGAGTAGTGCGGGTCTTGTCGACGGGACCGTTTGCGAAGACGAACTCTCCTGTATTCGGTGTGTATCCTCGGGGATCACAAATTCACTCCGGACGTCACAAAATTTCACGACGCGACTACCTTCGTTGGAAATCTACTTCCTGCGAGCTCTCGAGCTCAGCATCGTTCTTTCTTTCCTGTCTATGCTCGATATCGCGCTTAAAATTGACGTAGACACATAAGAGCAACAACACTACTCTCCGCCATGTTAGACAAATTACAACAACGCGCCACGGGGTCCACATCCCTTGTTACACGAAAAGGCGCGCGCATTTTAAATCCGATTATCGGATTTTCTGTTTTTTTAGAAAACAAAGAATTTGTTAATGTAAATGTTCATTTTAAGTCCTTCGATCTTTTTTATAACACTTTCAAAATAAAAATGAATAGACAATTGATTTAGGGTATTAATCTAATACAAGTTTACAAAATAGGGTTTTAAATAATGAGGTAGAGATTATGTTTTTGGAGCAAACTTTTTAGCCTTTCTAGTATATACTGCTTATTATAAAGGGTATTTCCGTATCAGATAATTCTTCCGTTTATTTATGATTTCGTCATGTATGAAGATAAGCTTTTACAGATTGACAACGTATGCTCCGGTAAATCGACCTAAGATAAGGAAAATTGGAAGGGAAATTATCAGGAAGTAGTGAAATTATTATAGTCAGAGGAGAATACCGGGCTATGATTGGTTTACTACTTTTTGCTTAATTTAGATGATTTTTCTTTAAAAGAAATGAAGAAACAATAATGTTTGGCATGTCTTTCGTGTTTCTAAAAGAAAAAGATTGAATTAAAATTCGTTGTTTGGTAAGATTTTCGAATGTTCTTTGTGTTTTTGGTGGCCTTGAGTTTGACAGCGACAACCAATAGTATGAGAGATTTAAAAGAATTGGATTTAATTATTACTTTTGATTGGTCTGTATTTTTAATTATAGCAAGGATAAAAAAAATAACTTTTATATCAAAAAAAGAGAAAAACAGTAGGTATTTGAGGTATGTATTTAATCTGCAGATATTGAAAATCTGAATATACACACATTTTTTTATACAATTAATATTGTTTAATCAAAAGGTTTTTATATATAAAGTTCTCCTTTAAAAATTAAATAAAAATGTAATGTATCAAACAAACTGGGAAAGGACCATTAGTAATATTTTAATTAAGATGTGATATATAAGAACCGAGTAGCTTGATATAGAAAAATACGTCAATCTAAACAAATGACAACATTTTATACTCTACAATTGAATTAATCAAACATTCTTTTTATTAAACTGTCAGTTATAAAAACATAAAAAATATATCTATATAACAATGATATCAGGAAAGGAAAATGTTAAGGAAAACTCGATTTTCAACAAATAAATATTTATTTGTCACAAACAAGTTCGCGCTCGAAACGAAAATTGCAACTCATAAAAACCTAAAAACGAAAAGAAGAGGAAATAGACATACAATTTTATTGTAGACGTCGAGTGTCACTTAAAACAAATATTGTACAGTTACGATAGCACGCTGTTTGCAACAACAATTATATTATATTAGTGCCGCTATCATTGATCTGGCAAAATCGATTAATTTTTTTATTCGAATGCAATCTTTAATATTTGTACAATAGTACGAATTTCCTTTTTACAGTTTTCTCGGAAAAGCGGCGCTTTTTTTACATTGCAAACAGGGTTTCACAAATGTACACGTAATTGGAAAAACGTAGTCAATGTCGCGAAAAAGAAGTGTATAGAGCGATGAACAAAATGACTTGAATTTTGAAAAAATTGTATTTTGTATTCAATTATTACAAATTCATCTGAGTGATTAATAGCTTTCTTGACTTACTCCAGTTTTTCCTAAGCTATCTAAATATTCCTTGGTTTAATTAAAGTTTGCTTGAGTTTTGACTCTTTCACTATAAAAGATTTGTTCCCTATAAAAGATTGAGTCCCCGCAGAATATGTCAATATCTTTAAGATATTCCAAGAACACATTTTGCCCATCGCCATGAAAAAAAGGAACTCGAAAGCGCTAAGGTAAAATCTACGTATGTACAATAAAGTAATTATGCTTTGATACGCGCGTAGATGAGTTTCTTTCTTATATAAAAAACAGTTGTTCCATACATACAAGCATACACACAGCAAGATAAGTTCACTTTGAAATACGATATAACCTTTTACGAAATCATTTTCCCATTATAAACTCTACAGTCGAAGGTCCATAAACAAACTTCAAAGTTTTAGGGAAAGTCGATGATCGAGGATCGATGATGGACACTCCACTTTTCACAGGACGAACAACTATTAGAGACTTAGAGTATTTCCTGTGTCTTTCTCTCATTTCCATAACACTGTCCAATCAATTTTTCTTTTTTATTCTGCTGCGGATTGTGCTAGGAATTTTTCCAATCTCCGTCTCCTTATGGTTTCCTGTTCTTCGGAGGTTTCTGGGTTGATTGTGGATGTGGATGGACTGACATCGTTACTATTTGTGCTTATATGCGTCCCCGAACTTTCCACCGAGGTACTTGCTTTTGGAAAATCTATGACAGTCTTGGAATTGTGATTTCCCACGTTATTCGAGGACATGGAATCCTTACTCGAGGTTTCTGCTTTACTCGACTCAGGAGCCTCGCTTGTGGATGCTGTTGTTGTTGACGAAGATGGTGCTGGGATACTGAAAAAATTAATTCAGTTAAAAATTTTTCAAAATATCAACCCAAAGCTCTCTAAAATTACGAATTATTATAAAGCAGAGCATGGAATGTTAAGTTTGAACTTACTTTGTAGCTATGGTAGCAGCTACAGTCTGGTACTGATTCATCATAGCATTGGCGGCATCTAACAAAAGTTGGACCCTTTGGAGCATTTGTATTCTAGCCTCTAGGGCTTGACGAAGATTTCCCTCCATGGCTCTTAATTCCTCTTCGCTTAAAGTAGTCAAATTAGGCGGAGGTGTCGGAACTGGAGGCAAAGGTATCATAGGCGGAAATGGTGGTGCAAAAATTGGAACTCCTGTTCCAAGTGGCTGAAGCAATGGAAATGGCACATTTGCGTTATTATTTTGCCCTTGTGCAGGAACAGTTCCTCCTGGTGGCTGTAAATTCGCCCAGAAGGTTGGTATTTGGAATCCTTGACCTAACATTGAACAAGAAAGAAAATGAAAGTGAGTTTTTGAAAAAAGAAACATCGCTATAAAAATATATTTAAACTCATTCAATTTTCTTCCAATTCTCACCATTTTGTTCGACACCAGGAGCAGGAACCGGTTGAGGTGCCGGAGCAGCTCCTTGAGGTTGATTCGGCGGTCTCGTTTCTCTTCTAGTCGTTGGAGGTCTCAAAATATTTAGACGACAAGTCGGACAAGTTTGCTGACGTTGGAACCAAGATCGTAAACAAGCTGTGTGGAAAATGTGGTTGCAGGGTAGTTTCTTACTCGCAGACACCATTTCCTCACTGAAAAAAAGAATTCAATTATTTTTAATCATGAGTCTATTAAATATTGTTAACAACTAATAAGAATCAAAACAAAACTCACCGACAAATAATGCAAACGTTATCGGCGGCTGCTAATTCTTCAGGTGTCGCATCTGGATAGAGCGTGTTCATATTTCTTATCGCTCTTCGAGACATGACAATGTCGTGGAACGCCTTTTTAAAGTTTCGCATGGTGTAATACATCGGTCGAAAAGCGAATAGCGGAAGGGTGTATATTCGAACCATTATCGTAACGAAACCAACATATAGTATCACCTGAAGTCGACGTTAAAATGGTTTAATTTTTAGTATCACAGAAACAGTTATAGAATTATAAAGTAACCTAAGTCAAGGCTCCTACCGCATCTTGTAAAGTTTACATTTGTAATTCTTATATTTTACCTTCATTAGTCCAATTATGAGCTCCGTATACAAAAGGAAGACTGGCTTGTTGTCCCAGGGGTTCTCGCTTTGAAGATCGATCGTGTGCAAAATATATTTAATAGTAATATTCAAAACTACGGTTAATAAAACCGCGTACTCGAAACCAAAAACAAGTTGCACCGAGGCGCCTTTTGCAACCGTTGAACTGTAGGCGTATTGAAACATCGTGACGTTTATAATAAATAAAAGAGCTAGTAATGTTCCCACTCTCAGATGGAATAACCACGTTATTACAGGACTTCTTTCCATCTGAAATGTCAATGTTGAATTAAAAAACACACCATGAAAAACTAATTATATTTATTTGAGAATAAACTTGATTTACTTCGAAGCGAAAAGTTACTTACGTAATCGACACGATCTTCAGCAAGCCAATGAAAAGACTTGAGAAATAGTAAGAGTGTGAATAAAGCAACAAATTTCGGACTGAAATCGTCCCTAAACACTGTAAATGCTAGACACGTTTCTGTCACGGCGTACCAAACTTTTTCGACCAAATGCTGAAAATATTTGTTTCATTAAGAATTTAAGAAAATGTTTGCAATGCGAGAGATACGTTCTAGTAGTTTTTGCATCAAAGAGGGCTAAATATATTTCATTATTTTATAATCAATTTATCAAAAGTTATTAAAAGTGCTTTTTTAATTTAAAAGGTAATTTTATTTAAAAAATGGAGCTTATTCAAAAAAGTAAATCTTTATTCTTTTAGGATAAATTTCGAATAATTTTTTTTCGGACTCCCAGAATTTAATTAACTGAAGTAAAATTAATAAATAGGAAATTGGATTACATACTTCAAGTTCGGCTGCTCTTAAATTTCCAAAGAATATTTTTCTTAAAAATGTGTTCATCATAAACACGAGTATCAATCCTTGTACATAAATCACCTGTAAAAAAAAGAGAAGTTAATTTGGAAAAAGTTAAATTATTTACCAAAAAACTACGATGTAATTCTAATGCTTAAAAAGGATCATCGTCATCAAGATTTATTATAACTTGCTTTATCAATCACGTAAGATAAGACAACATAAATGAAATTGAGATATAAAACTTCACCGAAAACAATCAACCTAATAACAGAAAATTTTAAGGTAAATCAATAAAATTTAATGTTCCAAAGGCATTAAAGTTAAAAAATAATTTACACCAATTAAAAAATACTAGACAGCTCTTGAAACTATGCAAAACAGCCATGAATTCTTATTAAAAAATAATAAACCCAGAAAAAAAATTCATAAGACTCTTTCAATTTCTCTAAATTTATATCCAGATACTTCTCCTACTCCGTGATGTAAACAAGATAAAGAAAAACATTCTGGAATCTCTTTTCCTCTGACTAAATAGTAGAATATGGTTGAGGTCAACTAATTTTTATCGCAACCTATCACTTAATTTTAGGAATCAGATATAAAACCAAGATACAAAATAAATTGCACAAATCTTCAAAAATCCATTGGCAATATTTAAAAAGAGGTCAAGGATGTAAAGCTATGTGAAAATCGTGAAAAACTTACAGCCATACTGGGATTGGACTTGGTTATGTAGACCACAGAGGGATAAAACTGTTTCTTTTGATAATAAGCATTACCGATAACAGCGCTCGTTAGAGCGATGCTGATCAGCATTATGCCTGCCGTCCTCATCTTCTTTCTAAAGATTTTTTTCCAGCCGAGAGGCTGCTTTTTTAATTATTTTTTTGACACTTATCACACCGAAAATTTACGTTTTGACAACTGCAAACGGCGCTGCAATGCGCGGCAATTTTTTGAACTACGTGACACATACGTGTCGTTTGGTTGATTAGCGCGCGATATCAAGATTTTGAACTAACTCTTGTATAAAATCCACCATGAATTTTATTTTATAGAATCTGAATCCGATATCAATCAAGTAAGAATAAATTTATCTAATTCAGCTTAAATTTCGTGCTATTATTGACAAAACCAATGAGAAGTTTTAAAAATCGAACGTTCGTCGAACCGTCAAAATTTTAAATTTATCAGAAAGGACAAACGGTGCAACGTGATTGGTCAAAGTAACCTTCCCACTTTTGCACATGCGCAAATTCTTAAGCGCATCTTTTATTATTTTCAAAAGAGAAGAAGGTGAACAAGTTACGAGATGTTGTTTGATTATTAAAACTTGATTATTGAGAAGTGATTAAGTTTAAGTGGGTTCCCATTTGTTTAAAAAAGTGCTCTTGTAGAATAAGAACATAATCGACGTTTTTGGATAAAACATCCTTGCTTTTTGATAGTATTTTTCTAATTTGAAATAAATGACCATCGATCTGGTCTGCAGAGTCGTCAATAGCGTTTTGGAAACAATGAATCGCAATTTTAATTTTAAATCCTACTTGGTTGATGATTCGGGGATCAATAAGAGAGTTCTTAAAATCAAACCTTGGCAGGTGGAGAACTTTTTTAAGATTATAGGTACATAATAATGATTGTTTTATTATTTTACTATCCACGGAATGTTTCTTTTTAATTTAGACTAACCCTACCATATTCCTTGAACTTGTTTAAACCTGTATGCCTATCTCTTATATTATTCATTTTTGTTTGAAGCAATCAATAAATTAGAGAAAAAATTATTACATATACATATACATTTACAGAATTTAAATTAAGTATTAAAATGAAATTATTTTTCCATTTTCAGATGAAGATCTTAATCAATTTTTAAGGTACGACAAATGCTGTCGTATCGCGGATAATTACCTGATAGCGATGGTTTTCATTTACTTTATAAGAGCAGATTTTGAAGTGGAAGAATATACTTCTCTCCATTTTATGGCTGCTCTGTAAGAATGAATTTTTTCTCACTAATTCGACTTATATATTAGAAAATATAAATACATAATAAAGACAATAAATTGGTTTTAAAGAGATAAAGTGTTGAAGATTGTATAAATAGAGTATATTTTTAATTTGAAGATTTAATAGTTTTTTATACCTCAAAGTAAAATGTAAATTTGGTATGCTTTCTAGGCATTTGGCTTTGGATATGGAAGAGGACGACGACGATCTCCATAGACGTTTGCAAAGGTGGTTGGACAGGAACGACGGAACTCCGTACATTTTACATGAACGAAATCGAGTTTTCCAGAGAATAGGATTTCGTGGCTCAATATCCCGAAAGTGTTGTGAAACAGTCATGCGAAAAGTTAATCCAAGTCACAAAGTTTGGCGAAGACTAAGACACATTAATCATTCTGGAGCTATAAGCATATATTCGAGGTGATAATAGTTCTGGATATATTAGCTTCTTTTCTACTTTCTACTTTTATGTTTTAAAAATATTTTTCTTTTTCAGAAGGAAAATTATGTGCCCCAAGTGTAGTTAATCAAATCTTATCCACGAGTCATACCATTGATTTTAGAACACTATTTTTAATTCGTGGAAATTAAAGTATTATAGTTATAAAATATAGATTATAATTTAAGAGGAAAAAAGTTAAAGTTGTAAGACAGCAAATAAATTATTGTTCATTAAGAATATATATCTCATGATTTATTGTTCTATAAATATACGTACAATGACACATGTAGATTGATATCCGATTTGTGAAAAAATGGCGAATGTACTCCATTCACAGATGCGATAACCGGCGAAAAAAGTCGAAACTCAAAAATCAACATTTTTTTTTTTTAAGTTCCACTCTGACAACTTCTATATATTTATAAAAACAGAATGCAACAAGTATTGTTTGAAAATTTTTCCTTTAGAAGAAACGTCTTCATCAATTAAATATTTAAATATTTTCATAATTTGAGCCGTTCAAGCTATTTAAATGTCTATTAGAAAAAGAAGTTTAAGACCAAGATTCCCAAATTCTAGACTTTACATTTTTTTAATGATAGTGAAAGAAATTGTTAGAGCGTTACTTTTATCTTTTCCATTTTTTTCGCTTCTAGTTTTGAAAAACCCGTATGTTCAAATCGTAGTATCAAAAAAATATAATATGCTTTAAAGAAGAAAATCACACTGAAGCATCGTTTGGCTTCTTAAATAAATCTACGCATCAATAATAGAATGAGTGAAGTAAGTACTTCATCTAAAGATTTCGCACTTAACTGAAACGCCTACTACTCAGGTGGGTCGTTTTCAAAATACTCCTGGGACTCTGGCGTCTAGGAGTTGCGAGTGGTCCAATTGCTTTTAAAGGAGTTCTGCGTATTTCGAATGTAGGCCTTCGAGCCAAAGACTTTGCACTCCTAGGAGTCTTAACCGACAATGGCTTCTTAATAAGAGGAGTCTTATAGTTTATATCGGAATTATAAAGATTGAAATTCGACTCCTGGTATATCGTGGAATCTTTTCTGCTGGGTGGCGTTTTCATGCCCTTGTTTTCTTTCTGGTAACTCAGTGTGCGTTTGTTGTCACTATGTTTTCTATGCAGTGGCGTTTCTTGTGTTGGAACGATTGTTAGTTCCATTTTAATAACTGGTGATGCATTTGGGGTCTTCATTATACGAATTTTGGCACTGTGGTTTTTAGGACTTATACTCTTCTTCTTTCGAAGAACTTGACGCCTTGGACTGTCAGTAACGTCCAAGTCAAGACTCTTGATTCCCTTGAGTCTAGCTGATTGTCTTCGGTTGATATCTTGATTCTGGATAATTCTCCTTTCTGTTAAGACTTCCGAGTGACTAGAAGTTCTTTTAGTTTCGTCGAAGAGCTTCGCTTTTGCTAAAACCATTCCGGCATTTTGGGTACGCAGTTTTGCTACAGATGCGCGACCCGTTACTGGAACTGGTGTCGCAGTTTGACCTTCGGATCTGAAATATCTGGAGTAAAAATATTATAATTAGTTCAATTTAAACACTGAAATTTTAATTAAACCAAATTTAGCTACCTTACAGTTCAGAATTACAGAAATACTTACTTTTCAGCGTCTTTCCACGCAATGACCTTGTCTTTCCTCTCCGAAGGTACATTCTCTGCCACAAAGGGTTCGTTATTGAAAATAACATTCTGTTGACTATTGGACTTCTTTAGTTCTTTTACCTTCTCATTGAAGTACCTCGAATTATCAATAAATTCACCTCCGTGGAAAGAAGATGCTCTCCTAACTTTCAAGTTCATTTTATTTGTGTCAGGTTGGAAAACTTCATCATCGATAGAGTTAAAATCTTCGTCACTCAACGATCCTTTTGTATGTTCCGCTGTGTGTGTTATTAGAGTAGTTAATTGCTCTTGTAAATAGTTTAGTCTTGCATTTGTTTCTTCACTGCAGAATGTATCTGCTCCCACTGAATTCGTACCCTCGTCTTCTGATTTCGAGTAGTCAATGCTATTCGTTCTGTTATTTAGATTCGTATGTGAATAAAAATTGTTTAATTTCAGGGTCGTTTGCCTCAAGGAATGGGATTCTCTTCTATCGGAAATGTGCCAAGAAGCCGTTCGACTAACTCGTTTGCTGCAAAAACAAAAATTAAAAATTAAAAATGCTTCTAAATTTTCAAGTATGTATATAGAGTTTCAAAAAAACAAAATTTTTATCAATACCTCACTGGTTTCTCTTGAGATCTCCTCCTTATAATACCAATTTTCCTAGCACTCGGCGATCTAATGATCTTATGTTCGCTAGACCTCCTAATTTTTAATTCCTTCCCTAGTCGTTTCGCAAGATGATCAGCATTCATTGTATTTCCAATGCTAGCCTCTTCCAAAGTCTTCTCGTATTCACTCTGCACTTTATTAGCAGAATGGGTAGTTAAAATATCCGTCGATTCGTTGGCGATGCATTTAAACTCCTGAGAAATTCGGGACTCGATAGCTGACACTCGGCTTTTTATTTCCTCATACTCACTCTTTGGAATCTTGACGTACTCCTCACAATCCTTCAATTCATTCACTGAAGAACCTTGGAGCGATTTCTCGTCATTGGAAATATATTTGTTCATGTTATCAGATGCTAAATTGGAATCGAGATCTCTGGAGGATTTGTTAGGAACATGAATGTCGGAGGTTCTTCTTTTGGAATGGATCGGAACTCGTTTAGGCCTCTTGGCTTCACGCAAGACCTGCTCGCCACCAACGTCTGATAAGTTGACATCGGCGTCCATGAATACTTCGTCGTATTCCTTTTGAGAATTCAATTTTACGGCTTTGTTCTCTGGAGGCGGACGATGCAAGGATTCGTCGTTTATGGTTCGACGCTTCTTTCTTGATTCAGATAGACGACTGGCTACGCTCCAACTTCTTTCTCTAGTTGGGTTTGGTTGCTCTTTACCTGTCACGCTCTCTGCTTCCACTGTTTTCTGTAAAGTTTTGAATAAAAAATTTATATACAAGTAATTCACTTCAAAAGTTGAGCAATTCTTTGAGACTTTATTAACTGACATTTATATGAATTAATTTTGTCGGATGATAAATTTAAACTTTAATCTTGAAAATTGACTTACTTGTCTACTTCGTGATACAAATCGATCGAAGCTAAGTCTTACTTTCTTGGTCTTCTCCGTTTTTTCGAAAGATTTCCTAGAATTAAGAACGTGGTTATTTTATAGTTTAAAGATAAGTGATTATAAAAATAAAAGATGGATAGATTAATAAGCTAAATTAAATCTTTTTTAAATCCCTTTTCTTAAAGAGAAAATTTTTTATCTTTTGGCTATTTTTCTATCCATCTCCTTAATTACATGAAGAACTTTTGTCTAGGGAATCCTTACATTTCTGTATGAACTTTATTTGATAAATATTTTTGCACCCTGGACATTTGAACTGGACTCCCGTCTTTTACAGGGCTACAGGAAATGAAAAAGGTGCAAGGATTCAATAATTATTTCAGTTTGAAATAAATTCTATCTATAACCTTCGTCATAAATACTAGTAGTTTAGTTGAAATTTATCAACAAAAGTACCTAAATTTTAAAAACCGAATTAAAAAGCGTTCAGTTTTTAAAGCATCAGAAAACTGAATGAAATATTCCAATATATTCAAATTTACTGCGAGGATTTTTGGCGAAGGTCTATCTATAAAACCAAACCATGCACTACATACTTTGGATTTTTGTTAACTGGGGAAAGAAACATGTATCGTGAACGTAGAGAGGTTCTTTCAGGCATGACTTCCAGTAAATCTTGTCTGCAAATCGATCAAAAACTTTGATATAGCGCGTATTATGTGCTGTGCGAGGAGTGATGATTAAAATTTAGAAAAAAAAAACTATCAGGAAAATTGTAACAATACAATAGAAAATTTGGAATATAGTGAAAGAATTGAAGCCTCAAATTGAAAAGTAATATTTAAATTACTGTGCAAGGAGACTGTGCAAGTACTAAGGGCCACACTTGAATAAAGCATGCATGTACAACTTTTTTTACAACTGTTGACTATAAAAAATCAAGCATTAGAATATTTGGAATCCTTACTTTTTCTTAAAATTCTCATCCATCGCTGTTTCCATCACTTTCCGCTTTTTTCCGATTTTGAGAGACGGAGTGTATAAAAAACCCGAATTGGACGAATCACTGATCGGTTCAATGTCTGCTGGTGAATTATTTTTACCTACCATTTTCTTCAAACCACTCAGCATTCCTATAAATGATTAAAAACAAATTTTAAAAATCGACCTTACCAAATCAAACTTATAAGTAGTAGAGTAGAATTTTGAATTAGAAGAAAATTATGAGAGGACAGTCACGATTGTTAAGTATACTTAAAAAGGTTCAATTAGAAATATTAAATTAATATCCTTCAAAATTAGTACTCATGCTTGTTTTTGCTTTTAGTAATTTTGTTTTTTAGTCACTTATTTATTAGTTAAGCTTATACATCTGTTATATTATGTTAAATGAAGACGAGTACAAATTTATACAAACTAGGAAAGTTTTATAGTTAGGAATTAGATTGGAAAATTAGTTACAAACATACTTAGATTGATATTCGAGGCACTGAGATGGGGCTTACGTGTGAGACTTCCACTACGATGCTTCTTCTTTTTACTTTTCGTTAAATTCGAATCGGATTGGTCGAGCTCATTTTCGACGCTTCCAACTATCTCAGGTGAAATTGATTCTGCCACGTGATCGGGCAGGATACCGATTTTTTCAGCATTTTCAATCAATAACTAAAATGAATTTAACAAGGACAATTAAATGTATATTTCTAGACTTTCTAATAGTATTCGAGGATTTATAGACATCTTGAGAAATTTGATTTTCACCTGTACAACTATGAGGTGTGTTTCCAGTCGAGATTGAACCGCGACCATGGTAGTTTCCTTTAAAGGCATGATATTCGGTCCAATAACTGTGGCTAAATTAGCAGCCCCCATTTTATTAAGCTCCTCATACGAAGCTACTTTTTTTAGAAATTCCATAAAAAAGGCTAAAGTGTTGAGATGATGGGGCGGTAACATCAGGCAAGCTAAAAGCAAAGCCTCTACTCGATTTTTCTTGAGCATAACGCAGCGTACAAACAAATCGTGATAAGCATAAGGAATTAGAGGCTCAGGAAGGTCTCGAAAGAAAGTCTTCAAGCAATTTGCGACATCGATGCCGTGGTCCTTGTCTCCCAAGGCACCGCCGCTGTCCACTCGAATTGTTATTTCTCTTTGACGAGTTTTGGAACCAGCTTTTCTGAATATTCCTTCGAGATCGATGTGTTTTAGAAGATAGGAGGATGCTTGGCTGACGAAGACTGGAACGTGGACAATCGCTCCAGACGATAAATTGACGAGATCCAGTGAAAGCGCTGATAAAGCCGTTTTGAAGACCTATTGAAATTATTAAATACAGTATTAATAAAAAATATCAGAATATACGATTTTTGTGTCATAAAATAAGGATATGCTTTTTTCTCCATTTAGGATAAAAAATATTTAAAATTTAAGTTACAGGATAATTATCATTAATATAATCCTTTCATTATAGTTTTAACCTTTGATCTTTATAGTATACAATTTTTCAAGGCATCTACAATTATACTTAAAAGATAGACTAAATCCACTTTGAGCCAAAAGTTTAGCTTAAAAAATAAAATGAGTATTTTGTCTTATTTCTACCTTTTGAGGGAGTCTTCCATTTCTCTCCGGCTTCTCCGTTTTGACTGCATTCTTTTTGTGGCGGTACTTAACCCCAAATCTTCGTAGGTCGCTCACAACGATCTGATAAACTTTTTCCTTGTGCAAAACGTCGAAAACGAACATTTTAATCGCGGTTCTTTTTCTAATATCTACACTGCGAATACTTTCAGGAATCACGAGGAATTTGGCGATAAAAATTCGTCACATAACCAAACTCACCCGCGTGATCAACGTTTACAAACACCCAAAACTTCACTTTTTTGCTATCATTATGGAAAACAAAACTCTTTCAAATGTGCAGAATCGCCGAATTACAACGATTCTCAAATCAGGCTTAATTATAAAAAGATTTCCTGCGAAAAATCCACAAATTCATGGAACAACAACATCGTAAAACACCACAAAGATAAACTGTAACAGTCGATTCGAAGGAAGCTCGTTCAAATATTGAAATCAATAATTTCAAAAATGGTCGAATCACAGATTATATACAGAAGAATACGCAATTCTTGATTGGCTATCTCCAAGAGAAATTTTTAAGGGGGGAACCAATCACTGGGAATTAATCGGGAATTAGCAAATTTAGAGAAATTTCCGTAAATTACTGAATTTCTCCAGGTCAATAGAGTAATTTTTGTAAAATTTCCTCCATTATCATAAACTTCAAAAACTGTCAAAAACGTCAACATTGTCAAAATAGACCCTCATTTTACCAAAGATAGCCTTTGTGATAAAAAAACACGTAATTAGAAAGATGGATTACGGATAAAAGGTGACATTCCGCTTTGAAAACGGTGTCCTTTCAATAAATTATCCTTCATATTTTACTTGTGATCCTACAAACATAACCTCAATTTTGAGCTGTCAATACACTTGAGATACTAATATTTTTTAGTAATTTGTATGTGTTTTTGAGTGAAAGAGTGATTTTTAAGGGTTTTAACAATGCCTCCTGTAAAAGATAAATGGGTGAGACGATTTGTCATCACAGAAACAGATCGTCACAAAAGGGGATTTACGATTTACAAAGTGACGTCTATCGTAAGTTTATTGATTTTATCATTTCTAATAACGTAGCTAATATAATTTCTAATTAGAAATGTTAGAAATGATTTGTAGTCAAATAATATATAAGTTTTTGAATTGTCTAAATTTTGAAATATCAATTTTTTAAAAATTTATTTAAATAATTTAAAACTTGAGAAAAGCCTTCTAATTTTTATTGACATTGTTGTATTAATTATTACTGCCTGTATTTTTTAAATCAATTTAAGACGTAATATGTAATATGTTTTTAATTATTGTCCTCTTTTAATTTTAGATGTTTTTGAAAACATCGCCAGAGATTATATCAAAAGTGTCAGTTTGGAAACGATACAGCGATTTCCGAAAACTGCATTCAGCACTCAGTACTTTACACTCGACTCTTCAAAGCAAGGAATCCTTTCCGACATTCCCAAAACCAAGGTTTTTCGGCCGATTCGAGGCGGAAGTGATCGATGAGAGAAAAGAATGTGCTTTAAGACTTTTAACGTTCATAGCAAAACAACCAGTTCTCTATTCAAGCGACGTTTTCGTCAAGTTCTTCGAAAGTAGTCATCTGGATCGCCACTTACTTGACTGTTCTCAATCTATAAGTACGGACACCTCCGAAGACGATCGAGCTCCCACGACAACAAATCCAGAAAGACTTCAAAGATCTCTCCGAAATTCACAGAGTCTTGCAAAAGGTTTCCGTAAATTTATCTGTACTGAACAAGCACGAACTGCAGTTTCTAGAAATCATTTAAAAGCCCAAAATTACGAGAAGGGAGAAATTCCAACTAGTACTGAGAATGAGAGAAATCAAAATAGCAATAACAATCATGAGAATATGTCGAATGGTGTGGCTTATGCGCAGGAAGCGATTAAAGAAGAGGTAACCATAATTCATGATGGATCCGACTTGATCAAAGCAGATAGTGATTCAACTCAATATATTTTAATCGCAGCTGCACACATGAGTGCTGCTTTTCGACACGAGGCAATAGCAGAGTACGAAGAAGCCTTTACGCAGTATAAATTAGGGATTTCTAATCTTATGAATGGGATTCAAACTGATTCAGACGTGGAAAGAAAAGCTACGATTAAGGACAAGATTAGGAAGTATTTGCAGAGGGCGGAGAAATTGTATAATAGGCATCTGAATTGTAACATATCAGTATTGAATAAACCTATAAGCGAACTGAAGAATTATAAAGTTCTTGGATTGATCGAATCGGTCATGATAGCCAAAGATACGTTACGAGGCTTTACTAGGATAATTAAGGTGAGATAGTACTTTAAACTGTTTGAGGTCATTTTTATATAAGATTTCTCGGGAATATAATCTTAAAATGTAATCATTATTTCTAGACAATAGAAATGCCTGAAGGGAGCAATAATGATATTAGTCATTATATTTTACGTGGAAAAGTGCCCTATATGGTTCAATTACATGCTTGCATTCAGACAGACTCGACTGTATTTCTCGTGTTGCAATACATCAGGTAAGGGAATTACAAATAACAATGTATTTATTTTAAATTTAGATTCTAAAATGTAGTGATCTTATACTCATTTCAACTTTACAGGAGAGGAAAATTGTGGGACTTTATAAAGTCTCACTACAAACCAAATAAAGAATCCCACTCTTGTAAAAAAGGACACACACGATCTTTCAGCTGTGATGCAGTAATTCAGCCTAACCATGAAAAAGGTTGCAATAGTTCCATGTGTTCAAAAGAGAAACGTAAATGCGGAAACGTAGAACTCGATAGAGAAGAAGAAACCGCCAAAAACGAAATCACTTTCGAAATACACTTTTCAGGTGATTCTGAAACTTTAGATAAACCAGAACTCGCCTCAAATTCTAGTCATAACGATATTCACACCACGCAATTAGTAGAAAATGCACAAAAGTTACTTCTATCTATTAACGCAACATTAAAAAAAAGTAATTCCATTGCTACTAGATTAAATGAATCTCAACAGTTGCTTTACAATACTGAAAGTACTATAACAAACCTGAAACTAACTTCACCTAAAATTTCTGATACACCAAAACTTGTAGAAGAGTCTGAACAAAATAATTATGATTTAGAAGACTTAGAACTAAAAAAAGATTTAGATTTATCTAAAAACAAATCACTAAATGCATCTGACGTGGAAACTTTTAAATTTTATTTGTCTACGATGGCAGGGGGTGAAAATTTTAAGCGTGAATGCGACGGAGTTGCACAACTTTATGAAAATGTAAAGGACAAGTTGGCGATTGAACAATCAATTTTTAACGACAAATTCGAAACTGGGACGGAAGTAGAATGTGTGGAAGGTGAACAAGAGGCTTTGTGGAAAGTTCCTGCGGATGTTCTTCAATTATGGGCTGCGCAAATATTAGTGGCATTAGAATCGCTTCATCAACAAGACGTGATAGTAGCTCATTTAAGACCTGACAATATTTTAATTAATGACGATGGAAGTGCAATCATGACTTATATCGCACCTCGTTGTGACTTGGATTTACTGAGATTCAAGGAACCTTATTCTGCACCTGAATTGTGCTCTTTTGCACCTCCAGTTACGGCAACGACTTCTGTCGACATCTGGAGCTTCGGCATTTTGCTTTATGAACTCTTTACGGGATTCGTAAGTATTAAATTTAAAAAAGCTTCCAAAATAAAAGAAATTTATATCTGTATATAAATTAATGCCGAAATTTCCATCTTACAGAAATTCCAATCAAAGCATTCCGGAGAATTTCATTCACATTCCATGATCAACATTCCGGATGAAATGCCAGAAAACACAAAATCACTTTTACTCAGTGTAAGAATTTTTATTTTTGAAATTTCTTCCTCCCTTAATTACTTTCCTTATTAAAAATTTACGATATTGTTCCAGATTCTTAAACATCAGCCAAACGAGCGCTTGACGATTCCGGAAATAAAAAGACACCCTTTCTTCGCAAAAGTCGATTGGCTGAAACTTTTAAAATCTTGAATACCATATGTAGGTATTCTTTAAAAAAATATAAAACATAATTGGTTTATGTTTCGTATATCGAAACAGTATTGATACTGCTATTTTTGAGCAGGTAGATAGATTTATTTATTTTACATTTCTTTGTTATTGTTCTTCAACATTTTTGTTTCTAGTATTATAAATTGTAAAAATTGTATAGGACAAATAAAATGATCAAGTATAGTTTGAAAAAATGGAGTTTTAAAAGCGCACATCACAAGCTATTATTATCAAATAGGGTTGAATTTTTTACTTTAAATGTAACTATAACTTTTAAAATAAAAGAAAATACTACTAAAATTCTTAAAAATTAATATCACAGAAATTTGATAGAAGCAAATCTAATTAAAGCGGGATGATTGAAACAATAAAGAATTCACTCAATTTGGCCAAATGCCACATACAATATATATTTCAAAAATATAAAAGTAAAACAACAATAATGTAATTTCTTCTCTAGACTCTTCAGTATTTTCTTTCAATTAATATTTTTTTCGTCCAAACAAACACTATATGCAGTATACATACTGAGAAAAACTAAAGCTGCCTATTTAATCACTGGTCATACAAAACAAAACGAATTTTTTATTTTGAACACAATCACACTTTTAGTATTTCGCATGTTTACTTTGTGCATCTGACTAATTCCTATCAGGGAATTAACTATAAAACTAATTCGTTGAACATTATAACAGCTCTTTAAGAATACATCCCAATAATTATAAAGTTTACTTTAACAAGAGTCAGTTCTTATTCTGCCAACTTTCACTCTTTCGCTTGTGCACAGTTAGAAAAATTATAGTAAGTCTTATATTTAAAGATATTCTAATCTAGAATTTCACTGTCAAACAATAAAATTCTATTATGAAAATAATATAGTTTTAAAAAACAGTAAAAAAAAGTCATTTCGAAATTGACTTCAATTTTAAATTGTTTGAAATATTTCTAACACACTTCTCATTTTTCGAGCCTTATTTGATTTTTTAAAAGGAGGAATAGCTTTGGAATGTCAAAAAGAAAGATTGTCCTTGTGAAAATCAATAAAAAAACTTGCTTACGATTTAGTCTTGGCTTGTTTCTGAGCTTTGGCATCAGTGCCGCTTGGTTTTTCAGACTTTGCTTTGGGTTTCTCTTCAGCAGATTGCTTTTGAGCCTTTTTAGGTTCTTCTGGAATGTTATTAGCATTTTTAACGGTACCAGTTGGTTTTTGGATCAAAGCCAAAGAAGGGAATGCCTTTTTGAGCGGAACTCGAGCAACGTAGTCATTCAGCGGTGAACCCAACCATAAATGATCTTTGAAAATGAATGCAGAACTGATAGAGGATAATTTTCCATCAGTTCCATAAGCGACATCGATGATTTTGCCATTGGGGTTGATTCGGAGAATCATCGAATATTTTGAACCCAAGAATGTAACGCTGCCAAAATGGCCAATGTAATGGATGATTCTTTCGGCGTAGTAATTTGGATAGTATGTCTGCAAAACTTTGAAGGGTGCTTCTAAGATGTAAAGAAATCTAACAAACATTTTTCTGATGTTTGGATGCGGCATCAGGGATTGGAAGATCGCGGGATTTTGGGCATCGGCGTAGCTGAAGAGGGATAACAAAATTCCACCCTGACCGTCGCTGTGTGCATTGTCTGGCAAACCAGGAAGTCCCTCGATGAATATTTCTTGTTTTCCTGCCTTAGGTCCCTTTAGGTTATACTTTGTGATACGAGATGTTAAAGTTTCCATTACTAAAACGAAACTTTCGTCATCGCTCAAGAAAACTCCGTTGGCGAAGCCGAGGTTCTTCACGAGGACTTCGTTCTTTTTTGTCTTAGCGTTGTAGCGCAAAAGTCTGAAACAATAATTTTATAATGTAATTATAATATTGAAATAATTTACAGGTATTATTCAACAATTAAACTTAAGTACTGAATTTTTAAAGGTGTGTATTACCTTCCATCCGGGTCTGCAAGAACGGTGTAAACTCCATCGTAAAGTGCGAATTCACTACTGGAATCAGTCCAGTAAATATCTCCGTTGCTTGCGACCTCCAAAGAGTTGACGATATTCGGAGCTTTGCCTTCAATTGGTTTTTTGATATCGACGATTTTTTCATACTTTCCTGTGGTTACATCGACCTTAAAAATTCCATAATACGCATCTGCCACGAAGAGTTCTCCTTTTTTGTTGAACTGCAGACCAAGAGGTCTACCGCAGATATGTTCCTGCCAGTCACCTTCTATAAATACATAGATTATTTAATTTATCGCGTGAGTACGAATTAGAATCGAAAAGGATTTTCATTTTGAGATGACTCAAGAATTTATCAAGTCTCACGCAAATGTTTTTAGATATTATAATTAATCCTCCTCTGTTTAATTTCATTTTCGTTTTAAAAAAAATTAAATTCATTTTC
The DNA here is from genome assembly GCA_032275165.1 of Synergus magnus. Lineage (NCBI taxonomy): Eukaryota > Metazoa > Arthropoda > Insecta > Hymenoptera > Cynipidae > Synergus > Synergus magnus. Next base: position 2,424,426 of record JAUESH010000044.1, on the reverse strand, counting down.
CAAATTTTCGAAAGAATAAAAAAATATATTTACGGTAGTAAATTATTTCCAATATTTTTGTAATATTCAAATATTTCAGCTTACCGCATTCTTTGCCAAATTTGGCGATAGGGATAAGTTCCTCGTTTTCCTTGATTTTAACGATGTAACCACCATGGAGGCCAGTATAAAGTTCTCCATTGTAAGATGCGAATGCTTCAGGGCCATGTAATTTTCCTTTGAATAATATTTCTGGATTATTTAATCGGTCGTTTAATCCTAAAAGGCCTGTCAATTCTTTCGGCGATACAATACTGAAAAATAAGGTGAACATAAAATATATATAGTAAAATAATATTCTGCTCTAAAAATATTAAAATTAAATACATAGTAGGGACAACTTTATTTTCTCTGAAGCGCAACACTTTATTAAATTTATGGTTAGTAAAATTCATTTTATTACCTCTAAACGGAACATGAAAAGCTCGTGTCCATTAACTTTATTACATAAGTGATACAGAAATTGTTTGTTATTTATTCATTTTTATGGAAATAAGTTACCTTTGAACACTTCATCAAGAATTATTCATTCTTTAAGGTCCACAGTCCACGGTCAAATGTTCAATTTATATGTGAAGCATTTATATGTAGGCTTCAATTCACAATTCTCTAATTTGAAAGCTTTAAAAGGTATAAGTTCTTCACTCAAAATTTTTGTTCTATTAATAATTGTTCAACTATTAAAGCTAATATTATAATAATGCACTTTTGGTATTGATTTCTTTCTTTAAGTTTTTAAACATTATTTACTTATTATTGGTGTTACTTGGGGGGTTTTTCCATTTACAGGAAATCCATGGAATGGCTTGACAAAATAGGATATAGACATAATAGTCAAAGAGGTCAAATATTAAAAATTTTACTTACTTGTACTCGGTGAAATTTGCATTTGGAGGAAGTCCAGGAGCGAAGGCTAAAATGGCAAGAATCACTCCTATATAAATTATCCCTGCCCCAATATTCTTTAAGTATCCCATCTTGCTTGAATCTGAGCTCGTAGTAGTCCTGCGTCTGGATAGGTACTCTGGATGATCCCGCTATATCTCCTCCTCGTGCGGCACTCCTCGGGAGTCAATGGACGAAATCGGAAATCTACACGTATTCGCTCGTTTTAAAGGTCAAGGACATTGATTGGCTTTTAGTCCTTTTGGGTGTGAAGACCGGCAATTTTATTTTGCAAAAAAATATGTTCCACGTCGCAACAACCAACTCAGCCGGAGTGACGCGTCTTTGAAAATTCGTATAAATGCGTCGCAAGTCACGGATTCAAGCAAGATCAAGGACGCGGAAAAATGAGAGAAAAATGCCAGTTGAAATACGAGGCGAATGACACTTATAGAGGTTATTGATCAAAATTAGCAGTTTTTGTAATAATGACAAATCTTGTGATTTTGAAGTCAATTCTTTCAAAAGTGCTTGAAAATTAGCCTCAAATTCAGAACTTTGACAGATTTTAAATTTAAGAAAAACTGAATGCTTATTATTGTTGGTTATATTTAAAGAAATATTATAAGCTTGATATTATCATTAATAATCTGTTTGAATTTATGTCATTAACATTAGTGTGCATCAGTTTTTATATTCTCACGATAACCATCTTAATTATTGCCAAATTTTGATTTTCGAATTTTGACAATAAATTTTCAGAGTTGCAAAACTGACCACGGATCACGCGGCGGCAACACTGAAACACTTCTTATAAAAGTGCGCGAAAAATTCAAATTATTGCATTTCAACTAGACTTGTGTTTAGTAAAAATAAATACTTGCAAGTTTTTGATATTTCAAGTGGAGGTTGTAATTGATTCTAAAAATCTTCGCTTTTTGCTAACAACCTGGATCACTAATATACAAATCTAAAAAATATGAACGAATCGTAGTTTGAACTTCGCGCCATTCAATTCTGATGGTGCTGCAATCTGTAAACAGAACAGCTGTTTTGTCGCCTGCTCCCTTGGCTCCCTTGATAAAGTTGATCATTCCGCTTTGATAGTCATAATTTTTCTTGTCTCGTGTGTATTTAGTAATTTAGTTTAGTTTAGTGTGCTCCGTGCTTGTCAGTGCTTGTTTCGCGATGATCTCTTGACTATTGTTGACGAAAGTAAAGTTTATTTAGTGTATATGGAGCGATATGGTGACGATGAAATGGAAGAGCGACGATCAATTCGTAACTCGGGAAAGGCGCTCAAAAAATACGGGAGCACGGCCAAACACATGAAAAAAAATGAAATCTTGGTCAAACATGCTGTTTCCAAGACAGACACGCTCCAAGGAATTGCACTCAAATTCGGAGTCTCGGTGCGTATAAAATTAAATCCATGTCACTTTCACTCACTTTCTATTCATTATTTTTCTTTTGCGAATTTAAAGCCCCTTATCTATTTTCTTGTGTTGATTTTTCCTTTTAATGGCATTTAAAATATCCTTTTCTACAGAGGAATTTTCTTTTTGTGTTAGTCAGATGATTAAAAGTAGAAAGTATAATGCATAAGTTGTATAATTTAACATAACCTCAAAGCTGTCAGTTCGTAAATTTAAATCAATGATTTTTATGCACTGGGCGTGCTAAATGGAGTAATGGACACACCTCAGTATAATTTCTAAATATTTTATTCGAAAGTTATCTATTGAATTGTTCTTTATATTATTTTGTTGATAAATTCGATATATATTTGGGAGAATTAATTGTTAACTGTAGAGTTGATTTTTAGTTTTTAGAAAATGCAATCATTTAAATAAAATTTATTACGACTATTGTTTTTTCGGCTTTACGCCTTTGCAATTTTATTACTTTGTTGGGTTGTGCGATTAAAAAAAAGATATATTTAAGTTTTTTCCATGTGACATTTTCACGACTGAATGATCCTTTTGCAAGGTCGTTTGAAACTTCTGTTTATCACAATAAATTTATCTGCTTGTAATCATCTAGCGATTTTTTAAGGAGGTCGCGATACAAGAGATATTATAAATTTCATGAGTTATACTTCAAAGATTAAAAAATCTTTCAATCACTCATTTTATTTGCCATCTAAAAACGATAGGTTCATTTTCTTCTTGATATGTATTCTTCGTTAATTATTTTGTATATAAAATATTTGTTTTAGCTTTAGATGTAATGATAAAAGAAGATAAAAAGCGGATTAAACTGTTAAGTTTTCTGAGAATAAAAGTGCATGCATTTTTATATTGGTTTCTTGAAGTCAAACTATGTATCAGATTGTGGTGTTTATAAAACGTGCAATTTATATTTAAGCACAGTTATATGTGAGTTTTTGCAGGAATCATATATTTGTTTATGAAATTCTACAGTGATAGATATTCTTATCATATTTAATTTGCAATGTTTAAATTTGATGATTAGAAGTTTATATAATTATTTAGATTAGTTGAATTAATTTTTCTTCCTCGATAAGTGAAATACTATGTATTATAGACTATCTATTAATTTAATAATATTTCATTCAATCTTTTACTTCGCTTTCAGATTTTTATCATAATTTTCTAGTCTAATAAAACCTGAGCAGAACTTCTTACTTTTATCTTGAACTTTGCTCTTAGAATTATCTGTAAATTAGAAACGAAGGGTTCTGAGTTGTGACTCATTTCTTTTATGCGGACTATTCAGAATTTCTCAAATAATCCAGGATTCAAGAAAATTTCTCATGAATCATACATTTTTTTCTTCACCCCATTTGTAAACTGTTTTAAAGTTGTAAAAATAAACTTATTAAATAGAGCGATAAAAATATTCGCCTTTGGAGTTGAGTAATAAGTAGTTAATAAACTTCTCAGTTACTTATGCTCTAGAATATTCATAAAGCACTAAAATGGCAGTAGATCTTTCGTTATATGTATCTTATACGCCGTGCGTAACACAATATGTCTTTTACAACTGCGTTTTATATCCAGTATCATTTATCGATTATATCATTATTGGCTGACAGACTGTCTTATTGACGATAAAACTATCTGAGTCAGGCATGAGAATTTTTGGTTGTCTAAATTCTTTATTTATCAAATGTCCATGACGTACGATTTTGATAAAGAACCTGATGATTACATCTAATCTAAAAATCCTTATTTTTAATTGTGTAATTTCCAGAAAATAATCTTTAAAAGATTTTCTTTATTATGTTTAGATTTCGTTATTCGTTAAAACATTTTTAGTAATAGATATATGTAGTTATTAATTATAATTAAATTGTCATCATGAAGAGAAATCTTTCTTTTCACAGACGGAACAGATTAGAAGAGCAAATAGACTGTGGGCAACGGATAGCTTATTCTTGCGAGAATATTTATTGATCCCTGTACCTGTGGATAATCCTTTATCTATGCAAAGCAATGATGTTTCGACTGAGTCCGAGGCTAATCACACTATTGCAAGTGTAAGTTTACAAAATATTATACTAAAATTATTAAAGTGAGTTCCAATAAGGTTTTATGTTCCTTCTTACGTAAATTTAGAAGGTCAACATTTTTAATGAAATATATTAATTTTTACAGACTTCTAGGTCGTCTTCGATGTCTTCGTCCTTAGATCAAGAAAGTTCGGTAGATGATTTTTTAGCAAGAATGGATTCGTCCATAGCTAGTGTAAAAAAAGAAGTCAGGCGCGCTCAAGGAAACAGTGAGTAAGTTAACCATTTTTTACTTTATTGTGCAAATATTTTTTTATCTTATATACCAAAAATAATATTTACAGAAACATTAAAGTGAAGTTATGAAGAAAATAATTTTATGATTAATGTATCAAACCCTGGTTAATATTTTATTATAAAGTGCATGGAAACCTGTAATTAATAATTTCTTCAAGATTTTGTATTTTATGAATGATAGTAATGAAGTATATTTGATTTATTCAAAGAAGATAGAAATGCTCAATCTGACATTTGACTCTCAGTGGAAGAAGCACTTGAGAGAAAACAAGCCAGATACCAGGAATTAATTTTTCAAGTGAACGAAGAAGAAAAAAATTATCGTGTGCTGCTTTTCAAGCTTCAACTTCAACAAATTTTCTTTCCTACCACAATAGTAATATAATAATAACAGTTGAGTGAAAGTATTTATACAGAACTTGAAATAAAGTCAATAAAGCGAAATAATATTCAAGAATGCCCTTCAATTTAGTGGGAAATTATAATCAGTTTCAAATAAAAAGGTTGACTTTTTTTTATAAGCATAGCATGTAAAGGCTTTTCAATTAAAAAGAAAGAGGATGCAAAGGAAAGTAATTGTTCGGAATTACAGTAATTTATTTTATTCATTCATCTAACTGGATTAATTCAAATTCAAACACTCTTACTTTTAATACTATTTTTTTTCTCTTTGAATTAACTAATCAATTAAATTGAATTTTCCAGATTTTGTCACGAAGGTGATGATTCCTACGTACAGAAACGAAAAGCTGTCGCAAGGTTACGTAACTCTCACCCAGTTACTTCCAATTCTTACACGTCGGTGCCGACTTCCGAGTTAGTAAATTCATTTTCTTCAGGCGACGTCCACAATCTTCCCTCCACCGTTGTGATGACACAAGGGCGAAGAGTGAAGACGTCATTGCAGAGACTTCAGCAACAACAGGACGAGATGTTCCAGTTGTAGCATTCAATGAACGTACGAGTACCGTGCGCAAAATCTTAAAGTCGTTTTTGACTTTTCCAGAAATAGGAGTCTGGATCCTTATTGGTGCAATAAAAAATAAGGAGTAGGTCTTAGTTTAAAAAGTCGGAAAATTTATACCGTATACGTGGATCCCCAAGGGAACCGTCCGTGCCTTTCTCTTAAGCCTACTAGATTATACTTTGTGCATCTTTCAATACTTTTCGCCTTTTTCATTAATTTTCAGCCATTTTTAATTAATTTTCGTTTCATCAAATTTAAGTTTTTCCATGCCGGATGGAATAAAATAGCAAAAAGTGGATTTTGAGATTTGCTAAAGAGATTATTATTTTAAGTATGGAGAACGAAATTCGGCTTGAGAGCTTGAAAATTTTTCAAATGGACAAAGAATTGTTCGAATTCGATAGTTTTTATTATACGGATTAATTGATTACATACTCGATTATTTTAATTTCTCGTTGGAACTATCAATGTATCATTAAGAGAGACTTTACTCGCATTTGCTTCCGAAGACTTGAACCTTTTTAGAAAAAATGCATCTCCCGTGTGTATTTCGAATCGTGTCTTCTCTAATTTATGTGGAACACCCAAATCGTAATTTGTTGATCGAATACAAATTTAATTATACTGTAAAGATTCTAAGTCGATAAAAAACTGTAAGGTAGTCAAAGTTACAATCTATTCATGAACAGCGAAAAATTATTTATAACAGAAGGAAGACCTACAGGGAAAAATTAGAAATTGAGCAAAACAATAAAAGGAAAGTTTCCTATAAGCAAGAGTAGCTTAGTCCATTTTCCTAGATATTATTCAGGCACGGAAACTATAATTAATGAAAATTGTACAAAGCAAGGCTGCAATTTTGTCTCAACTCGATAGAAGGAAGAGTAATTTGAAATAATTTTGCACAGAACGTTCTGAGTTTCACCCTATCGCATAATCTATACTATACTGTAAACATTTTCAAACTATTCTCTTTTCTTACTTAGAAATGATTCGTTAATAAGTAGTTTAATTTGAAGAGAATGATAGAAGTAAACGATTATGTATTGTGAGTACCTGTGATTTTTTCACTTTAAAAAACTGTAAAAATGTGTCATTCCTCTTAACAGAAATATTATTAATATGTATCCAGCTGTTATATCATGTACATAAAAATAACAGAATGATGTATTTTTCGTTGAGGTTTGAAGAGAATGGTTTTAGAAAAGAGCGTTGCAACTGAAAGTAAAGACGTTGAATTTTAAATTCAAAGTTTTGCGAGAATTTGGGATAACTGATCGAACACATAAAAGAAATATCTAGTGAGCGATCGCACTTTCTATATGAGGCTATAGGAATCTGAAATTTCTGATGCTTTTCATGATTGGCTGTTATTTGAAAGTTATGTAAGAAATGTAAAACGCTAAATTCAGGATCTAGCCAATCTACAATATACTCAGCCGCTGGTGTAAACCAACTTGAAAACTATTTTCGATTCTTAGCGGCCAACTGTAAAAAAAAACACTGTACTGTTTATTGATTTGTGTTTGTATAGGTGTGGGTATATTGCTGGGTAGCTTCGATGTCTTCAGCGTGTTGCGAAGCTAATGCTTTCATTTGATTCTAGTGAATTAATTATTACGACAGATAAGAAATAAAAGATATATGACCATTTAAAACTGTTTTGATTTTTTTTATAAACGTTCTGCGATATTAAAGTAATAGAAATTTTAGAAATAATTTTATAAAGATTTAATCAATTTTAGTTTTTATTAGAAAATAATCTTAGTATCAAAGTACATTGATTAGTTTTTTAAACGAATAGTCAAAATTACAATTAAATGTTTAATTGTGAAACTGAAGCGAATATAAATCGATAGAAGTTCACAAGCAAATTATAATTACTAAAAGACTATGATTTTTACAATGGTAATGGCTTCTATTTTTAAAATATAATTTAAAGACTCAAGTGGGGATTAGATTATGTATTTATAATTTTTTACTAAACCACCTGTTGAAGTCGAGCCTTAAAAGTAATTGAGCCAGATGTTCTCCACTTGGTTGTGAACGAACTCTGCTCAAGGTTTTCGTTAACCAATCCATTAAACTTTCGAGTGTATCATAGAGTCTTTGAAGCTCTTCTTTTTCCGTATTTAACAAATTGTCGACGTCCCAAAGTGATGATTGTAAAATGAAATCGTCACAAAGACGTAGTAAAAGTTGTATCAGTTGATTCACCTAAAAAAAGAGATTAAAGATATTTTCAAATATCAAAATGAGATTTAATAAACTTTTTTTCAATTTTGCTTCTTAAGAACTTACTGGATTTTTCTTTTTTGTATTATTACTCAGAAGGAAAGTTTGAGACATGACATTAGTCATGAAAACGGAATGAGCTCGCTGAATCTCCTCGAAATTCCGTGTATTTTTCATGGTGTTTTCCATTATCGTATACTGACTTTCAAGGACGTCTACTTGAAGATAATACTGCAGATTGTCCACGATAAATATCAAGTTGTTGCGCAATTGTATCACGCTTATTTCTCTGAAAATCACAATAAATAATATCTATTCATATTTTGTTAAAAAGCTAATATTATTATAGAATTTTTTATGAAGCCTTTCAATTTAAGAGCACGATCTTTTAAAATTTTTAATTACATATTTTTGAATCGTGCTTGCTCCCGCCAAAGATTCCATAAATTAATTTGCGTTTTCTTCACCCTCAGCAGAAATCGAAACAAACTATTGTAATCTTTTAAAGTTGCTGGACTGAAGAGTAAATGCAAGGGCCAAACAACTTTGTATTGCAAAACAATTAAGCCCCACCCTCGCTTTTCTGAAAAGAATAACATCATCATTAATGAATAATTTAAAATTATCATGTCACCTTTTGTCTTTATAAATGTTTTAAAAATTATTTTCTACCGATTGGATCTTCCCGTTCTTTCTCAAAATTATTGACAGCATTTCCATCATTTCCCACATTTGCTGCACCACTTTCAGTCGGAGGAATCGTTACTGAGAAAGTAAAACTGTCCATAGCGCTTTCATCGCTGGACTGCAATTTTCTTAAAGCCGTCTGAAAAGCGAAATTAATATCTCTCGACGTGTGACTTGTAGGGGTTTTATTCAAAATATGTGTCGTGAGTCTGATAAATTCCAAAAACAAATCGCCACGCCCCATGAGATAAAAGTCTTTTATTAATTTCAACTGTTGCATCAATTGTGCTTCCTCCACTGTTACTTGCCATAAATGCTCAGTAACACATCGTTTTAAATTATCGACAGTTTTCTCAAATTCCACGACGTTAAATTTTGTTTCCATCTGCAGACTCTGGAGCTTTTCAAAGTGCTCGTATTCTTTCTCGCCCCATACTGAATTATCCAGTTTGACTTCATTGCTAAATTCTATTGAAGTTTATATTTTTAATATTAAAAAAAAATTTAAACATAACGAAACTAGTAATAAGGAAAATAACTAAAAAAAAAAAGATGTGCACCTTTTTTCTGTCGTGGATCATTTCCAAACATGATAATAGTTTGTCCGATTGCCAAAATTTTAGAAGCCAAAGACGGCCTGACATAAGAAGGAAGCATGTCTACTTTCAAATCATAGTTCCACATACTAGAGCATTTTACTTCGGAAGTACTAGAAATTGTCCCTTCGACTGAAATACCTAAATCTTCTGCATCATCTGGCCTTTTTTGAATAAAAAACTCTTCGTGGACATCTTCTAAATGTCCATATAAAAGCCAACTAATAAGATGTTTGTAGAAAACGACGTGGATACAACGTGTTATTCTGAAATATTGAATTCAAAGTATTTCGGTTTTTAATCTGGAATTATATTATTTCAAATTAAATTTTTCAAGTATGGAAATAAATATTTATAGCTCACTTTTCAAGAGCTACTTTTACTTCAGGAACACCTGTATTCGAATGTTGGTGCACACACTGCAGTAATTTACATCCATAAAGTTTCCTAGTTTGAATCTAAAATTTATTTTTAATTATTCTAATTTAATGAAAAATAAATATAAACTAATATTGATTTCTTTAAAAATTAAGATCAAATATAAAACTGTGTTACCTCTGAAATAATTGCATTGAATACAGAAAATAAGGAGAGATACTTTTGCAAGTGACAAAGAATCATCGAAACTGGTGTGTGAGAATCGTTTAGTACAATTTGTTCCATTTCTATAATTTCTTCTCGAAAAGGCTCAAGAGCCTCGTCCATTCCATTGCAAAGGGCTCTTAAATATAATCCATGAACTGCTTCAGATTCTGTGTTATAAAAGAGTACTGAATAATTTCTTCATAGATTAACGAATATTTTTAATTAAAAGCTAATTTAGAATTGATTCGAAAATTAATTCTACTAAACATTTTGGAAGTTATTTTACGGTTTAATACCATTGTTATTTCGTCTCGGTGCACCAACTGACGAATAACGTTTGATGAATTTCCTTATCTTGTTGCATTCTTTGACTATGCCCAAAATCTTTTTTATTAAGGCTCCTTCTCCCGGGTGAAAACTTTTTTTCGTTTCTTCAACCTGAAACGCATTTTTTTTCCCCTTATTTTTTGTTGTGTTTTTCAAGAAATGTTATACATATTTTTTAATTACATAATTTTTAAGTTTAAGGCAATTTTTAGGTTTAAAACTTACGTCAGCTTCTATAATCTCTGCAACACTAGTAGAACATCCCCAAAGTGACAATAATATTTCGTGCAACATTTTGCATTACAGAACTCTTATTTTAAATTGGAACACAATTTTTTTCGGTTGTTCTGTGTCTTATATTTTACAGATTAATGAAAATTGTAAATTATTCTATTGTGATTTCAATAGTTAGACACGATTTGACAATTGCTGACATTTTAAAATTCATATGAAAACGTTATAAGAATAAAATAAACCAGCAGATATAAACAAATCAGCTGTCAACTGTCAACTCAACCTAACCTGTAAGTGTAAGGTTGATGTAAAATTTCTAAAATTTCCATATGAAATGCTGAAATATTTCAAAGATTTCAGTCAGCTGGATTTCAGTTTCAATTTGAATCGTTTACATTGATTGCAATCGTTTGAATAAGGTTCGTTTTGTTCGTTCTGTTAATTTTTTAATACCAAGTAGTTTTTTATATCGACTTTTAATTCTAATATATGTTTAACATTTTAATTAATTAACATAATTAAGGATAAACGGGGTAAAGACGAAAGAGTTCACCTAACCTTAAATGTTTTTGAACTTTTGAGTGTAAATTAATTTTTACCTAAATTTTCTAAGAAAATTTGAATATTTTTCGTTATTTAAGTAAAAAGAGTGAAAACCTCCTTCAGAAACTTAAGTTACCGAATTTTTCTGCAATTTTTGTGTCTATATCTGATCTTTTAATTTTTTTGTACAGATATTTAGCGACTTGCTCGACTCCAGAATGGCAACTTCCATAGGAAGCAGAGCAACTTCCGCTTTTCGTAAGACTTTCAAAATCAAGGGAAAAGATTTCTTGCAATGGTTTCCAGGCCACATGGGTAAAAGTCTAAAGAAGATGCAACAAAATTTGAAAAACGTCGATCTGATAATAGAAGTTCACGATGCAAGAGTTCCCTTATCAGGACGTTGTATTGAGTTGAAAAACACCCTAGGCGGTATAAAACCTCACCTTTTCGTTCTCAACAAAAAGGACTTAACAGACATGAAATACATGGACTCAGCCATTGAACACTTGAATCGAGATGGCGTAAAAAACGTTGTTCTAACAAATTTAAGAGATCAAACCTGTGAGGGAATGAAAAGCATTCTTCCCTTATCAAAAAAGTTAATATTAGAGTCGAATCGCTTCAATCGTGAACATGAAAAGGAATTTTCCATACTGGTAATTGGTGTTCCCAACGTCGGGAAATCTTCCTTAATTAATCGTTTAAGAAACAGACATATTGGGAAAGGAAATTCTTCTAGAGTTGGTGGAGTTGCTGGAATTACCCGATCAGTTATGACTAGAGTAAAAATTGCCGAGAATGTTTATCTTGTTGATACTCCAGGAATTCTTTCCCCAGAAGTCCGAGATATTGATGCTGGAATGAAATTATCTTTGGTAGGATGTTTACTCGATCACTTAGTAGGACCTGAAATAATGGTGGATTATTTACTTTTCTGGTTAAATAATCAGCAAAGATTTGAGTACGTTGAAAAATTAGGATTACCTGAGCCAAGCGAAAATGTGATTGAAGTTCTTGGAAGGATAGCAGTTAATTTAGGTATTACGTTGAAAATTAGGAACTATGATGGCCAGTTGGTTACGAAACCACATTATGTGCATGCTGCAGAACATTTTATTAGATTATTCCGGACCGGAGCATTAGGACAGTACTGTTTAGATCAAGATATTTTGGGAAATTCTTAAAACAAATTAAAGATTTTGTACTAAATACATATGGGAATTTTTAAAGAAAGTATGTAAATAAATGTACATTGGACTCTGTATACTGATTGTTTATTATTAGGAATAAAGATTTATTATATCTTATTTCATGTCCTCATTATTTGCAACCCAAAGATTTTTCTGTTTAGGAACATCTATTTGGGAGACGATGATTTAAGTACAATTTAAATTTCGCGCTGAATTTAAAAATATTTAATTCGCCCGCCAGAGGCGCCTCACGCATGATCACGTGACAATAACATTCTACTTCTACATACTTCACTTTTTGTTGTTACATGTCATATGTGAGAAAAGATTTCGGAGCAATTGTGTAAAGCACAACTTTTTGGATGTATAAGTTTCTTTAAATAAATGTAAACCCTTCTAGTGAATCTATTGGTGATCTAATTGGAAATCGATTGCTGGAAAGCCATAGAAATTAACGAGAATCATGTCTGCTCCAATAACTACAGCAATGGACAGCATGACTGCCGCAATGAAAACGAATATAATACCGAATCAAGAGTACCTTTTGCAAGGTTCTGTGCTGGATAGCGCAGTTGAAGTTTTATTACACAGACTACGAGGATTGTGCGATAATGTGGACAGTGGTCCAGAGACTTTTCACGATCACGAAATGTGTTTTAGTATTAGAAGGTAAGAGCCTCAGAAAGTTGATTTTTATTTTTAAATGTTTTTTTTTTGCAATTGTACCATAATATTTTTCAATAACTTTCAGACCAATAACACCGCAACAACAAGAGCAACCTCTTCTTCTGCGAGTTCGAAGAGCTCTAGATTACCCAGAAATGCCCTGGCAATTACGCTACATTGGCCAAACAGAAATCGGAGACAAGTCTCGACCAACATTAATTCGAAGCAGTTTAGACATCGCTACTAGCAATACTGTCGCTGAATTCTTATCAGAATTAGGCTGTAAGCTCGATTTTGAGTACATAGTGCGTGGATATATGTTTCGAAAAGGTCGAATGAAAGTCACAGTCTCAAAAATATTTAAAATGGGACAAGGAAAGATCACTGATAGTATGGAACCTATGTCCCAAAGCTACCTTGTCGAACTCAGTGTTCTTGCTCCATCCGGACAAGATGCGATTGCTGAGGATATGAGATCATTCGGTGAACAATTAAAACCTCTTGTACAACTCGAGAAAATTGACTTTAAACGACTTCCTGTGCATCCTGTAAATTAGTAAAATAAAATATTTGAATCTACAAAATGATATTGTCCTGAACAATTTTTTTAATGTTCCACATCTAGAACTTTTTTTATTTCATACTTTCCTCAAATTAGTCAAAATTAGTGCCTAAAATTTACTGAGAACTAAATCATTCATATTTTTAAATTTTATAAGTTAAAAACGCTGTAAGTCTTTAAATCTAAGTCCTATTACAAAACAATTATTTGAATAGTAATGAAAAGTGTCTAATTTGACTAGCGTAGTAAATCCAAAATGGCGTCCCTTTTTTTGACGGGATTTTGCGGCGGGAGCTTGCTTTTGCTGTCTTCTACGCCATTTTGCTGTCGCATTTCTGCATGTGCGGTGGAGTGAGAGGAACGTGCACGATTGAGGATCTTTTTTAGTGATTTATTCTCCCTAAATAACTTCTTTAACAAAAAAGTAAGTCAAATTAATTTGATATCCCTTTTTTTCTACAGTTTAACTCCAAACACATTACCGAAAACGATAATATTATTCGAGAATCTGAACAAATACGTCCATCCGATGGCGTCGGTTTCTCGTATTTGCATTATACGAATGCCCTTCGTTTTTGCCAAATTTACAATTTTGAGTTACATGTGAAAATTTTGAAAAAAGCCTTCATTTTACGCCCATATGCCAAATAACCTTATAGGGGTTTGGTTATCATTTTCTGCTCTAATTATTTTCGGCGTGGTGAGCGACACGCCGCCACGATAATCGCCGTAAAATGGCGATTTTTGCCTTTCACTTTTTTTTTTGTTGTAAATGCTAGCAATATTTTCTTTTGATGATGCAATGAATTTATAAATGCACCGATGTTCGTTGTGAAACTTATTCGATGTTTACGATCTGATTCTTTGGAACCACCAGATTTCCATGAAAGGCTTTCAGGGCCGGCGGAGCATTGGTTGACTGTCTTTCTTGCTCATTAAGAGCAGTAAATGTAAACTCAGATATGGAAAACAATTGACGGTTTTCCATATCTGAGTGTCTCGCTTGCTCTCATTTGATTACATTTACGGCTCTTAATGAGCAAGAAAGACAGACAACCAATGCTCCGCCGACCCTGAAGGCTTTTAATTTTGGGTGAAAGATTGTGCATTGTTTAGAAGTGTGAGTAGATTCAACACAAACATGCATTAGATAACAAGTCTATTGATTTTTAGATAAGTCTTAATGTTCTCCCCCTCGATTCCCGCTGGATTTATTTATTACTGAAATTCCCTGACTTTATCGATTCGCAAAGGAGACAGGAAATGATATTGCTTCTAAAATTAGAAAACGAATGGTACACGTGCTTTGAATAGAAATACCTCTATTTTATTGAAGTTCCTTTTGAAATAATCGGAATTGAAAACAGGTGTATTAAAACCGTTTTAACGCAAATATATGTATGTGCAAACACTAACTTACAAGTAGAAATTGAATTTTCCATTTAAAAGGAACAATTTAATTTGTTAAAATATTTTTTCAGCATGTCACGCTATCGTGAGTGGGACTTATCATGCAAGGTTTACGTTGGAAACTTGGGCAGTAGTGCCAGTAAACATGAAATCGAGAGTGCGTTCAGCAAATATGGTCCACTAAGAAACGTCTGGGTTGCCAGAAATCCACCTGGATTTGCTTTTGTCGAATTCGAAGACCCCAGAGATGCTGAGGATGCAGTGAGAGGATTAGACGGAGTGTAAGAGCATAATACATTTTTTTTTGGCGTTTCCAGCTCAATTCGAAATTTTTACGACTGCAAATTTTGATTTTTGGATTTCTTTTTAGGCGTTGTTGTGGCACAAGAGTGCGAGTAGAGATGTCCTCTGGCAGAAGTCGTCGCGGCGGCGGAGGACGCAGACCAGGTCCCAGATATTCCTCTAGGTAAGTCACATCTCATATTTACCCCCTGAAATAGTTTCCAGCCCCACTAATGTTGGAGCAGTTGCCAAAGTACCTCACCAAGTAGGTATATGGTGAAGTGACGAACACACTTGGAAGAAAGAGTGCACTCTCAAGTTTTAGGTGCACTTTTCTTACAAACCGAAGCAGCCGTCTAGAGTACTGACTCATTTCATCATTTTTCCGTAGGAATGTAGTTAGTACAATCTATTTATCCCACATCGTTTACGAGACATGGTGCTCTTCAGGCTAGCGAATTTGGTGATGAATGGTTGAGAAGTAGAGCTTAAACTTATGAGGAAAAGTTGTAGAGGTGCGATTAATTAGCACATATTCGCGAAGTTAGCCGAAGAGCAAGCAACGGGGGCGATGCATGATAAACGATAAATAGAGTGTCTTAAGAAAGTTTAGGAGATAGCACTAACTTTAGTCTCTTGAAACGCTTAGTGCCTTCTCTTCTCTCACCATATTCTTTCTTGTGTATACGCTTATTATTAGTGAATAACCAGATTTAAGTACCATGTTTCTTTTCTCACGATATTGTAGGTCCAGATCTCGGAGCCCACGTAGGAAATCAATTGGTCGCTATCAGAGGTAAGCCCCTAGAAGAGATCTTTGAATCTTTTCACTAATTTTTCAGGTGGGAGTAGAAAAAAAGAAAATTTATCAAACAGGACCAATCGGCAACTCAAACAGCTGCAGAAACATAACAAAAATTGTTTTAATTCTTTTTTAGATCCATCTCCAGGAGTCCACGAAGATCGTCGAATAGTCGAAATTCCAGGTAATTTCCTCACCTTTTGTAGCTTTCACTAACTTTTTCAGGGTCTCAAGCTGAAGGACCAGTCTACGAATACAAGTAGGTATTGGAAGTACCGCTTGTATCGTACTCTTTGCAATAATGCACGCAGTATCACTGAGTGTCATTGAGTATCACATTCTCTTTTTAATAAGGACCCATATGACTCGAAGAAATTTGGATTAATTTTGGGAAAGGATAGGAAGCATATATAATCTTTCCCTTCATAGGATCGCCGAAGAGAGTTTCGGTGCTGGTTCAAGATCACGATTCATTTCTCATTGGTGCCGCTTAAATATTTCCCAAATGATAGTATGAGTAGAGAAAAGAAAGTGGTGTCTGATGTTCTCTCGACTCGTGAGATTAGCCTTTTAATCCGTCATTTACATTATCGATTACTTTTTAAAATTTCCTTCATAATTTTCTTTTGTTTACCAGGTTACGGCGTTTTTTTTACACATTGCGTGAGCATTTGGGTGGTTCGAGTTTTTTCATATAATTTTTTAACGGAATCCCCTGAATGGTGAGGAAAAATGAATGAAGAAGGACGAGAAACAACTGATCCTTAAATAATTAAAGTTTATATTAAACTCAGTTGATAGTTTCCATGTAATTTTCAGGGGATTCCGAAAAACTAAGTTAATTCTCATTTAAGTTTAAGTCACTCACTGAGCATGCAAAAAATTGTGAGTAGTTTTTCGATCTGGGGTAGAGAGGTCGAAAAGCAACTGGCAGTGAAGAAGTAGAAGGCTGAGTTTGAATTGAAATATAAATGAATTGTAAGAGTGGGCAGTCTAGCGTTAATGATGAAATTTGGATTGGATATTTTTTATATTGAATTAACGAAGTGATATGTTTTGTAATGAAAAATTGAAGTTGTAAAAAGAGTGTACAAATAGTGGCAAGGAGTATGATAACGATGATGGTTATATTGGTAAAACTGACGTTTGCAGATTCTACCAGCGTCAGCTCCTAGCTCTGCTCGTCTCCCCGCCACTACTACTACTACTACTGCTACTACTACTACTACTACTACTACAGCCACCGTGAAAAAAAGTCTAGAAAACAAAACTGAACAAAAAAACTATTGCCTGCCTGCCCACTAACCTCCCAACCAGTCACCATCAGTCACCACCAGTCACCACTAGGAGTCAACTCGTCCGTCAATTGACAGTCCGTTGCTGTCCGTCGGTTCGTCAGTTCGTCAGTTCCCCTTCAATATGACTTCTTCGGGCTACCGCAACTTCTAGCGACTAGGAGCATCGTATACCCATCGATCGGCCGACGCGATCCGAACGAATACTTCTGTCAAAATATCGGCGCGTCCGATCGTCCGTCCGTCCGTCCCAACTTCTACTACTACTGCTACTACTACTACTACTCGTCAACCATCACGTTTAACTTAGCTGACATGCGACCGCCAGTTCTCTTCGACCAAGCAAAGCAAAATGATCACCACCTACACACCATCCCACCCAACCAAGTACCACCACCACCAACCACCACCACTACATGTTCACAGTTGTCTGGTATTTCACCGATTTTCCAAGATTTTTTAATTATCTCTTATCGAGCCGACAGTCTCTCCAAGTGTCAAAAAAAACCAGGGTTCGAGTATTTGATACGGTTTTTTTTTTTTTTTTTTTTTTTTTTTTTTTTTTTTTTTTTTTTTTTTTTTTTTTTTTTTTTTTTGTAGTAAACTCTGGTATCGGTTAAACCATGTAGAAGATTTAAATGGAATTTTGAGTTCAAAATGTTCAGCGACTTCGGAGATCTTTGGTTAATTTTTTAATGACGACAAATTTTAAATTGCAAATCTTCTAGCTTGAATGTTCTTAAATTTGTTTTATATTTTTACTCTGTAATTGTAGTTTTAACTTTGTTATTGAAACCTTTTTTAATTTGAATGCTATAGTGCAAAATTTTGTTAAGTATATTTATAAAATAATTCTCCAAACAGTGTTTCTATTGTCAACAGTAGAAGTCTGTTTAAAGAAATTCCGTTTATATTTTCGAAGTTTGGCAGATGTCATAAGCCCTTATGAAATTGCAAGTTTCTAACCCTGGTTAGGCTTCTCAAAGTCTGAGAAATTTACAAGTTTACCATGATAAAGAAATAGGTATAACGAGAAAAAAAGAGTTCACTTGGAGGATTGTCATGGAAACATAAATCTATAACATTTACTTTCTAAAGATTTGATTTCTTAACTACTAAATTAATTTTGTTGTTGGTTGGTTTACCATTTATGGTGAGATGTCATTTTGTATTAATTATTAATTACTGTGTCTAACTAGTCTTTTATCACCCCTAGGCAAATAGGAATTAGTCGATCCTAATTCAATTACATTGTCTTGCGATGATTTTCATACCTATATGTGTTTAACTTCTTCGCTCGACCTCGCCTATTTTTTTGCTTCATAAAAAATATTTATGCAGAATATTAAGAACTATTACAAATACTTAAGTATTCAAAAAATTTTTAATTTAAAAATTGTAGATTTACATTTAAAATATCTCAAAATCACTAATATCAAAGATACTATACAAAGATGCTGCAAAAAACTAAATGTTAAATTTGAGTCCCATGGGAACGTCTAACATTTAAAGTACAATATATTTGTTAATACTTAAAAAAATGCGAGTCGGGGTCGAACGAACCATTCAAGACTCTGTTTACTTTTGAAAATACAGATAATAAAAACGATTTTCTAACATTTTAGGTCTCGGTCCCGTTCACCACGCAGGAGATCTCTGACGCGAAGCCGAAGCCGAGATCGCCGTTCACGTTCGGATTCCCGTGACAGACGGTATTGATTAAACACAAACTTAAAGACATAAAGATAACCCAATATTCTCTCGGATGCATTTTAAAATGATCGGATAATGAAACTTTTGATTTTTGCTGATGATATTCTTTGTTCTTTTACCTCAAACGGTCAGAATTATTTTAACTTCTGCACTCGAGTCAAATATGAAGTTTTGCAGACCGCAATTCGCTTCTTTCATTTGCCGATATCCAAACTGTTTTAATGAAACAGGCTTCTATAGAAAATTGTGTTGCATAGACAGTTCTATATATTGAAAGAAGGTGATCTCAAAAGTTGTTGTTTCTAAGCGAATTTTATTGTTCTGTTGTCGTTACAGTTAGGTGCTAAAAGTGTCAGGAAAGACAAGTGAAACGGACAATGTGGCGGATGGAAGAAAAGCGAAAAATGTTTTATTTGTATATATAAACGGATCATAAAACGTGAGAGAAATTGTCGACCGTATCAAAAGAAATCATATGATACTAAAAATACACGTGTTTAGTATTAAGTTAGAATCTTACACAGCAGAGTGAAAGTCGTATTATGTAACACATTTTCCAAGTGAATGTGTTACCAAGAAAATTTTTGAAAATCGTCGACGTTATTAATTGAATGACAAAAAACTTACTGACTTTGAGAATAGATCTTATAGATTCTGAGCATAATAGACATTATGATTACGAAGGATAATTTTACGAATTTTGAAAACAATCATGGTTTTGATAATTGTGCAGAAAAAGAATACAGATTTTAGAAAGGGAGGATGACGTCCTAATAATGATGTCGAGTTTAATTAACTTTAGAGAACAAGACGAGAACATCAAAACTGGGCATGTACAAGAGTCAAAACAGAATTTAACGTTTGTGTTGTATTAATTATTTTGTACTCCTAAAAACTAAGGTTGAAATAAACATTTAATGTATAACCAATCAAACAGATTTTTTCTGCTTTTTTTTTCTTGAGATGGTTGTTAAATCACAGCGACGTTTCCAAATGTTAGAAGACAGAGTCGAACGCCCTGCTGACAGAGGTGATAATCTTTTACCGGTAAAGCTAGATTTTCGTCGAGTAGTTTGAGAATTTCCAAGTAGGATTTCAAGGCCTCCTCATGGCGGCCTTCTTCAAGGTTTTGCGAAGCTAATCGGAAAAGTTGATCCGTATCTTGTAGAGACTTCAGACCTTTCAGGATGTTAGTACTTTGACCGCACTTGGTGCAGGGAACCATAAACTCGTTCGTGTCCGTTTTCACAGGCAAGATGTTGTTGCAAGATTTGGTGTCGCATTTGAACCTGAGAGTAATTATTTGATGTTAGAAGCTGTAATTATTCGCAGACGCCCAGTTAATTAAAAAATTAGGTGATGTTCGTTATTCAGTCGGAAATTTTGAAAATTCAAATGTTCTCCTATTTTTTTAATTTATTGGACTATGAGAGAAAGTTCGCATTCAGGAATTTCTATATTCCTTTGCTTTCAATTCAAACATTTCCTACACACTATTTACAGAATATGTACAAGTTTTCTATATTCTCATCAGAGATAAGATTAAATTTTTAATGCATTCTTCTTTCAAATTTGTTTTGTTATTTGAATTTTGTCTTCACCGTTTCTCAGGTTCTTAAATACTACTCTAGAAAAAAAATTAATAAATCGCAATAAGTACTTAAGTACTCATTACACAAACAAACAAAAAATATAAAACAAAGACGTGGGTCAGGAACCATGCAAAGCGAGACATTACGACGAAGTCTTTAGCAAAATTTTTCTTGTATGAAAAATTATGTCTATTTTGATGAAGTAACTGTTTATATATAACTTTATATATATAAAATATATATAGAGATTTTTGGGGGTTCAGAAGAAATGCATGGCGAAGGGAAAAGTAATTTAAAAAGAAGGATTTAAAAATTATCAGCAGAAGTGTAATCGGGGGTTGGTTTTAGTGATAAAAAAAACTATTCTATTATATACTACTGAAAGACTTAAGACAGATTGTTTTACATTAATTCTTGATGATTGGCCCTGGGAATTTCTGAAAGTTCCAAATTATTGTAATCCCTGAAAAATGAAAAACAACGACACAGTTCATGCTTTAGTACATGATTTAGTGAACATTAAACATAAAAATAATGAATTGTAATATCTGACAATGAGATATGTGCTTTAGAAACTTACGACTTTACGATTCACGTTGATTGATTTCAGTGCAATTAAGAATACAGAATTAGTAAAATGTTTATTGTTAAATTGGAAATCTAGGCCATTTATTCTTTAATAAAATTCTAATTGATTAAACTTTGCAAATGGCGAAGATTTCAATAACTGCGTTGAGCGTGCAACAATTAAGTTGCGGACTTTTTATACAGTAAATACGATACGAGAAATATGAGAGAAATATAATTTTATGAATAATTTTTTTACCTGAGGATTCGAGGATCAATGTCCACTAAAAGTGGCCAGTTATCACGACAAGGTTCGCAATTACATTCGAACCAATATTGTATCCTTAATTTTCTCTTCCGCTCATTTATCGGCATTTCAGCAAAAATTGGACCATAATTATCACAGACTTCAGTGCCAGCCCGAATAGTTTTGACGGCTCGAATAATCATAGTCGTTCCCACGAAATATCTACAAAAATACTTCCTCTTTGAAAGTTGTTAGTCAAAGTTTCAGATTTATGAAGATTGAGTTCAAACTATAATTTAAAGCTTTTAGCTATAAATTATATTTTTCTCAATTTAAAGTTTGTCATTTTTGAATTAACAGTTTTCAGTATTTTTCCTTTCGGTGAAATATTGAAATAGAATAATATTGCGAATAATAATAATAGTATAAACGGATATGTGGAAATGTGGAAAATGTTAATGATTAATGTCACAATAAATTTCTTATATGGTATTACATTATAAGAAATTTTCTGACAACAGAAAAGATTTCTGTCACGCTAATTGCAACGGTATTTCTAGAAGGAATTGTGAGTGTGGATTTAGAATGCAAATGCGATTTCCTCCTGTATAATTAAATTATAATTGCCAAATTGAGTTAGACTGAAATTAGCGCCGTTAAAATTAGCTGCTATTAATTCTAGCTTTTACTAAATTGCAGATTATATTTTTAAAATTATAATTACTAAATTAGAAGAGCTAAGAGGAAATTAGTAGGCATATAGGTTTTGCTAGGTTGATCTGTGAATTTCCAGATTCTATTACATTTTTAATAGAACATTCAACTTATATATATATAAATTTCTTTTATGAAAAAAGTATAGATGTTATCAATATCTATTAAAATTACCTAATCACTCCAGGATTGCAAGAGTGGTTTAAAAGGGCAACTGTAGGATATATCCCACCTCCAATGAAAACGCTTTTTGCCCTGGCCAGAGTTTTGTCGGTTTTCAGTTTCACGAGCTCGGAAATCTATTTTGAAATAAATTTAAAATAAAGAAAATTTATATTTAAGTAAATAATTTTGAATTGGAAATGTTCCAAATTTCAAATAAAAAAAGAATCGAAATTTTAAGTAAGCATATTTCAAATTGCACAATTGTCAATGTTATGAAATATTGTTAAAACTGTAATAATTATGTGTCACCTCATGTGTGTTAAATTGCAACAGTTGTAAATTATGAAGTATTAACTGTCCAATAAAGAGCTCTTCCTTAGAAAGCTGTACTTCAGAAACATCTGGCGTTTTAACACTCTCAGGAAAATAATTAGTTGTTTTTAAAAGTCTCAATAACCAGCTGGCTATATAAGTCCTATGAAAAATGTCTTCGACAGTTCTTTCATCCTCGTGGGTTACTAAAAGAAAAGTAAACTGTACTTTGAAATAATGCAATTAAAAATTTTAAAGAGTTCAACAAAAAATATTGTATACAAAATGCATTTGTTTCATTATTAAATAACTGTATTCAAAGTAGAATCTAGAATATTACCCAAACCATGAAGTGCCTCATAATCAGTTCCTTTGTAAGGTCGGATCTTCGAACCCTCATATTTTTCGTCTAGTTTGTCCTTCAATTTAATGAGGTCGTCCAAAGGTCGTTGTATTATCGCTTTGATTGCTAATATACATGTAACAGACGCTCCAGAGCACCAGAGAGGACCTAATATTTTACATTCCAAGGAATGTAATTTTGCATCTTCGTCTCTGCAGTTTGTACTGCAATAAGCAATGGAACTGCAAGTGTTACAACTTGCTGGTATAGGAGCTGTTATTTTTATCATACAGAGTTGGCAATGAGTGAGTCTGAAATTAAAGAAAAAAATTAGTTTATGTCTGATAGGCATGATATTTATATTCAAGACTCAAAAGTAAAAAAATGCAGAATTTATGAGCAAACTGGATAATAGAATTACAGTAGAATTTTACCTATATTCTCCTAATAAAAACGAGGCATTAGGTTTTTCAACAGCAACAATCTCGCCCGGTTTGATGTCCCTGGTAGCAACTCCATGTCTTCCGATATCACCGCCAGCATTTTTAATCTCGACAGCCTTGCTAAATGAGGGATATAGTGGATTTCTGTCTTTCATCCTTGGCAAGGCTAGACTTTTCGATTTTGAACCGGTTTCTTCATTTGAGGAGTTTTTATTCGTTTTTCCATTTTCATTGAGCTGCCTGCCTTTTTCCATCACAGCCAACATCACTCTGATGTCCGCCTCAAGCTTCATCTTTTTCTCTGGTGCTAGCTTTGCATGATCCAAAGATTTCAGAGCACTTTTAAAGGCTTCCACAGCTTTCGAGTGATTTTTTAGAGCCAGTAAACATCTTGCTCGTCTGTCTTCTAATTTGTAAAGAAGTTCTTTTGGGTATCCAATTTTGAGGGCTTCATTTACATCAACCAGGGCAAGCTCGTAGTTTTCGAGGTGATAAAGAGCAGCTGAACGATTTCCGTATATAACACTCACATCTAAAATGATGTTCTGATTTAATTTATCAATATATGTATATATTTATCTTAATGAGCACTTCATTATATATAGAATGAAGCTTCTCTGAGGATTATAATCAAGTATTTGATAATTTATTAAACAAATTTGTGTACTATAAATTTTAAAAAAATTACAGTAAAGAAAAAAATACCACCTTCTTGTGGAGCGACTAAAACAGCATTCGAATATTTTTCCATCGCCTTTACGAAATCGCCACATCCAAAAAACTTATTTCCTTCCTCTTTTAACTTTATGGCTTTCGTCGAGTTTTTAAGTTCGGCATTTTCAACCTCGAGTGGCAAGCAATGCGCTTCCGGATAACTCAATAAAAAAGCCACCCTTTTAGCACCAGTATTCAGCGCCCCAAAATGTTTGAAATCGTGTGCATTAATTGCTTCACGTAAAGCTAACAAATTTGATCGAAAATAGTCACTTATCTCAGTGTCCAAATCCAAATTATCTGCCATTTTATTGCACTTTGGCTCACTTCTATCATATATTTAAAAAAATTAATTAATATATAAGAAACGAAATAAATAAAACTAAAATTGAAGCCGAAAATCCAATTTAATTTTTAGATCGGCGAAGTCTATTATTTTGTTGGCCGACGATTCTGAACTGCCTGGTATTGGACTTTCGTTTCTAGAATCTCGACGCACACTATTTTCGTGCATCTATTTTCAAACTAATCACAATTTCGAGAGACTCTTTGGAAGGGATTGAACATTTGAGATATATGATAGGTACATAGAAGAAATTACCCGGCGTTGCCCGAAATTCTAACAGATTAAAAGTGACTTTAAGGAATTTCAAGGGATTTTAAATGATTTTAGAGAATTTAAAGGAATTTGAGACTTTAAACGATTGCAAAAGATTTTCAGTGATTTTAAGAGATTTCAAAAAATAAGATATTTTAAGTGATTAAAATTAAAATTAAGAAATTTTAATACATTTGAAGAGAATTTAATGAATTTAAAGGGATTTTACGGGATTTAAAAATATTTCAAGGGGTTTTAAGATATCTTATTTGATTTTATGGAATTTCAAGGAATTTCGAAAGTGTTCAAGATTAAAAAAATCCTCAAGACAAATGTATGACGCCTTGCAAAATTTGTTTTCAATAGGAAGAGAAAATTTCAATTGAAAATAATAAAAATAAAATTTCTTATTTAATAAAATCCTATTATTAACTGAAAGTAAATATTTTATTTAAGTTAATGCTTTATTACAATGGCGAGGACTTTGTTAAGTATTCAGTACATTTATAATGAAAGTACACATTGCTCGCTGAAGGTTTTTAGAACACTAAGCCTATTTTAAGTACAATATATACAAATCTTAATGGCTATGCATTCTCACAAGGAATCGAGAGTATTTTACATATTCCAAAAGACAGAAAAATTTGTAGATGCAATTATCTTCTTCAACCCGACTGTAAACAGTTTTAAGCATGCAAACAAACTTTTAAATAAAATCATAAATTCCATAAAGTATGAAATTTTATCTTCTCTCACTCCAAGTTTTTCTGTATTTTGCATCCTCAGTTAATCTAGGATGAAATCTCTCAATTCCAAATCTCGTATTCAAAACATTTTAGCTTATTTTAACAATTAAGAATCTAATCGTTTCAATTGGTAGAAAGATAAAGCTTAAGTGACCGAATAGAAAAAGTAGCCTCTAGGGTGAAAAACCGTCTTTATTTTAATGACGGAAGAATTTAGATGTGAAAAATGGACGATTTACAATTCGTTTGAAAAAAATGATAGAAACAATCTGTCATTGTTTTATAACAAAAAGGTAACAGTATTTTAGCATATTGTTACGTTACTGTTAAGTCACTTGGTTCTATAAATGTTACATATGTTCTATATCTATTATTTAACACACAGGTAAGGTTTACTATCGATTCTAAGAAATGGGAATTCTTATTGCAGTGACTTTGTATTACAAAGAACGAAACATTCAATGGGTTCATAAATTGAAATGCCATAAACTCTTGAAATGCTATAATTTCCGGAATCTCTGTTTGAAACTCGTGAGTACCAGTTGTAAATGCTGTTATGTATGAGTCAATAAATAATGTTCTCTTTTCGATATATTCTTCTCGCCAGCAAGAAGATATTGCAGTAGTTATTTCAATTTTTCAAGAAAAAATAAATTTAAATTATCTTCTGAAAATTGTTTAAAAATATTCTTTCAAGCTGTATTTCAAGCATTTTTAGAAGAGAAATATACAATAAGACATATAGAATTATGTCAAAACGATTTGATGAACTTGTTTCTGCTTTCTTGTTTTCTCCTTTCTCTGTGTCTCAGCACACCGTTAATTTAGACTCACGAGCAAGACTTGAAAGTATAAAAAAATGATTGGGTGCTCAAAAGTCGTAAGAAGCTTCATCCTCGTCTTTGCTTCTGATCCGGAAGCCCATTCTATACAATCCACCAGCAATAGTACCTCCTAGAAGAGGACCAACCCAGTAAATCCACTGATCCGTCCAGACTCCTAGAATTACAGCTGGACCAAGTGATCTTGCAGGATTCATGCTACTTCCGGTAACTGGAACGACTGCTAAATGAGAAACGGTGATGGTCAATCCGATGGCGAGTGGTGCCCATCCTTTGGTATCGCTTCTCTTTGGATCAGTCACTGCATGAACGACAAGAACCAACAGAAAAGTAATGATTGCCTCAATTAAGACTCCCTGTTCACTATCCACATTTTCCCCTAGGAGGGTTAATCCTAAGTTTTTGGACGTTTTTTCTGATGGTAGGCCCACCTGAAACAGAAAAGAATACAAATTTTAAAGACTGAAGATGCAAATTTGAGATAAATCCAATAGATTCTCATGTCATGTTATAAAAGTGTATAAAAATAAAATAGTCCGGAAAAAAGCATCCTGAGGGTTATATTGTTGTGAAGTGCAGACATTTTTGTAGGCAAATGGGGACTTATTTGTATTTACGGTCCAGCAGGTTGACCAGTTCTGATGTAACGGACGTCTTACACAGATAACTGGTCCCTGAAGAGACCAAACCCGTTCAGACCTTGACCTTGTGCATTGACACTTTAATTAAGTAACCTTCTCTTCGAACTCGCTCATCCGTCACTCTCTTAATCTAAATTAGTAAGAATTTTACTAATTGAATTAGGAGCCTTACATTTGACTATTGAATTTGTAATTTATCCACTTTCTACTAAATGAAATAGTAAGTCACCTGTTACCAAAGTGAATTAGTAAGAACTATCTACCTATACTTTATTTCAGGGCCTAAAATGTTTTTAATTTTGGACTCCACACTTCTAGTACCCCCCCCCCCCTCCCCCCAAAAAAAAGTTCTATTTGAATTCTTTTTAAATCCCTTCAAATCTTTTGAAGTACCGTGAAATGCCTTGGCAGATATATTTAACTTTTAATCAAAAATTATTCTTGTATGCTCTTTTTTGTTTAAATTTGTACAATTTTAAACATTTTCCTTGGAAATACATAAATTTTCACTGCACACTTTTTGATTTTGGACTGCACACTTTGAAATTCAGACTAAATTGTACGGACTACATACACATTTTAGGCCCTGCTTTATGTAACAAATTTCAGAAAATTTTAGAAGATTTCCAAGGATTTCGATGGTTTATAAAGAATTTTCAGTTATTCTATGATATTTTAACGGATTTTGACGAATTTTAAAGTATGTTGTGGAATTTTATTACGGGATTTTAAACGATTTTCATGATTTTTAAAAAACTTTGTGAAATTTTAAATAATTTTAAGAGATTTCTAGAAATTTTAAAGATTTTGACAAAATACCCATTTCCAAATGTACATCCCTTAATTGCTGTAGAATAATAACAAAACACAAGAAGAAATTAATAAATAGTTAATTAAAATAACTAGATTTTTTTGAAGATGATTGTGTTTTTGAAAGTGAACATTTTTACCTTTAGAACACCGGCTCCAGCAATTGCTCCGCAACATTGACATACGACGTAGCATAAACCTCTGAGTAAACTGCAATTTCCACTGACTACAAGGCCCAGTGTTACAGCAGGATTAACGTGGCACCCGGAAATTGGACCCAAAACCTAAAACAGAATTTTCCAAAATATAATGAATACATTCGTGCGTTTAAAAATAAAAAGAAACATTTTATTAGACACAATCTAAAAAAAAAACTTACAAACGATACTTATAGAAAAGGATTCTAAAAATACAAAAACCTTGAATGTGTCAGTACTCGGATCTCATTACTATTTACGTGGTGTATTTCCAACAAGGAATCATAAAAAGTTCTCATCGTACACATTTTATTTCCATTGAATGAATTTACATTTCAAAAATATTGTTAACTTCCTGCGCTCTAAAACTTCCTTAATTCAATGAATCTAAATAAAAAATATCTATTCTAGCCTTAATATAAAAAATTCTGTAGTCTTGAATGAAAAAAATATAAAAACTTGCTCTCAATTGCTTATTAAGGTTTTTCTCGAAATATCTCTCTTCTAATCGGGTGAAATGCGATCGTGAATCGATTCGCGAATGAATAATTCAAGTTAGAGTGTAGCAATTCGTAGTCGTTGCATAAATAAACGTTTCGTCAAATTCGAAGCCTTTTTTTTCTCTCATGAAAGGTTCGTTGGCGAATAAAATTGGTCGTTAGCGGGGCCTTCAGGGATGTTTGGCAAAGGCTTAAATCTTAAAGAGTGTTCAATGAGAGTGAGGCATGAAAAGAAATAGTCTAGAACTCTAGATCGACCGGCTGTGCAAAAATGATTCGGGTCCGATGGACCCCAAGAAATCATGGTGGGGCCCAGCGGCCCAGTTCTCATGCACGACGACAAGGTCTTCCTTTGCCCCAGGCTCTTTGGTACACGCATACGTACGCGCCGACGACTTGTCGCAATTACGTAATTCCTCTCCTTTTTTTACACAACGCGTCCCCATAAACAGGGTCGTATCGAAAAAATTTTCCCTCCTTTTTTATCTCAAAAAATCTACATTACCAGTACATTCCACTACACTCAAAAAAATGTATGATTAAGTTAACCAGAATTATAGTTACATATGCCCTTACTATTTTTTTGATTGATTTAACTAGCATTTTAGATGTTTCAATTAAAAATTCTGATTAAAGGAACCAGAATTTTGACCAGATTTAAAATTTTATTTTTTAACCAGAAAAAATAGTAAGGGCATATTTAACCAGAATTTTGACATTTTTTTTAGTGTATATCAGCCAAAGTCCACCTGCTTTCTAAACTTGAATCAATGAATGATTCAAATGAATTTTCACTGATTGAAATCGTGAGAAAAGAGTCACTGAGAATTCGGTCGTTTATTGAAGAAGTTATTGTATAAACGGCCCCTAACGGCTGATTTAATTTGAAAGAAACACTCATTGTACTTTTTCTAATTGCAATTGAAAAAATGTTGATATCTACAGTTTAATTCAATATTTTTCTCAAAAAAAGCACATAGAAATATACATTTTATATTCAGAATTTGCTAACAATTATTCAAAGATTTTTTTAGACTTGCACTGATCTCGTTTCTTTAAGTACACATTGCTCCTTATGGTCTCGTTTATGACAGGCTTTCAATATTGCGTAATAACATTAGAAAAAAAGATACTGTTAGGATTTTCTTGCAAAATTGTCAAGAAACATTCATCAGTGTTAAAAGGAACAACCATTCGATTTCATTATACATAGTACTATTGAACAAGGGTCTTAAAATTGACAAACATAAATTTAAATAGATTATTTTTTATATAAAGTTGAATTAAAATAATTTTTACGTAACTATTTTACTTTTAATAAACTCGGTAAAAGTATTTCTCAAACATCAAACAAATTGAATAATTATAGTTATAAATATTGTTTTGAAGTTTGGTTACAGGTACAAATTTTACATGAATCGTAAAATGATGATGCAATAACCAAATTCGAGCACTAAAGCCATTAAAAGTTAATGTTCACAGATTTTTTTTCGAATGTTTTCTTTTGGTTTATTTCTGTCCTGACTTTTTCAAAGGTTTATTGCGCCATTTTCTTTTAAAATCCTTTCCAAAGCTATAATTTAGTGACGACTAAGTAAAACGTTCAAGACTTTAAAAAAATCCTATATGGTCTCGGCCCATTTAAAATTGGACTCTTTTAATTACATAAAGAAAAGAAAGGACGAACAAAAGATATAAAAATTTAAATGTCGAGACTCCTAGCTTGGCCATTTCATTCATTTTTCTATACTTATTTAGTTTCAAGTGGATTTCAATTACTTCATAAATAAATTGAACGTGAATTATTTTGTCAGAAAAACAAATTGTTTTTATTATTTATTACGACTTTATTAATTAGTAATACAAAGTGTAGAGTTGTGAAAAGTTACAACAGTTAATATTTTCTTGTACTTTTTTTGTGAAATTATGTTGTTCCGATTTATTAGTGAGTAAACTTCTTCAACGGAAGGACATCGACCGCTGAAGTTATGTAATGCAGATTTCACAAAAGAGGGTGCTGCAATGCGGAATTGCATTTTCTTAACGAAATATTAAATCTCTAATTCTGGAAAAGTCTATGCAGAAAGACAGTATTTAAATATTGATAATTTTACTAAAAGTAAAAGCAAAATAAAATTTCATAAAGTGTTAAAAATGTTAAGTAGAAAGTCTTATAAAACTTATGATTCACTTATATGCAGGTGAGTCGTCCTCGGGACACTTTGTAGCCCTTTTATTATTTGCTTCATTGCACGAGCGACCTTCGAGGAGGTGAAGATTTATTATGAGCTCGAATTTTTATGCACTATGAACCAGACTGAAAAAAAAAATCGAGAACATCGACACCATATACAGTCGAGGAAAGTATAAAATTTTACAAATCCGAATTTATGGATATTTACAGAAAATTTGAATTGATTTTGAGATATTAGTATCGATATTGCGCTGGAATTATTATTTACCTAATTAAAAATCTGAATTTCCATTTTTGCCTCTGAACTCTGAAACGCAAATCAGATTTCATAATTAACTACAAATTACTGTTGTCTCAGTTTTATAAAACTTGTTTTGGATGTGAAGAATCTAATTTCCTTGGACAGTAATAACATACTTTACTAATTATATAATAGTGAAGAACTTTGACCAATGACCATGAAGGACATTTATATAAATGGTAAAATGTACATTAAGCAGGATATAAAAGAGGTACACCTATACAATAGTTATGGCAAAAATTTTTTAAAATTTAAAAAGAAAAAACGAAGAGAAATTCTACTGCCAACAAGTATAATATGTGTGCTATTCAACTATAATTGTAATTGCATGGTTAGCATAAAGATCGATTTGCTGATGCAGCAAAATTCTAGAGTTTGCGTTTATAGTGACAACCAAGGTTAAATGCAACGTTATTGACAAGGTTGGGATGATATTGAAGATAAATTAAATAAAAAATTATTTTTAAATCCGTTAATTATTATTATGTAATTTTAATTAATTTAATGATACAATTTAAAATTCTGCATGCCTTACCATGACTATAAATTTCCACTTATGGCCGCCATACTATCTATCAGTGAAAACGGAACGTCATAGTCAGACAGAGTTTCAAATTTCAATAGAAAAATTACGTTACCTTTTTTTTTGCATACAAATAAAAAAACTCAGTGCGTCTGACCATAAGTATCCATTTCTACTTATGAGTTACTGACGTTTTAGTGACACTGAGACTGTAGTTTTTTTCTACTTGCAAATTAGCCTTAAATTGGAATTTCAGTGAATAATTTGTTCCGTAATGAGATTTAAGAATAGAAAACGAAGAAGCCTTTTTTGTAATTTTAATTCCTAAATATATTAACCGAGAACAAATCGCTTTTGGTAATAGTATTTTAATAGCGCTTTAATTGTAACGCATGTCTCCTTGAACTCACAAGCAGTTAAGAATGATTATATATTCTGGTCGTTCTTTTTTTATCAGTAGCCTAGAAAGAATTTATGACTGGATTCATTGCATTCGTAATATATATAATAGTTATATATATCTCTACGTCAGTTGTAGAAACGAGAGTAACGTTCTCTTTAATGCTAAATGGAAAAAAAAAGAAGAAAAAAAGATCGCAGATCTGTGGATCATAGATTGCAGGCTGCGGTTTGAATTAGCTTGCGATTTTGTACCCTCGAGGGATTTCGATCTAGAGCCTCGAGTCATTGACACGTAAGCACACCAATGTAAAATTGACTCAATTTACATTCACTAATGAATGTAGATTGCGTGTATTTATAGTTTATGCATGTATATATGATTGTACCATACACATGTGTACGTAGTTCAGTTTCTCGGTCGCATCATTAATATTATTTAATCGCGAGGTTCAGCTGTCATATAAATATTCTCATAACTCTATTCTCGATTAATTACGTGATTAATAGAAAAAGGGGTTAAGGCGATTAGATAATATTTGTCAAAAAAGTAGACACGGTACTCTTTCTATTGAAATTTGAAACATTCTCTGTGATGTTCTGTTCTCACTTGCGAATCCGTATACGCAAGTAAAAATGGATATTGACACGGAAAATTTTAAGATTAACAAAATGAATTCCTCTTTCTGTGTAATTATTTCTTGTACATTAAACAGGATTCGCGTATCCGGTGTATCGCAGGATCGACCCTGTTTTGCGAATATATCCTTTGGCAAATATTAGAGTCATCCCGCTCGGGGCGATTCAGAAAGATCGACCGCTCCCTCGAATAAGAGGGAGAGGAGGGTCAAAGAAAAAAAGATTATGTAATGACAAAACCCATGAGAAATAAGAAAGATCATTGTCCTATTGTCGCATGCAAATGGTCCTTTATATGCGAAACTAAAGAACTTGCTCAGTTTTTATCAACTGCATAAGGAAATAAAATAAACAGGCATAAAAATAAAGACAAAATTTTTAAAATTGAAAGAATTGACGGCTTGCACAAATAAATTTTCGAGTAATCAACTTTCATTAGAGAAAGTATGAATCAAAAATTTCAGATAGATATCGAGAACCCATCCTCCATCTATTGCTCGAAACATTAGGCATTTATTGCTCACCTATACAATTGGCACAAGTGAAATACTTATATTCGTAGCATGTTTTGTAAAGAAGGGGGCGAGGGCAATGGGGACATTCGCCTCTGGCGAATTACCTCAGTTCGACACGAAACGGTTGTAATTGTTAATATTTCCTCTTTCTTGCCTCCCGCTCTTGATCCGCTAAATGGGCAAATGTTGCCTCACTGGCGACAATTAGGCCCAAGTCCGACTTTTCAGAGGCGAATTATTCGATATTGTAGACCTTGGCCACAGGAAATGTCTCACTGGCCACTTGTCTTCAGGCTAGGATATTGCAAATCATGGTTTTCTTAAGAAGAAGACGAAGAAGAAGGGGCAAGTATGAATTGGTGATCGCATTAAATTATAAGGTGTGCTGGTCATGAGATCTCAAAAGTAAATTCTAATTCCATTATGAAGATAATTCATATTCATTTGATACAGATGATAGAACAGAAATACTCTTAAAAACAACTTTTTTGTTTTCACAGTTGTTTTTCTTAATAATTTGCACCTGTGAAAATACGTCTTGGACGTTTTATAGTTTGCACCTATTAAAAAAAAATGGAAAGAACATTAAATTTACAATATAGCTAGGTAACTACCAGAATAATTACGGCACTTTGCATCAATATTCATATTAAACACTTCTAAGCTTATAAAACGTTTCCTTCGGTACTCTAAAAGTTAGTGTAATATGCATATTAGAAGCGCTTCAAATAAATTTTTAGAACCGTGAAACTTATCGTAAATAACTAGTCATAAATAACCTGTCACTCAAAGCGATTACCGTCCAAATTTATATGCTTTATGATAAATCTGAATTTATTTTTATGCAAAAAGTATTACAATTTCAGACGCGTTTAAATGGATAATAAAGATTTTTAAGTAAGCGAAAAAAAGTGAAGGCGGCGAGTTTTGAACCTGTAACCATCTCTATAACGCGCTAGAAATTTTTTAGAGCCTTTTTTCTCAAAACTTTTTTTGCTTACGATGATACTTTTGAAAGTAAGAGTACAGTGACTGGTGGAAGAAAAGAATTGTGTTCTAGATGCAAATGAGCCACGCGCCTTTAAGAATGAAACCTTTTGGAATAAAGAATACTATGAGTAATTCGGCGTTTGTCTTTCAAGCTCTTACGTAACTGATGTAACATCTGGAGAAACAAAAACACTGCCCTAGGGCATCCAGGCTCCCAATTTTTTCCCAACGTTATGCCTATTAATAAACTTTTTTTTCGCATGTTATAATTAATCCAATTTCTTTCAGAACTAATTTGATATTATGAAAGGAGCGTACTTTGCTCAATCAATTATTATAGAGCCCAATTCTAAACTTAAATTAATATAAAAAAAGTAATTTTTCCTAAAAAATCTTTAAAGTTTAGATGCTTTGAATTTAGAAAACAAAATCACATATAAATTCTATCTGAAAACACACTCTTGCTCTCAAGAACGTATAATAAGATAAGAAGCATGTGTAGAATATAAAATTCAAAATGTTTGGGATATCTTGAATCACTCGCAAAATATGCGTTAAAATAAGAATTGTCGTTATAAATATTGATAAATATTTTGAAGGCCTGAAGAGTCGAATTTTATGCAATATTAATTACAACAAATGCATTGCTTAAAGTATAATTTAAATTCTTCACAGATTAATTCCATTCCCAAAAGCGTCACAACTGATTTGGAATTCATCTATTGTGCCTATTACTATTACTCATTTGCGATAAGTTTTTACAATTTGCATTTACCTTGCGTCTTCAGTTTATCTTTTGCGTGTTTGTTTGTTCTCGCAAAACTTCTACTTTTTACGGGACAAAAACGGTATCCAATTTGAAGGAGAGTGCAGCCCCGTTTTTTTAAATTGCAACAAATTAAAGGTTACGCAACCCTAATGAAACGTTTGCGGTTCCTGTCCTTCTTATTTGTATCAGTTTTTTAAAAATAATTTTTTATTGCCACGTCAGACGCGGCACCCCGAGCATTTACTGGATCACGAGACTCGATCGCTTATACATATGTTATGTGCTGACTGGTATTCAACTCATATGTGAGGTGTTCATGAACGATATAACATGTGTCGTTCTGTATTCAGTACCTGAGGCGCACCTCCATTGAAGAAACCGACTTGATGTTGATGTGAGGAAAGGGTTTTATGTCATAAAACATAATGGGCATCATAACGAGCAGTATAAATAAATACAAAAGTCTCTCTGAATTTGAATCAGTGTTACTAATTTGAATTCACAAATTATTTCTAACATTGTCTGCCTATGAAATTCTTTTTTCACTGGAGACACTCTATAATTATGTACTGTAAGTAGTAATAGATAGTTGTGTTAAGATGCCAATAAATTGATTTATATACAAAAAAGAAGACAAAGCATCTTTTTTGATAGCGTGTCTGTCTATAATGTTCCGTTTCCACTTGCGGGATTGTAAGGCTATTCTAAGTAGAAATGGCTCGTTATGGTAAGACATTCATAATTTTAAATAAGTTTGAAAAAAAGAAAACAGAACCAGCGTTCTATTGAAATTTAAAATATTGCCTGTCTGTGTAGCTTTTTTCACTTACGAGATGGAGGTCACAAGTAAAAATGGTCATGAATTTGTTTGCAGAAACGAAGAGAAAATATGTTTCTGCTTAAATTAATACTATCTTAACACTGTCTCTATGACATTCTGTTTGCACACTAATTATCCATAAATTGGACCGAAGGGGGGTTGTAAGATGATGGGACTACGCGCTGGGTGCAGATGTGATTGTCAGAGCCACGTAATCAGTCAAATTCGAGGAGCCGGAGAGTCTGAGAATGACTGCCAATGAGAATGACTCGGGATCGGGCCACGTCGGGTTAAGTGAGAAAGAGCGAGTAGATTGTCAGATTGCACCATTCCAACAGTTAGACCCCCTTGGGCGAATCCGCGGCCTTATTTACCCTTCTACCTTCTTAAGATTGCCAGGTACGACGCATTGGCTACCTTAACTATCACCGACTGACTAACCATGTGTGCTCGCTTTACGACTTCAAAACGATGTATTACTCATCCGCTGCCATCCTCTTCCCATACAAGGATACCGCGTCAGGGAGGAAATTTCAGGGTGATAATCATGTCGAGAAAGCGAGAAAAGAGAAGGAAAGAAAGAGTAGAAAAGGATATTGCTCGGAAAGGGGAAAGAAGATAGAATAGAATGTATTTAGATATTCGATAGTTTATAAAATTAGCAAAACAACACAATTTCAAAATGTTTCTAAGAATTTTAAGGGATTTTGACGATTTTCCAGTAATTTCCAGTAAATTCAAAAGAGTTTTAGGATTTCTAAAAGATTTCAGGATATTTCGTGGAATTTTAAAAGAATTCATGCAATTTTAATATATTTTCTGAAGAATTCTAAGGGATTTCAATCAATTTTGAATCTTGTGAAATTTTGAGAAATTGAATTTTAAGGAATTTCGAAGGTTTTCAGGAATTTTAAGAGATTTCAAATGGTTTCTAGGGTTTTAAGGGATTTTAATGAATTGTAAGGAATTTTGACGAATTTTAAATGACTTTCAGTGAATACAAAAGATTTTTATGATTTTTCAAAGATTTTGTGAAATATTAAAAAATTGTATGGAATTTGATGAGATTCCTAATAATTTTAATGAATTTTACAGGATATAAGGGGAATGTTATCGTAGAATTTTAATGAATTTTCAAAAGTTTCTAAGAATTTTAAGAGATTTTCACGAATTTTAACGAATTTCAAGAGATTTTTATTACTTTAAAAATATTTTATTAAGTTTGAATTTGTCAAAAAATTTTAAGGAATTTCAAGAGAATTTTCTGTTTTTTAAAAGATCAATTTAAGGAATTTTCGAGGATTTCATGAAATTTTATGAGATTTCTAATAATCTTAAGGGATTTTAAGAAATTTTTCTGCTGTTTAAAAAGTTTTGGAGAATTGTTAATGATTTCATGGAATTTTTTGAGGATTTCTAAGAATATTTAGTTATCTTCACGAATTTTAACGAATTTCAAGAGGTTTCTAAGAACTTGAAGAGATTTTAACGAATTTTGAAGGATTTCGAATTTTTTCGTAAATATTAAGAGACCAGCTAACCAACATGTGCGCGATTATTTTGTTTTCCTTCTTACAATTTCAAGTCATTCAAAAGCCAATCAGGTTTGCAACATAACAATGTACGCGAGATTTTCGAGACATTTCTTTACACCACTTTTTTTAGTAAGGATATGTAATCTGTCCATTAAAATGAAGGATTGAATCTTGCATCCCAATAATAGAAATTTTTCTCTTAAAGAGGTAGACTTGATTCAGTGAAATGAAAGCGCCGCAAAAATATTAATTCTCTGCAACCCACGCTCCGATATATCGTAATCACGTGTCATTTTGTTGAAGATTTCATAATCATTGTTCTTGTGTGAATGAAGGAGAGAAGAACTGTGGATAAAAAATGAGTTCACTAAAAGAATGATAAATATATTAAGGAAGCAAGAGAAGGAAGATATTAAGGAAATAAAAATTTAATGAAAAAATGGAATCTTCTGTCATAATAAAAAAATTTGGCTTTTAGATTAACTTGCTACAGTGAAACGAATAAGCGCCGCATAAAATATTATAATTCTTCGCGACCTACGCCTTGATATATATCGCAATCATGTGTCATTTTCTTAATGACTTCATAATCGCTGTTCTTTTATGAATGAGTGAAAAAAAAATGGTGGGGAAAAGAAAGAGTTCGCTAAAAGAATAGAATCGTGTGGATCGTTCACGATTCAAGTATCAAGCTGTCCACCCACGTGACATTCCTCCTACCACAATACCAGTTCTAACGGTCCAGTTGCAACATAATTTTAACACCCGGCTCATTTTAATGACCGTTTTTGAAGAGTAATCTTCTTTTTACTTCTAGACCAAATTTATTTCATTTTTATCATTTTCCTATTTCCTGGCTTAGTCAAAGGTTAATGACTTGTTTACAACTAGAATAGCTAATATGTTAAAACTTGCAAAATACTTTCATTTGCAATCCACCAAAATGGAACATTTATTTGAGTTGGGAATAAGATAAAGATCGTTGTTTTATTTTTTTGTGATCGAAGTTCAGTGTTATTTGAATCGCATTGTCTTACCTGTTTTGGATTCGGAGACAATCTGGACTCTTCTGTGAGATAGTATTTGCAAATGTAACGATACATACTGTCATAAATTTGTTTCGGGGCCGAGGTCGAATGTACATACAACATGTATGCACAGTCTACGAAATCGAAAGGACGAAGAATTATCTTCGCATCGCTTTTTCTCGTGACCTGCATCCCTCTGGACTCATGGTAATCTTGGACTTTATGATCCTTAAAAATATATCTATACAACTGATACCAATAAAAAATATATATATTAAAAATTGAAGGACACTTTTACTTTCAAATCTTCCAAAACTATTTTATCACTTGTCAAATTTACACCTTGAAAATGAAAATATTTAGCTAGGCGCTAGCCTGCGTGTAGATAATAATAAAGATAATAATATAGTCTGCTTTAGGTAATAAAATTAATGAAGGGATTTTCTGGCAGTTATTTGGTTTTTCGTAGTTTATAAGCTGGCGGATAATTGAAATATCTAGTCTGGTCGACATTCTAGAAATCATGAATTGCGCCACAAATGAAACTGTTACAACTTTTCTACGAATCGTTCGAAATCCGTGGAAACGCCGATGATTATCGAGTTAGATTTATGATGTTAAACTTGAAATCCTTACTGGGAGAGTCAAGTGAAATGGCTACCGAAATCCGCGACTTTTATTACACCCGGATTTGGAGTAACGTGATTTAAAAGTGAATTGATTTTTGGAGTACTTTTTCAATTAAATTTAGAAATGCTGAACCTGTTTTCTACATTTGTGCCTCTCTTGCAAGATTGTACAATTAATTTTATAAAAATTTTAATTAAGTTCAAATCGTCAAAAATATGGAGTGATAATAAGAGGCGTAAAATTATGAAAATAAAATAGCGCGGATACGATGTAACTCAATAAAAATAAGTTTTGATATTTTTATGTTCATTTAAGTCTCCAGAGAAGAGAAATATGCGAAACAAATTGAATATAAAGTAGGGAAGAATCCAGGAGGACAAATGAAGAGCATAATTATTTTTGGCGTGTTAAATGCAAAAAACGTGCTACGCCAAAGATCAGTTCTTGTCGAATATTTCAAGCATAATTTTATATAGGTATCTTATGTTAATTTAATGTAAGAAGATTTCTGCTCTTACTCAAATCTGCAGTGGTATCTTTATTTTAAAAACTTTGCATGAACATACCATAACATTTCCTGAATTAGTAATTACCTTCTTCAATTCAGTCTATAATGAACAAATTTTGAATACAAATAGTACTCACTTCCGTGAAGCCTTGCTCTGGAATTAATTATCTTACAGCTCTTTAGTTTCCTAATATTTGAACTTCTATTTTAATACCATCCTTGGAGTTTAGATTTTTTTTTCAAGTCTTCATACAATAGTAATTCATAAAGGTCATATTTCATAAATATTATGCAAATATAACATTAGTGAAGTTATTGGTAACTTGGCTAGAAAATGATAAAATTAAAAGCGATTCTCACTGATTTAAATTAAATTAAAATTCGAAAAGAATGATGCTACTTTAAATTTATCTTTACATGCCAATTAAAATTGATTTTTGAAGAATTCGATGTTTTGACTTGATTGATGGCGTGGATTAAACAAGTGTTCATATCGCTGGCAAATTTCAACGATAGTG
Organism: Synergus magnus; assembly: GCA_032275165.1. Lineage (NCBI taxonomy): Eukaryota > Metazoa > Arthropoda > Insecta > Hymenoptera > Cynipidae > Synergus > Synergus magnus. The sequence continues at coordinate 2,384,833 of JAUESH010000044.1, read as the reverse complement.
ATCGATACAGTGAAAGACTCGCGAATCGGTTCTGAAATCGTCGGTCACAGTGAATTTTAGATCGGTGAATGGGATTTACCTTCTCCATCAAACTCTTCTCCTCATTCCCCTCTGTTTTAATTGTAAGTATTTACACGTGTCTGAAACCACACCGGTTTCGAGGTAGCAAGCCAAAAATAAGTAAAGAAAAACAAAAACTAAAAACTGGAAATAAAGTAAACGAAGTGAATTGATATACTGTGGTTGAAAAAAGTTTATCTGCGAGTTTATAAATCAGAAAATTTGTGTCTCACGATTTAATGTCAAAGTAAAATTCATTGATAATGAACTATATTCAATTATTTAGTATATTAAAGTGGTTTTCATTTCTTAGTGAAAATAGAGAGTATCTGAATTAAGAGAAGAAAGTAGAAAAATGAACAGAAGAAAGGGTAATTTCATAAATTGATGAAGTAATTTTTGAGAAGATGATGTGTAGCTAATTTTTCCTTTCACTAAATTATATAATCTGAAGTCAATTAGCATTACAGGTGATGTCAAGTAATTGTCTGAGAAAAAAATGAAGCTGGAGGCTCCTAATATTTTCTTATTCATGTATGTATAGAGAATCTGTGCAATTAATTGAAATTACACCTTCTTTCGTCCAAGTTCATGTTTACTAATTTTCTGGGATTACTTCCCTATTCCACTTCTATCACGCAGATTGCAGAAAATCAGCAAATTGTAATCATTATTAGATTTACTATAGTTATTTTGAGTCATGAGTATAGAGTCCTGATTTTTTTAAATATCTAAATCTGTCCTGACTGTTTTTTAAAAATAATATTTATTCAAGAACTTTCAACTCTTGTACACAAATTAAATAAATAATTTACTCTCCCAAAAAAGTTCTGAATTGTAAATAAACGAATTTTTATAATGGCAAGAGAAGAAAAATTGAAATAAGGAAATTATTGGCACTTCAACTGAATCTTTTCCTGGAATGAAATAAAAAACGAGGAAAACGTACAATTGATAAAATGGAAAGTATGTAATCATCGATATAGATTATAGAACGTCAAAATACAACTTTCCTGTGCTTATTAAAAAAAATTGTTGGTCAATAATCTGTTGCTTGTTGCTTAAAGTCACTCGTGCATGAAGACCCTAGAACCAGAAGTGGATATGATGAATGAAGAATGAATAATGGATGACAAAACACATCATTTATCCACTTCTCAGTCTGGACACTAGGGTCTTCAAATGTGTCATTACTGATTAGATTATGTATTTACCTGGGCAAGACTCGCAACTGCGAGACCAAATGTGAAAGCAATGTGGAATACAGTTGGTGCAGCTCCCCATGGGATGCATGAAGCACAGCCAATCAGGACCAGGAGGAAAGTGCCTAATATTTCTGCGAAAAGTGGTACCAGAAATTCGATTTTTGAGACCTCTTCGAGACCCACAAAATCCTTCGTCCCTGCAAAATCAAAAAATGAAAATTATCTATCATTATAAAAAATTAATTTCAAGGAAAATTAGGTGTCTGTATCTTCATTAGTTGGGAAATTCGACTTAGAGTTGTAATTAATCTATAATTGCTTACATCCCAGGCGCAACAATTAAAATAAAAACTTGTTTTAATGAGTGCAGACTTATCAATATAAAAGTAATCTTTAAAAAATCGCACCATCATAAAAATTGTGATCTGGTCCGAATTTAAAAGTTGCCGGAATAAATTACAGACAGTGATTCGTGCAGACCTTGGGGATCTAAGTATTCAGTTGAGTTACAATCATATGCAGCACGTGTGTTTACACTCTCAGGTTCGCGGTTAATGGTACCCTGGCATGGGTGTACTGCCTTCGTTTCTTTGAAATGAAACACTTTCACCCATGTGCACGCGCCACACGATCGATCGATCATCGCAGATAAAAAATGTCTTGGCAATTTTCAAACTGATTGATTGTAGGTAAATCGAATCGAATCGATTGCGAATCTAGTCGATCAATGCGAAAATGGCCACTCAATCAGCTAGAGATTGAGTATTATTGACTTCACCGGCAACCATGCTAATTGCAGTATTGTTATACACTCTCGATTCGAGATGGATAATGGACAAACATTTTGATTTGGTTTCTGCCTTCTGTGTGATTCGATTACATTTGATGAAATTGAAAAGAATTGAATTCCTTTTTTTATGAAACCTTCCAGAATCTTTATGGCAGCATTTTGAATAGGGAATTCCGAAGCTTGCAATTTGAAAATATTTGTTTGTTGCACAATTCTTAATCAAGTGTTTCTAATAGCTCATCGTTCAATTTAGGCCTGGGATATCCATCAAAAATTTTATCTCCAAGAGGTGCAATCAATGCCTTTAGGCACGTAACTTGCAAATTGCAAATAACATCCGATAATCTCATTAGCAAACTACAAGTAATTTTGATCGATGAACGACCTCAGTTCTAAAATTAGCTTCATGGCTTATCTTCAAATCCAATATTAAAAATTATCCCAAATACCTGTCGTATAAATTGCGAGGAAAAGAAAGGGAAATTTTAACTGCCTAAATGAAATTGCCTCGAGTGTAATCTCGATTTACACTATCAATGGTGTGTCATTGAGTGCGTTTCGATATTTTTATTGTTGTCAACAATAGTCTAAGCTAACCAAAACCAGTAGATCTTCTCATTGTCACGAAAACCTTGAATTTCGATCAGTGACGCCGCAAACGGAAGCTTTTTCAAACTCGATTTTTAAGCCGATTATGTATATTATCGATCGATAAGGAATGAATTACTTCTTCAAGGATAACATTTTTTATACCAAGAATTCTCCTACTTTTTTAATTTAAAACTATTATTAAATGATTATTTTACTTAATTTAAAACACAACTTTAATAAAGATATAAAAACTGCTAATTGATTTCCTAAATCCAGTTTCATTAATTTCACAATTATGTTCGTTAACTTTAAGGGAAGATATCTCTACATACAATCAAGGCTCCACAAAGTCTGGATTCGATTCTGTGGTATTTTACCGGTCTCTCCCTTTCTCCTTTTATTTCAGGCTTTTTCCTTGTTTCTTTCTCTTAATTCGCCTTGGAATCAGGAGTTGCAATATAATTTAAACTCACGAAGATTCTCCGAAGCAGGGTATTTGCCAAGTACTTTAATTTCTGATTTGCATATTTAAAAATTGGTTTTGCAATCGTTTTAAGGCACCTTAAATTTAAAGGTAATATCCGCAAAAAATCTCACTGCAATCTTTTCATGAATCAATTAAGTCTATTTGACTCGACCAACGATTTCTCAAAGTCAACATTTTTTTTCACGATATTTGTTTAACTTTTACCATTCGATTAATGAACTATTAATACTCATTCACGGTTTATCTTATTATAATTTCATTCCTTTCTTTTCATTCATTCACCAAGTCTCAGCGATTTTTTGAAATATAATTGAATTAGTGTCTTCTTTTTAAAATTCTAATACAAATTTCTTCTGCTTTAGTCGTTTTCTTATCTCTGACGTTTGTTTAACAATAAACTATTTTAAAATTGTATTCGTCACGTGCACCTCATCTGAATAATAATATTATCATTGTAATACTTATCTACAAAGAATGATCTAACACATATGTTCATTCAAATTTTTTTCCCTCTAACATGCATTAGCAGCAAGGCTATAAGAAAACGCAATAAAGCATTACAATACTCATTACAATATTTTAAATTGAAGTGTTCCTCCTTAATTAAAAGAACTCTAATTCTTTCAAAAACGATTTATTTCCACTGGAATCAACGAAGAAGAATCTGAAACCATGGACAGCACGTATTTCCTTGACACGAACTAATTTCCAAGTCAGAATGAAGAATCTACTGGATTATTTTCTATAAAATCTGCGCAGTCATTCTCGGATTTGCAAATTTAACAGTCACTCTACCATTACGTATTTAAAATAAAAAAACCAACCTTTCCACGTTTTGCTCATCTTGCCGAAGTCCTTTGATAGACAGGCACTTTTCTTGCTAACAAGAACTAGAAGAATCTCCCTCTTCGCTTCACGCTCTTCTTTCCCTTTCGCTTATAAACACAAACTAACAAATTCAATGTCACGAACCTTGTATTCAATATAAGTTTACGCACCAAGTAATAACTAAGAACCGCACACCACGTTTATAAATGATTATTTATAAATAATTGATAAAATTAGAGTCTATATTTATCGTCCCCTTTTGTCATTCAAGGAGTCATTTGCATCGGATTGTTGTCCCTTTTCTTTCGACACTTTTTTTGATAAAAACTTGATAAAACGTTTTATCAGTGGCGAAGGTTTGGGCCAGGTGAATATAAGAGTCGCGAGGGTATTTGGGCTATTGAGTGCGCGAGTCGCGAGTTTCGCGTTCATATATCGCGCTTTGCCTCCCCCTCTCCCCCATCCCACCTCTAAATCACCCACTCCGCTCAAAAGACCTCCCCCCACCACCCCGGACCATCACCATCTCCAGTTCCAACCCCGGGGACTGAACTCGAAAAACTATCGCCAAAAGAAACTATTTCATCTTTCATTGGTCTACTGTAGTGTATAGTTAACTATACACTCTTGCGCGATGCTGCTTTGCGAATTAATGAGAAGATATTGCGCGGTGAGTGTATACTCGCGAAAGGCTCACTTTTGGTTTGAAGAAACACGTGCTTCAGAGGCAAACGTCACGAGAGAGAGAGAGAGAATTCGTGGAACGCGAAGCGTGCACTGATATCATATGCTAATATTATCATCAATGAAAGATTAGAATTTTTTTCTAGGACATTTTTTGCGAATATATTTTTTTTATAATGAAGATGTTTCAAAACGATTGTTTTATGAGATTTCAACGAATTTTGTCGAATTTTTTAAAAAGTTTTTTGTAGACTTTTATTAAGGGATTTTAAACGATTTTTATGATTTTCAAAAGATTTCATGGCATTTTAAGAATGTTTTAAGAATTCTAATGGATTTTAAGTGTTTTTATGGAATTTTAGGGAATTAGCAACTATGATCCGCGCTTCAAATCTTTAAAATGTTTTATGGGATTTTAAAACTATACAAAATAATTCCTTGAAATCCCTTAAACATCCTTCAAAATCTGGTGACCCTCCTTTACATTTCGTAAAATCACCTGACACTCCTTCATATTCCTTAAAATTACTCAAAGTCCCAGGACGTCTCATTAAATCTCTTGAAATTCCTGAAAATCCACTGAAATTTCGTAAAATCCCCTGAATTCCTTCAAAGTCCTTAAAATTATTTAATATCCCATAAAATATCGTAAAATCCCTTAAAATTACTTAAAGTTCCACAAAATATGGTCAAATCCCTTAAAATTACTTAAAATCCCATGAAATGTCATGAAATCCCTTAAAATTCCTGACAATCCAATGAAATCTCGTAAAATCCCTTGAAATCCCTTAAGACATTAAAATAACTTAATATCCCATAAAATATCGTAAAATATCTTACAAGCATTTAAAATTCCACGAAATTCACTAAAATCCCTTCCCACATAATATCTTAAAATCCTTCAACAGCCTTCAAAATCTGGTGAAATTCCTTTAAATATCTTAAAATCTTTTGATATTTCTTGATATTTCTTAAAATTCCACAACCGTTCGTTATATCCCTTAAAATTACTCAAAATTCCATAAAACTTAGAGTTTTTTATGAGATTTTTATGATTTTTAAAAAATGTTGTAGAATTTTAAGAGATTTTGAGAAATTTTAAGGGATTTCAAAATGTTTTTTTCAATTTTTAAAAAATTTCCTGGAATATTAAGTATTTTAATTTTAATAGGAAATTACCATTAATAAAGTAGATTATTAAAAAAAAGAGAATTGAAACGCACGAAACCCGCTACTTTTGGCTAATGCAGTTAAATAATTAAAACCATTTAGTTACTTAACTTTTAGGCCTGTTATGTCTACAAAATGAAAAATACTAAACCGAAGAATTCTGTAACATCTGTATATAAAAATTTTCGTGTGACTAATGCTGTATTAAATACATAATTTTGTTATGTAAAGTAATTATAATTTAGATGCCAGAGGGTTCAGAGGATTGTCAGAGAGGAGTCTTTACACTCTAAGAGGGCTAGAGGGTTACGTGGTGAGGGGCGTATGATTTGACCTCTTTCTCATATTTCTGAGTGTCTAAGATATATTTCAAAGCAATCAAGATGCGACTCTCTGTCGAAAATTACGTTCCAGATATTCTTTCATCTTCCATTCTTTCCTTCTTAGACTATATCATCAAATCATAAATGAGAATGCGATGCAATTTTTTTGAACTACATATCTTCGTATAAAATTGTTACTGCTCGTTAGTTCGAGTAAAAAGACATGTCTTGCGCAATCTTTGAAATAATTGACCAAATAATTGTTACCGCATCCTAGTAATTATGGATGGAATATTTCTGTGCACTATTTTCAGAATACATTTGTTTTTTGCTAAAATTAAAATGATTCAGAGTAAAGTTTAAGGGTTACATTATAATTTTAATTGTTCCTGGCAGAAAATAAACGCTTTAACTCTCAAGTAGCTTATGGATCTGTCAGAGAAGTGTGTGAACTGTGAATAAGTATATTCAACCCATGGACCAGAGAGCAGAGAGACGTTCTCCATTCTCGACCTCTCTTACCAATCCTCGAGGCCTGGAAAGTACCCGAGATCATTTTACTTTCGTTGGAGAACGATGAAAAGCCTCTGCAACCTTCGCACTCAGCGGCTGCTTTGAGTCAAGAAGAGCTTTTCTGGCCCTCGGGCGCATCCGTTTACATCGTCATAAATCATGTTCTCAGAAATGATACTGCAGAGATGAGAACGAAGATATTTGTCGAGGGGACAACAATTCTAACTGCATTGCGCAATTGTTGTAACTTTAAAAGTCTAAAATGAATTGAGTTCATACTTTTAAATTCCATCAGACTTTTAACAGAAAATCCCACTCTCATAATTCTTTTGAGTTATTAAACAATTCTGTAAACGTTATCTAACAGATAAAGTTGGTGTCAAGTTTATGGTAACATTCTTTCTGAAGAGCGTAGCTACTGATTTTCATCTTAAAATAGCTTAAACGCATGTTTTTTCACAGAATTTGTCTTATCACACATCACTTATGACTGCGACGTTACGTCTTAACTACCCAGATTATTCGAGATAGTGTAATTCAGAAGTTGTATGTATGTGCACGAATTTCATGCCATAATTTTTTCTAAACTACTTATACTTACATAAGTATCTGTTTTGAGATAAAATTTCTCGGTTTATTGTCACTGCACTTATATAATTATATATGTTACATGGATCAATAAAAATATTGGCGATTTCTATTCTAAAATCGAACACGTCAATTGGTATCATAAACTTTCATAGAGTGCCTGCGAAATTCGATGGACATTCTAAAAACTTCATTAGAAAAGATCAGCAGTAAAAAATTTCAATTACTGAGTATTATCATATTTACTTATTCATTCATTAATCATCACTCAATGGAAATTATTTTTAACTATTGCCTCCCTTGCAAGATTTAAAGAAAATTTTTTTTCAGTCATACTGTATAATGTAAAATTCTTATCGGATGGTTTCATGAATCAAGCCTCGCGATAAGGATTCGTTTGAAAAAGTTTCATCGGACTGCAGGTGCACGAGTTCGATGTATCGAGACGACCCTGAAAGCGAATTGACCGACTTTCGTCTATTACCGGCACTCCTAAAAATAATCATCAATTCCTTTCAATGGGTAAGATCTGCCTTTACGTTCGTATGCGTTTGCAATTAAATGCCTCTTAATTAGGGCACCGATGTCAGAACTTCTGTATAAAGTGAAAAAAAATGTTCACTGCGCACACGTGCTTGCGCAGGTGTGTCAGTAAAACATGATAAAAACACGTGAGAGCAAAATGAATTTAATGCTGTTGTTACATTAATTTGTTATTTCTTAATGCATAATTAACGCATCCTGCGGTTTATCTTTCGAATAATTAGGAAGACTTAAATCACTGCAGGAAAATTTTATTTTAAAGACCGTTATTACATTTACATTTCAATCAAGTGAAGAACAAAGAAAGTTCTGATTAATTCATTAAGTACTTTAGCATAATTCTCTATTAAAAAAACTCCAACCATCAGAAAGGAAAACTGTCATCTAATTTCCGTTTTGTATTATCTTTTGAATTTTTTGAACTGCACTGTGATTAATAAGAAAGAAAAATTGTTTATTAAATTAGTGTAATTATTGGCAGCACGTGAATGAAGTGATTAATTGCACCCGATTGACAGGTTTGACTATCAATCGGCATTTATCACACGATCGGTAAAACCGCACCAGTCGGTGTGAGCGTCTCTTGACAATAATTAAGCATTTTTAATTGGGACACGAGACTAAACCAGCTTTTCAAAGAGTTAGCCTAGCATACCTTGCATTTATGGTTGTATCGAGTACATACATGCAAGAGTAAGACGTACGTGACTACGCATGTGATGCATGAGCAAACTCCACTTGGAGTGTTCATAAAGGCTTTAAAATATGTGTACATGGGGCATACACGGGGTGTAAACATAGCAGTGTGAAAGATATATCACAGGTAGCTGCGTAAGAGGCAAACAATTGGTATTGTCGTTATCGCGGAAAACGGCACAGTAGGCACAAAACACCTTCCCAAGAAGTGGAAGTGCCCTACATCAGACGAATTTTATCATTTAATTCAGGCGAGAAAGCCTGCGAATTTTTTTATATGAGTTATGCATTTCCTAACAAGCTTAAATTTGTCAATGCTGCTAAATTAAAGATTTCTGTTAATGGTATCTCAACAGAATGTTGTGATATTTACACTTGATAAAACAGGATTAACTCTTTAACGAGATTTATGTTGAGAAGCATGTGACCTGATCAACGGAACTAATAGATGGATGCACCGCAGATATTATTAGATTTTTCCTTTCATGGTCGATTGTAACATGTGAGGAGATAAAAAGGCGCTTCGAGAATAGGAATGTTCCTAATGAAAACGGTTCTATTCAAACTCACTTCCATTATAAAGATAAAAAGCATTCTGCCATGAAAAGAAATGCTTAGTCCTATTAGCAATTAAGGCCTGTACCGAGGAGCACAATATGAACTGGGACAAGTAAAAGCATTTACGATTACCTTATATTTTTCGATGAGAAAGTTTACTATACCAAAAAAAAGTTACATGAAATATTTTTAAATTTGACAGAGTACTTTTAGGGTACCTTAATTGAATCAAATCAGCATTTATTGTTAATATTCACATAAAAAAATCAAGGAATGAAATTAAATTAGTGAAATCGATTTAGTAAAAATTTTCATGGGAATGGGTACAGTGAAATTAGAGATCTGTTTTCATGAACGGATTATTAATTATCGCTTAGATACTATATTAATATTCCATTTTCAACAAAAATAAAGAATATTTCTTTTTTCAGTTTACCGAGAATCTCTATTCTAAAGAAAATTTTTCGATTATCCTCCTTAACATCGGGTAATAAAAATTCATAAAATTCTTCGTAATTGGGCTAAATCGATTCATCTTTACGATCAATTATCCGTAACAATTTCGTCTATAATAGTCCTCTTAAGGAGGGAAGAGAGAGATGCAATCGAACAAGCTGAAGTACAATTACGACCTACATACTATCTTGCATCTTTCAGACTTACGATTTTTATGGACCTTTTACGTGAGAGAATTTTTTTTCCATCATTGAAAATAACTGCCATAACCGAGAATTCATTTAAGCGACAAATTACTGGTACCGAATCTAGGAAGTCGTAATATAATTTGCGACTCATTTTCGTTCGATGATGCAATCAAATTTATGCGGAAATCCTTTCCACCTCTAGAATAAAAGACAAACAATTTTAGATCAGTATTTTTAAGTACTTTGTTAATAGCGTGGGAAATTGGAGGAAAATTGAAGGTAAGCAGTAGAGAAGCAGGTAATAAAATCCAATTATCTTAAGAGGCATAGTTGAGAAAACTGTTAAAAGTTGAGCAAAAGAAGTATGGATTTTCCGATTTGGTTCGTGCCCCGAAGATGGGAAATCTTCGAAAGGAAGGTCTGTTGATGATAATGCGATAAAGTCATTGAAAAATCGTTTACATAATGGCGATGCTACACCTCAGCACCTGTGGCTTGATAACCTTAAACTTATGCTACTGTATATATGTAAATACACCGGATGTTTGAAGATGTACAGCAACATGCATATCATGAATATTATATGTATATGTACCTGTAATACATACATATGTGCCTGACTGCAGCCAAACGATTCATGCCAATTGGTCATGGTGGAATTTGTTTTTTTCCATCCGTGATGCTTCGCAACAAAAACATACAATTATCTCACGTTTAAGTACTTTACCTGTTAACTCCCACTTAGCGTACGATCAAGTAAACTCTTCTTCCGTTTCGAATAAAATGAGAATAATATGCTTCTCAATCATCTCACGTCGCTTCCATATTTGTTTAAGAATTGTTTAAACAAGCATACAAAGTAGTTTGCAGATATTCTTAACTATATCTGCAGGAATTATTCCTTCTATTCCTTCTTCTATTCCTGATCTACATACATCTTACACAATATTATTTGTATCCATTTTTATCATTTTTTTTATCTTTTTCTTGCAAGGTTTTTCTTATGATTACTTTCCTTTATTGAAATTTTTGTTTAATTTCTTAATTTTAGTTAATTTCATAATTATCTATCTTAATTTCATAATTATGTAGACTTATATTTTCGGAAAGGTATACCTTTTTCAAAAAGCAAATAACAGGTCACGGTATACATAGATCGATTCACACATAACATAAATCAGTCTGGAAAATTACGCAGTTAATTATCATCCCAAATCTGATAAAAAATAAGATCAGTCTATAAAAGCGAATGTGATATTAAATAAAATAAAAAATGTAAGCGGAACTACAATTAGTCAAGAATTAATTTTATAATTTTCACGAATTAAAAACTGTTTTAAAAAATGAGATTTTTTGTGCTCTCACGCATTATATTTTTATAATTATGGAATTTAAGGCAGAGCCGAAGTAAAATCGAAGCTTCTATCAGTTCAACCTTATCGTTCATATAGATTAATGCAATTACATAGTGAGAATCATGATTTTATTTGTGTATCTGATACGCACAGATATTTTTCAATATAAAGTGAGAGCCTTGAGTGAAGAAGCTCAATGCACGTATAATTTTAATTAAGTTATTAAGTGACCAATAACTCGTGAAAATGAAAATTGACTGGGGCTCAGTCTTAGTTTTCTCATTTCTCTTCGTTCAATCAATTAGTTTGAAACTTTCCATTTATCCTAACCTGCATCTTCCGTCACGACGAATTAAAAATGTTAGTTCTTCGGAATATGAATATGAAACAAAATTCCTTGACGTTCCGGTGAGTAAAATTTAATTAGAAGCATAGTAGATACCTTTTACATAAAAATTCTATTTTAATATAAACTTATTATGTTGATTGAAATTTATGTAAAAACAGCTAGATCACTTCAGTTTTTCTGTAAATATGACATTTAAAATGCGATACCTTCTCAACGATACATGGCAGAAAACAAAAGATGCTCCTATTTTTTTTTACACTGGCAACGAGGGATTTATAGAACTCTTTGCACAAAATACGGTGAATATTTAAAAATATGTATTTAAAAATAAAACGAAAATGTAAATCGAAGATTTATTTTTAGGGCTTCATGTGGGATTTAGCCCCAGAATATGGTGCCTTATTAATTTTTGCTGAACATCGTTATTATGGAGAATCAAAGCCATTATTTGAAGACGGTTCATATTATTCAAATCCAAAGAATCTGGGTTATTTGAATTCACAACAAGCTATAGCCGATTATGTTAAACTGATTACTGATTTAAAATCCAAGCCGAATATGAAAAACAGTCCAGTTATTGTTTTCGGGGGCTCTTACGCTGGCATGCTAAGTGCTTGGATGCGAATGAAATATCCTCATATAGTGCAAGGGTTCGTATTTACAAATAAACAAGTAAAAATATAAAAAATATAATAATATGATAAATCGATAAATATATATTAAATATTTAAATCATATTATTTTTGTAGAGCAATTGCATCTTCAGCACCGATTCTACAGTTTACTGGTCATACTGACTGTGGAACTTTTGCAAAAATAGTCACGTCAGACTTCGAACGTGCTGATCCAGTCTGTCCAGAACTTATTCGAAAATCTTGGTCTACAATAACGAATGTTACTTCGACTAGTAAGTTATTGACAAATTTTCATGTGCAGAGCATTTTTTGGAAAAGAAAAATCTTATTCATTTGTTAAACATTGATCATCACAGATGAAGGGCTGAGATGGTTATCAGAAACTTGGAAGGTATGCGAACCATTGCGTAATTCAGCGCATGTTTCTGCTTTCAAAAATTGGCTGCACAGTATTTATGATTACTTAGCTATGGTGGATTATCCCTATGAATCTAATTTCATAAAACCTTTGCCGGCAGAACCTATATCTGTAAGCAAGCATAATGTTCATTCTAATAACTTTAGGATGCTAGGATATTTTCAAGTCAGAAAATAAATTTATGAAATTTTAGGCAGTGTGCAAACATCTTAGGAATTCTACACTTTCGGGAAAGCAATTGTTGATTTCTTTATTCCGAGGCGTAAGCGTTTTCACAAATCATACTGGTGAAACAAAATGTCACAATTTCGAAGATACTGAAACGCAGGTAGATGAAAATTTATGGAATTATCAAGCTTGTACGGAGATGGTAATGCCATTGTGCACAGATGGAATCAACGATATGTTCGAGCCAATTCCTTGGAATGAGGAAACTTATAGCTATTGGTGCTTTAAACAATTTAGAGCTAAGCCACAATTTAATATGACTTGCATGACCTATGGCTGCTCTGATCTTTCAGGCGCGTCAAATATTGTCTTCAGGTAATTAAGATTACAGTGATTTTAAAAAATTGAAATAAATGTGAGTTTTGAAAAATGTGTATCTTTTAGCAATGGAATGCTGGATCCATGGTATGGTGGTGGAGTTTTAAGAAATATTTCGTCGAGTGCAGTGGCTTATATCATCCCTGAAGCAGCTCACCATTTAGAGCTAAGAAGCGCCAACCCCAAAGATCCATATAGCGTTAGAGAAGCTCGAAGTTTTCACCGACATCATATCACTAGATGGATAAAAAACTATCAACAACAAACTGACTTCTAAAATATCAAGACCTATTTCGTAAAAAAAATTAAGAGGAAATTTGATATTCTAGTGCGCTTTATAAAGATTTGCAAATTGGAAAGCGAGCCGATCTCATGCAATTTTGAACCTGTAGTGAGTGGTCCATTAATGTAAGAAATTTTTACTTAGTCATAATTGTGTCCACTTGACTCCTTTGTCATTTTTTTTTGTTGACATGACTTTTATTCGAGCCGTAATTAAAGTTTTGAGTACGCTTTAATATGCCTTTTATAATTTGGACCCCGATCACGTCAACATATTGTTAAAAATTCAATTTTTAAAGCCATATCCTTGATCTTGTCCTGGATTTTGGAATGCCCTTCTGCTCTATTTCGAGCCGTATTTTACACGCCTCGGGGTACTGTGGTTGATGTTCAAGACAGATACATACCTCGAAAATTGGCAAACTCGAGTTTACAAATCTGCACAGTGGCTGTAATCACACGGGGCAGCTAGTTCGCTCGTGCTAATTTAATCAGTATACTTAAAGAGCAAAGAGAGCAAAAAAGAAGGGTACTAAAAAGAGAGAAAGTGATGCGAGAAAACGAGTTTTGAAAAGAGACAGAGAGAGAGAAAAGTAATCAGTGGAATTGGAATTTGGAATCACTTGTGGTTTGTAATATGGAAAAATTCTATCCGATCACTGAGAGCATCAATCATTCATAGAATTGAATCTAAGGCTTCATTCTAGAAAATGCGCCTTTAACTACAAAAATTGCCACTTTGAAGTATGCATCATCGATGAAAAAAATGCATTTTACCTCATTACTTGTGTAAGAATTTTATACACAGAAAACGATTATGAAAAGATAGTTAAATAACAGAAAAATTCTCATTATTCAGAAATTTTCATATTCATTGTTTTTCTGAAAAAAAAAACTATTATAAAAATAGATTTTAATTTAAAATGTAATAAGAATTTTTAATAATATTTACTTTCATGTAAATAAAAAAGTAATATTCATGAAAAGATAAATAATAAATCAGTTTGTTCATAAATATGTGAATAGGCTTATTTATTGTGTGTCCATTGCCTGTTGATTACAGTTATATAACAAGACTATTATTAAATCATTCAATTAGAAAACTGAAATAACGACAACACAAATCTAAAAACTAATAATTTAAGCGTCAAAATTTTTATTCTAAATACTTTTTCAGTTTCCGTAAAATATCTAAGAGAAAGTTAATAAATAGAAGAGAGAGCAGGTAAATACATAATTTCAGCAAAGAGCAGAAGAATATTTCCAACTGTTTGTTTCTTATCTATTTTGCAGGTGGAGATCGTGACTTTATAAATATGTTGGCATTTCTCAATGGTGCCATTGCAAAAAATAAAGCACTGTTCTTTGTAGCCTTGGCATTCCACATTCTCGTTATGTACTTTGAAAACAATAAAAATGTCTAAGAGTTCAAAAATTTAGACATGATTTTCCATCGTGAAGAATTTGAGCCTATTTTGAAAAATGATCGACTTTTTTCAATTGCGAACTCGCCCTGGAATTTATAGGATTTCATAAAATCGATCACGAAACGAGCTCTGAAGCAGAAAAAAATATGCAGTAGTAAAAACGGTTATGATCAGACATTCTAGTGCAGTCAAATTCTATTATAAAAAGTATTAATAACTTTGAAAATAATGAATAATTTCAAAATTTCTTGGCCTCATTTTAAAGATAAGTCGTATTTTATCTTCGGATTATTAGAAGCAGAATTTTAGCACCTTAGATTGCGTCTTAATACAGAATTATTTAAAAATCCCTTATACATTTTTTATAATCATGACACCTCAGGTGACCTTAATAAATTTTTTTATTATCTTCATAAAAGCAGAACAGTAAGTGTGATTGTAATACGCTCATTACAAGTACATAAAAAAGTATTTTTTTTAGTTTCCACTAGAGTTTATTGTAACATTTCCTCTGTGATGCATATCTTGAGATTCTTGGGATTTTCTTATAGGCGATTATGCTCGGAATAACAATTCCGGACAATGAATGGAGAATAAGTAGATATAATATAAGGTGAGTGCGAACCACATCCGGTCGATCTTAAATTTTAAATAGGAACTTGGTATTCAAGTTTTGTTATTTCTCCATTTCATGCGAACGAGAATCTCACGATCGGCAAGATTACTGTTCTGACGCACAATCAAAGTCAAGGTAAATCTTAAAATTTTCATGGTCATTTTATGACTACTTAAATTATATTATTTAGCACTATTCTCATGGTTTAGGTCACCAACCTTGAAATTTAAATTTTCGAGAAGGAAGTCCATTTACTTCCCAAACTGAATTTCATATCGTCAATTATTATATGCATCAGTATGTTTATAATTCAAGGTTTTTATATTAATTAATTGTTTATAGGTCGGTTTAAAAATTTGTTTCTGGGTCGATGTGCTATATCTGTTATTTTCTGTTTCTTATAAATGTAAAAGAATTTACTGTAAGGTTCTGACATCTGTAAGAAACAAGTGGAAACCGGTTTCAAACGCTAGCTGGCAAGGCAGAGATTTATAAAAATCACAAAGGTAAAACTGCTTTATCTCTAAATAATTTTTATAAAATTTAATTTTACTCCTATTATCATGTATTTTACGCTGCAAAAATTGGCGAAGATAATTTAAAAATCGATATATTTTAAGTTTTTTTATTAAATATTGGTAAATGCCAAATATTCAAATGAGTTTTTCCAGCCAGGAAAATATATTAACTCAATCAAAATAGGATATTGTGTAAAAAAATGTGTTATATATTTTTCGAGATCAGAAATCATAATCAAGTTATATAATTACAAACTATGAATAATAATTTATTTTTATTATTCTATTCTTCCTTTTTTTTTCTTTGAAACACATTATAATATTCTGAACGGAAGTCACGTCTATTCGAGAAAATAAAAAAATAAAAAAAACTAGAGTGCAAAGTGGCAGATTAGTCTTATTTGCAATGAGCTGAGAACGTCCCTTGAGATATTGTTAAGCCACAGGTGTCTTCCGTTACTTATATGTATTTTAACAACTGAAATGAGTAATTGTGGAGAAGATCTTTTGCAACATCTAATTAACCGCAGCTATAATAAACTCAGGATGCCGACAACATAATATAATGCGCTCCTTCCATTTATTTTTATGCATATTTATAGGCACTGCTTTACACGTCACACTTACATTATAAACGGTTACAAGTTATTATTACCTTAATTTCTAGAACAAACAATTTACTCATTATTTTCATTTTATGCAAGATTTTTTCTACTAAACTTTGGTTTCCAGAAGTTGTTTTTATCAGTATGAGTGTGACTGATTAAGTGAAAAATGGAAAAGTAGGCATGGAAATTGCATAATTTTTTGTAAGAAGCAAAAAAAGAGTTGCTCTGTCATGAAAATTGTAACCTCAGGTACATACTCTTTTCCTGTTGAGTGATTCTAGATAAATCCACGGTTCTTAGTAGATAATTACATCAACTGATCTCAGTGAATCACTTATTTTCTCGCTTCTGCGGTAATAAATAATAAATACTTCTAATAAACTTTCAATTATGTAAGAAAATAAAAATCCCATACAAAACCACACACGAATTTTATATGTCTTCATAACAACAAAATTAATTATTTTTGAAATTGTGAAGATTTCTGAAGGTTTACAGTTCTTTGACATTCATTTACTACCTTTACCTATTTCTCTATATTCATCCGCTTGGATATATAGAATTGTTTAAGGCTTCTCACTCGATCACACAAGTTAAGAAACCCTTGACTTGGCTATACTCGGATGGGGAGCCACCGTACTAAATGTAATCTGCACTTAATTTCTAAGCTTAAAAAGGGTGGTAGGCCCGGGCCTCCATGGTCTTTTAGCTAGTTGTAGCGAATAATAAATATTTTTTTGGTAAAACTAGACCATCATTTACTTCCATTTAAATCTTCATTTATCTTTCTATTTTAAAAAGATAAATTCTTTCTTTTAGAATCTCTTTGACATTTATTTTAGCAGGAATTAATTACGGGACTTGCGATTTTTTGAGCATGTTGTACGGCGTTTGATTTATTGGCATTAGTTTATCGGCGCGTTTTTAAAACTTCAATAATTATTTTTATTTGAATGGCATTGAGTTTGCAAATTTAAGGGAACATTTTCAAATTTTTAATATTAAATCAAAGTTTACACTTCAAACGATTCAAAATGAAAATTGTCCCACTTTTAAAACATTCCTTTTGATATTGTACTATTTTTAATTATTCAAATTTGAAAAGAAATTATGTTTAATATCTTAATAAGTATAATTTCTTTTCCATTTTTGAATTCTGAATAGATAAACTTCTTGACATTTCCTGAAAAAACAGTATACTTGAAAAACTTTGCTACAAAAATCAGAGAGAGCTCCTTATATGATTAGTAGCCATTCAATTATGGCATTATCGAATACCGGCTTTGTAAATAAAAGTGGAACTCAGAAACGATTTATGTACAAGAAGCAAGCGTTTATTGCCTTTAATGCACACATCATTGCATACTGTATTGGAAATATGATAATAGACATTGAAAATCCTCGTAACCATTTATACGATACCCAATCATCATCACATTTATGATTTCCATGATGATGGAAAAAACGATCATCGTGTTATTAAAAGTACCTCTCAGAGTATAAGAATTCTTTTTCTATCGTCATCGTTTTTCTTAATATAAATTATTAATTTTTTTACTATAGGAAAGTAAGAACTTACGTTCAGAGTGTTTTTGAGCATCGCCTTCTTCACTTTCGTTTTCTATAACGTTTGCTTGAGCGGTAGGAATTTCACTATGGTTTACAACGTAGCCTTCCGGAAAAACTGTGGAAACATTCATAGCAGTTTCCTTCGTTCGGTGCCGCTTAAAACATAAAATAAAAACCTGTTAGTAATTTTCAAATTAATATTATGTTTAAACATTATCATTCATTTTTTCAAAAGCCACTTGGTTGTTATTCTCGAGTTTATTTGTTTCATTTTAATCTGGGTACTTAGAACTATAATTTTAACATAATTATTCTCGAGTACACGGAAAAAATAACTGTTCCAAAAAATGGAAAAAAGTATGTCACTTTTGGACAGGCCACAATTTTTAGAAAATTTCGTATAAATTTATCGAAAAGTGG
>JAUESH010000044.1:2344106-2355398 GCA_032275165.1 Synergus magnus | reverse complement strand
TTGTCGATTTTTCACCTGAGGGTATGTAATGAAGATTTACAGTTTCCCGACATAATATCTCAACCCATGATCAAGTATTTCCGACTTTTTCTCTTTATACAGTTATAACTCGGTAAATCATATTGATTTTCACCGTTCCGGCTTAATTTGCATAGATTTGATCTCAAATGATCTAAGAGCGTGTTCCTATAAATCTTCAGGAAGAAGTTCAAGAGGCTGATAACGCCTTTCTCGATTGACTCAACGACCTACATTCAGGATTCTATGTATAATTGTTAATATGAATCAGTGAACCACTAATGCGTGGGTGACAATAATTAACGATCAGCACGCGACTCTGGTTTGAAATGAGAGAAAATTGAGATAGAATTGCGCTCTCTAACTGGAATGAAAATTGGCTTTAGGCCAACCACCTTCTCACGAGTCTAAACATTTTGAAACATGAATAAAATTCAAATAAAACGGTTACTTAATTTACAGCTTTCATTACTATAGTCTGCATATTTATTTTGATCAATTTGGTCATCTCAATAAATCATTAACTAGCGAGAGAGGTTTGAAAAGCTCTATATGTAAATCGAAGTTGTGCATACAAGTTTCGGAAATGCAGATCGTAAATTGTTTCAAAGAGCAGTCTTCTTTTTTATCTCGACCTTGACCAGGACTCCGGATAATCTCCCATGTGTAACAATAGTCACACGTAATATAAATGTCAACCTGTGTTTCGTTTCTGCGGGTAGCTCGTAACGTTTCTAGCGTCCTCGATCTAAATGCATGACGCAAACCGTCACAACTGTTAAACGACTGCTTCGTTCGTTGTCTCCTTTTTAAGTGGGCGGCAAATTGATGGCTATGTGAGGTCCGGTAACATTGAACATCCTCCTTTTCCACTTCCACTTTCATTTCAAAAATTCATATCATTCAAGAGTTCAGAAAACTACTTTTATAGCTGAAGTTAGGCAGGAATTTAATTATCGAATGCAGAATTCAATCCTCCTGCTGGCGGTCTTTTTTAGCCGCTCCACTGTCGATGAGATCAAATCTTAACATTTGTTTTCTGATCATTCATTAATCTGAATTAGTAAAAATTTGACTAATTCAGGATGATCACAAGATTCAATTTTTCAATTTCCCTGATATTTCCCTGACTTTCAGACAAATTTTCCTGACAGAAAAGTATCAAAAATGCGAATAAATGAAAGCTTTTAAAATCTCCTAAAATTTTTACGGAATTTTTTGAAATGTAAAAATCTCTTAAAATCTTTCGAAATTCCACGACAAATTTGAAACGACTTAAAATTCGTAAAAATCTCTAAAATTTATGGAAACCTCTTGAAATCCTTGAAAAATTCACGACAACCTTCGAAATTTCTTAAAATTCCTTGAAATTCGTAGAAATATCTTAAAATTCCATTCTACGAAATCCCTTCTTCGTTAATATGAAATCCATTAAATTCCACGAAAAACTTTTAAATCTCTTAAAATTCCTGAAAATCTCTTAAAAGTCCTAAAAATCTCTTGAAATTTCTTTAAATTCCATGGCAACATTTAAAATCTATTAAAATCTCTTTAAATTTTTTTTAATCTCTTAAAAATTCGCTGAAATCTCTTGAAATTCCTTGAAATTTTTATAAATTCCTTAAAATTCCTCGACAATATTTAAAATCCCATACAAAATCCCTGAAAATCTCATAAATTCTTTAAAATCTTTTAAAAGTCCTTGAAATCCTTTAAAAAATCAATGAAATACTTTAAAATCCCTAAAAATGCATCAAAACCTCTAAAAAAATTCTAAAAACACCTCATGTTAAGGGCATATAGTAATTACCTCATGCCCTTAAAATTCGCTGAAATTTCTTTAAATTCCAGAAGAATATTTAAAATGCCTTAAAATCTCTTAAAATTCCATGAAATCATTGAAAATTTCACAAAATATTTTAAAGATAAAAAATATCACCATGAATAATTGAGCCTCTGGATAGTGTAAGGGCATATAAAATTCAGGTGGCCGTTTCGGCTGGCTACTGTTGTCTTTAAAATCGACTTTAAAAATTACATTTTTGAAATATATGGCTTTGAAATTTCCTACAAAGCCATATATTTTTAAAATTTAATTTTCAAAATCGATTTTAAAGACAACAGGGGCCAGCCGGAACGGCTATCTGAATTTTATATACCCTTACAATATCCAGAGGCTCAATTGTTCTTCGAACATCAATAATTTTAACCCTTTTAAATAAATATGTTATTTTTATAGTTTATTACTAATATTTATTAGCTTTTACAGTTTATTTAACAGATTTTAGAAGATTTTAGAAGAGTTATTATTTAATTACAGATGGCGAGTTTGAGAAATGCTCTGGGAGCTCATGAGCTTACGGACAAAAAGGGTGGATTGTACCGAGCACTCTTTGCAGAGTTCTTAGGGACGTTATTCCTCAACTTTTTTGGATGTGGTGCCGTTGTCACTAATAATGTCGTGGCCATAAGTTTGTCCTTCGGAATAGCAGTTGCTGGTGCAGTGCAAGCTATTGGTCACGTTTCCGGTGGGCATATCAACCCTGCTGTTACGTTTGGGATGCTCGCCATTGGCAAGGTGGAGAGATTTAACTAATATAATTAATATAAATATATTTTCATCTCTGTTCTTAATTTTTATAAATCACAGATAGTGGAATAAGTTCTCATTTGTTTTATTAGGTGCCAGTAGTTCGAGCAATCCTCTACATAATAGCGCAAGTCGCGGGTGCCATTGCTGGATCGGCTTTTTTGAGAGCCCTTTCAACTGAAGAAAATTTCCTAGAAGGAAGACTCGGTGCAGTGAGCCTGAACAAAATTACAGCCGTGCAAGGCTTTGGAATCGAATTCTTCCTCGCCCTCGTTCTCGTCGTCGTTGTTTGTGGCTCCTGCGATTCAGGAAAACCCGAGAGCAAAGGAATTGCCCCCCTAATTATTGGCCTCGTTGTGGCCGCCTGCCATCTCATTGCAGTAAGACATTCTTCTCATAATGTACTTTAATTTCAAGAGTTGCATTCTAAATATTGTTCTATACAATGTTTCATTTAAAAGATTAATGTTCATAAAATTAAAACGAATGCTGACCCAGTTTCAATTCCCATTATCGGAAAACATTTCGAATTGAATTGTTGACAATGATTCCATTTTTATCAGGATTTTTCTTTGTTTTAAATAAAGAAAAACATTTTAAAAGGACGTTTGTGAGGTTCAAAAATTCATTATTAAAATAGAACTTGAGAGTCATTTTTAATTACAGGTGGACAGAACTGGACCAGGAATGAACCCGGCGAGGTCATTGGGCGCCGCTGTAGCAAACGGAAAGTATGATGATCATTGGCTTTATTGGGTTGGACCTATTCTTGGAGGAGTTGCAGGTGCCTTGATTTATACACACGCACTTGGTCCAGCGAAAGAACAGGAACTTCCGAGACCTTACGCAACCGTGGCCACGGAAGAGAAGGAGGTATACAACACTACGAGCATGTAAAAAAAATATCGATTCATAAAAAATGCAGGTGTTCTATCTATAAGTAAATTTAAAAAAATTAAAACATTAAGAATTTAAATCCCCTTAAAATAAGGTACTTATAAATTAAACTGAAAATTTTAGTTCAGTTTAAATCATTTTTTGTGTTCAATGCAAAATCCAAGTACATCAATTAATGATAAAAAAGCATGATAAAAAGGAATTGCTCTTAATTTTCTCTTTATTGCTAATTTAATTGGAAATAGAACACTTGCATTTTATTCTATTTCAAAACTGAGATTTGTCAGTCAATTTTTGAATTGAATATCATTCACTCGAAACTCATACCATTATTTTTTGGTTTTAGTATTTAACTCAAAAGGAATAACTATTTAATTAGTTCTGAACATTTAGTAAAATATGTCTCTTTCGCACATCAAAATAAATATTTGCTTCATCCAAATTTAGTGTAAAACGATGAGAAAAGAATAGAGAAGTATAAGTCGAGAAGAACTAATTAATCGTCATTTCTGATCTTAAAGAAAAAATTTAATTCTCTTAACATATTAACTTTTTTATTATTTCTTAACTAAAATCGATTCTCTCTGCTAATATACAAATTTTGCTGTCGGCTTAAATAAAAAAAAATATATATCCAACTTTAGAAAAGAGAAAAGAAAACGGAATTTATTTTGGGAGAAAAAATAAGCAAACTTATGAGGATACGCGTTACAGAATCCAACAGTGCACAATAATAAATATAAGTATATATTTAACATTTTGTATAGACAAAAACCAAAACATTAAGTTAATTTATCATTTGTTGAAAAATTGGGTTACAACCCGGAAATCGCAATCATGAATTGCTATAAAATCTTACCAATTCTATTAAAGAAAGAAGAACAAATTAGTACGAACCAGAGGCTTCTTTAGAACAAAAATTAACTGTGGGAACTATTATATTTCTGATATTGTTTTCAAATTCTAATAAAATGCAGTAAAGTAGAAAAATTCCATCACGAATTTACGAGTCGATAGCAAAATTTGTAAATAATTATGAAACTCGTAAAATATTGTATCTGCCCCACAGCGGTTCGAGTACATAGACAGTGGACGTGGTGGCCTTTAGAGATGAAATCAGAAAAGAAAAAGACAAAGAGAATCGAAGAACGTACGTTTAAAAAAAAATCAAGTCATAACCGTTATTTTCCAGCTCCAGCGGCTCACCAGCAAGAAGGGCACTCAACCTGCTTGATGCTTTAACAACAGTTAATTTGCTGCATCTTCATTTACGTACTTTTTAATCGAGCATAACCAGCATGACGCATTATGCTTTCATCCGCCCATTCAAGTCACTGGAGAAGATCTCTTCCAGTTTTTACTCATCGACACGACGAATTCTATTACAGTTTATAATTAAGGATTCAAGACAACAAAATCGATCATAGATAATTTAAACAAATAACCCTTTCAATCCACAATCACGTAATCAATTTTCAAACTTCATCTTTACTGCAAATCCTGTAAATTTAGTCGACTCATTTTTCTCGGCGAATACTTTTATATTTCTCTAGTGCAGAGATGCGTTTCTTTCCATATTTTATTTAAGAGAAAAATAAATATTTTATATAAAACTATTTTAAGATGTCGCAAAGAGAATGATACAATTTTTCTGAAGATTTGGAATTTTGTTATTGCACTCAGAAACATAATGTATTTGACATCAAATTTAATTTAATCAAAGTATGAAGTTTTACAACAAATTAACTTTTAGCAAATATTTCTTTGAACAAAGTAACTTATTTAAAATGGACTATTCAATGAAACTTTCTCATTGAGATTTACTTCTTTAAACCGATTGAGTGAAAGGTATATTCTATTCATCTTTATTACATATAAGTAATTTTATATTTACGTTTATTTTTATATTAACATTTAGGAACAGCTTCATACTCCAAATGCGTGAATTTTACAAGGGAATCGATCAATAAAACTTTTCCCTTTCACTTTACACATCCATGTAGAGCCATCTTGTGATGGCTCTCAAAAGAGCCAACAGTTATAGATTTTTTTCCCCTGTCTGTTGTCGGCAAATAACGTGATTTTTGATTTAATAATTCAGTTTAGGGCATTAAAAATTGAAAATTCTCATTGACCTTAATACCATTAATTCATTAATTAATTGCATGATTGCTTCATAATAATTTGCCGTTTAAACATTAATATTCAATTGATTTTGCAATGCTTTGCCTCTATAAAAATACAAGTGAATTATTTTTATAAACTGTGTTTCGACTAATAAAAAATTGTTAATCCAGTTACCTTCTTGATTTAAAAAGCATTTGAATTAAGAAAAAGTTTGAGACTTTAAAATGTTGAAATTACATGTAAAAAATCATAAAGTATTCAACTTTCAATTGTATTCACTCTTCATCCCCTACCGTCAATTTTCCTACAATAATATTTATATGTAGAACAGCGAATATTTTACTACTTCGCGATTTCGCTTAGTTTAGTACTATATGTATATCAACTTAAACATATTTTACCGTATATAATAAATATTCTGTGTAATAAAGGATAAATACTTTGTACAATTGTTGCATATTTATTTCTATCTCTGAAATTACAAAGGACTCATCACACTTCTAATTAAAAATATTTAGATAGTAATAATACTTTTCTAAAAAAAAGTAAAAGTGTATATAAACGCAAATCTCTGTTTAAAAGGTGTGAGACATGTTTGGCAAAATTCGCAAATGATAAATTCAAAGTTTCCAAAATTGTATTATCTATTAAGTAATTAATATCATTAAGACTACAAAAAAATGGTTCAAATTATGTTTAAATTACTCTACATGCTTTCGACTAAATATAATAAGGTTAAAGGAAGTCTGGATGTGAAATAAGGAATCTTGTAATATTTAACATGTACACACCACACTTTGTATTTGACATAGAGATGCAAAAATTTCGACTACCTTTGCATATCTTTCTTTTCTACCATATAGTAGTATAATTAATGCTATCTGTAAATTGTAGCTGCTGAATAAATACCTTCGAATTAATCATGATTATGAAAATTGAGACAATCCGCACCTTAATGCATTAAAAATACATAGGTTACGGGTAGAGATAGAATTTTGAAATGGATCAAAAAAGAAAAGCGAGTCAATTCAGGGGACTGTGATATACACAGAAGACAAATTGATATTACTGCATATTTACATTGAACTTCTCTCATTGAAAATACAGCAAAGCATTTCTCTAATATTTTATTTTCATGTATTTACACCAGGGCCACATTTGCCAGAAGCAGTACTTAATTCTTAATGGATCCATTTTAAATCTCCATGAACAATTTCTTTTGTTTCTTTTAGCAATTCATAATGTGTTCAGAAGACATGGATTACATTGAAATGTTTTCCTTTAAAAAATAAGTCGTAGAATTCAGTGCCATTCAGTTTTCTAAATTCCTTAAGAATATTTTTAATAAATGCCGTTTAATCTTAAGACGGCGCTAGGTTTTTATACATTCAAATGAAATATATAATTTGTATTTATTATTTAATAAAAAAATGTACAGCCAGAGGATTAGTCAACTTTTAGTGGTGAAATATCACTTTTTAAAATCCTTACTAATCATTTTTTTTAAAGATCAATACTTTTCTACTACTTTTAGAAAATTAAAACATTTTCTACTGTTTGGAAGAAAATACCCAGCGCCATCTTTGCTTATAGGAAATTAATGTTGTCCAAAATTGCCATGAAAAAAAAATTGATAATCGAAGCTCAGAAATGAGTTAAACTATTTTCGAAATGTTTCTTAAATTTTCTTTTAAAGGAAAACCATTTTAAGGTGTTCAAATTTCAAAGTTATTGAATCTTGTAAACTCAGGACTCGAAATTTGAAATAAAATGATAAATGTTTTTAAATTTACCCATTTTGTTCGTTATTAAAGGCTTTCAATCGATTTATCGGCTGTAAAACTTAGCAATAGCGAAATTTTACAGTCTAAATATAAAACCACTTCAATAAAAAACTTCTCGAACTCAAAAGGAAAATTCATATAAAAACTTAAATTGAAATTTTCTATTCGTTATTCGAATAAAATATCTACTCAATAGAGATAAAAAATGTACAATTCCCCACCATAATATTCTCACTCAATTCTGAATTTCGAAGAACTAAAACCAGATCTCATGGCATAGAAGATCTACAATGAAACTCTCGCTCATAAAAAAAAAAAAAAAAAAAAAATTCTAAGCAAAATATCTTGCTTTAAATTAAGAGATGCTATCTACCTTCATCCCTCCATTTGCGAAAGTTTATCTTCTAGACTGTCTCGGCTATCTTGCGTATCAGTCAAATTAATCGTGTCATTCGCCGCCGACAATTCAATTACCGAGTCTTCCAAAGGTGTTTCGCTTTTCTGAGTCTCGAGCACAGACCCAGATTGGTCAAACATATCAGCTGAGTCTGATATTTCATGTCCACTTAAAGTCAAAGTGGTGTCTTGAGCGTCTTGAATCTGAACCTGCTGATCGCTCTGTGTAGTCTGCACTTCTTCCTGCGCCATATGTTGTTCTTCTGCAGGTGCCTCCAGTTCCATCTTCTCTTCCTCTGCAACAGCTTCCCCGATGATAATACCTTCAGGATTCAACCCAACACTCTGTTCCTCTCCAGTAACTCCAGCAACTTCTTCCATCGCTTCCTCCTGTTCCATTTGCTCTGGAACGGTTTCCTGGTTCTCTGTTTCTTCCGTATACATTTTCTGATTATCTTCACTGACACTAACCCCCGATAACTCAGTCAAATTACTCAAGGCCATTTCTTGCATCTTCACTGTACTGTCAGTAGAATCTAAAATATTAGAAAGTTCCTGATTCATCTGATTGATCTCCACATCCTCTGGAGCTGAAGGCGTTGGTTGTTCCTCCGATTTCAGAAGAATGATCTTCTTGTTTCCATAGACCTTCGAGCTCGTTATGGATGGCTTGTTGCTCTTGGGAGTCTCAACTTCAAAGGCTTGAGTTGAGCCCTCACCCTCTTCTTGATCTTTGCTCTGCATTTGACTTTTACTATCATCGTATTCCTGCTCCTCATCATATATACTCTGCTTCCTCTTCACAAAGACTCGTTTCAAAGGTAGTTGTTGCTCATCCTCAGATTCATCGTGTCTTTCCGGAAGCATTTCATCTATCGGTTCACACTCCTGCTGCTTCCTTGCTTGCAGTTCCTCAATCTTCAATCTCTGCTGCTCGAGTCTCTGCTCCAGCTGCTCAAGTTTCTCCTTCGTTTCTTGATCTTTCAAAACAGAAGAACTTGACTGTTCCTCTAGCTTCGTTTGTTGAATAATAGAGGCAGTTGGTGTGCCTGATCCTTGTGTTGTTTTCAGTTCAAACTTTAAGGAATCTCCAGACTCCATTTTCGGCGTTGACTTCACCTCCGCAGACTGCATCACAGTTTGAACAAAATTCTGAGTCTTGTCAATCGGTTTCTTGACGACAACTCTCTTCACGACGTTGCCTGTTGGCAGTTTAGCCAATTCAGCTGGATCTATTATCGTTCCATCAGGATTCATGATAACTTCTCTTGTTGTATCTCCCTGGCGAATGATTCTCCGCACGATAACTCTCTTTGTCACCTTCATTCCAGAACCAGGAGTTTGAGTATTCGTCTGTGAAATTCCTGGCGTACTCTCACCTTCTTTTAGCGTTCCATCGGCACCAGCTGATTTCCTCACCACAATTCTTTTAATAACTTTCACTGTATTCACCGGCTTCGGTGTACCAGCAATTCCAATTTCAGTTTTATCGTCCTTGGATGTAGTTGGAGTCGTATTCAAAACCTGAGATCGCTGAATAGTTGGTGTACCTTTAGCTTGCTCCTGAGAACTTTGATGCTTAAGTGGTATCTTGTGTTCCTTGAAGACAGACTCAACTATTTTCTGCACCTGGGCCTCGGTCTCATCGACTCGACCTTTGGAAGCATCTTCCTGTTTCACTGGCGACTTGCCGGAGTGAGGTGGACTCTTCACCTTTGTTTCTGTAACATCCCTTCTTTGAATAGGCATTAAAGTCTTGATTGTCTTCTTCACCATGCTTCCATCCTTGCCTCGTACATAGACAATCTTCTCGCCTCTTTCTTCCTTCTCCATTCTTTCTGATTCCTCTTCACTCTCAACTGGCTTGTGCTTCGGCAACTTCTTGACAATATGAGGCGGTGGCTCATAATCATCATCTCCGTCTGAATATTGTTCGTCGTCTTCTTCTTCTTCGGACTCAAGCTCTATCTTTTCTTTGGTGTCTGGTTGCAAGCCATCTGGTCCCATCTTCTCTCCAGCTTCTATGTGTTGCTTGATGTGTGTTACATAATCTGCACGATTGCGACAAGTTTCCTGACAGACATCGCAAGTCAATCCCATGCCTGTTCGCTTAGTATGCGTTAGTTGATGAACTTCTAAACTTTCTTTGCGTTTGAAGGCCTTTCCGCAATCTTCACAGACGTGTCGTTTCTCGACTGAATGAGAACGCATGTGTCTTGTAAGATGATGAGAGAGGAGGAATGATCGGGGACACAATTTGCAGAGGTAAGGACGGTGGCCTGCATGAGTTGTCAAGTGGCGAGCGAGTTTCGTACTCGTTCGGAAAGCTTCTTTGCAATATTCGCAAACAAACGTCTTGTCCTCGCTGTGAAGCATTTCGTGGCGTTCAAGGCCTTGTTTGTAAGTAAATCGCTTGTTGCAAATATTGCATTGGAAAGGCTTGATGGCTTTGTGAGCAGTTTCCTCGTGTTTTTCAAGCTCATCAGTGGTAAAGAATTCTCTGTCGCAATGCTGGCAACCGTATCTGAGTTCATCTCGATGAACTTTCTCATGACGCTGGAGTAAATTTGCGCGAGAGAATTGTTTGTGGCAGATTTGGCAAGAGAAGGGTTTGTCTTCAGAGTGTGTGGACATGTGTTTTGCCAGGTCATATTTTGAGAAGAAGGGACGATCGCACTCGGTGCATTTGTAATTACGATCCCGGTGAGCTCGTTGGATGTGTAAAAGGAGAGCTTGTCTTAGAGGAAAGGTTCGGTCGCATTGGTTGCATGAGTGAACTCGGATTTCTCCGGGTTCGAGTTTCCTGTCATCCTTTTCGTTGTTTACTTCATTTTCTCCCTCGCTGCCTCTGTCTTGTTCCTCATCATATAAATCATGTCGCTCTTCCTTACTCTGTTTTTCAGCTTGACGTTCTCTTCTTTCTCGATCTCCGTTGTCAAGCCGAGCTTTCTTCTGCTCGCTCTGCGCTCTTTGATCAGCTGGCCTCTTGTTATTTGTGTCCGAAGGTTCGATGGAAATTGGTGGGAATGGTCGAGGAAGAACGCCTGATATAGGGTAGGCTCTTAATGCTTCGTCAGCTTTTTTACACTGTTGCTTGAATTTGTAAGAACGATCTAGGTTCCAACGACAAGTGTTGCAAATCATCTGTGGCATTCCATCAGCCGCGTACACCTTAAAAATAAAAAATTTTAGTATTAGATTCAAAAAGTAGAATAAGCGACAAAAATATGTTATTCTTATAAAGGGAAGTTTCATTAATTCTTTTTATTTTATGATCAACTAATTAACTTCCGCTTTATGATGCAACCATCAAAATGTTGAACTTCAAAGCTCTCAATAACATTATCATAAAACGACAAAGTGTGCGATTTCTCTCTAAATTACAAACAAAAAAAGATTAATCTAAAGAGTAATCTTTTCAAATGTTTTAATTCTAAAACCATACAATTTGAATATTATAATTTAAAATAATTTTGATAT
>JAUESH010000044.1:2321101-2337032 GCA_032275165.1 Synergus magnus | reverse complement strand
TATATATATTGCAGATTTTTAAGCAAATATTTGTGAAAGATTTAAATAATTTCCAAAAAACGAAATATTTTTAAATAATAATTTCAATGAATATTGCAAGGATTTTAAAATAGATTATGTTTAAATTTCACAATTATCAAAAAACAAAAACGTCATGCAAATCCTGGAATCATTTAAACAAATGCTATCAAAAAAAGGGATTGAAGTTTTGCGAGATGATTTGAAAAAGAACCTGTTGACACGAAATTCGTTTTTGGGGACATTGTCCTCCTGGAAACCGGTGACCGGGTACCCGCTGAAATTAGAATCCTGGAATGTCAAGGTGAGTTTCTGGTTGATTTCTCACTGCGATCATTGCACCCTTCTCTTCCTCTGTCTTTCAGAATTCAAGAAAGATCATAAAAAGGACATCTCTTCAAATAATTCTAAACAAACTTCTTCGGCACTTTTTTTTACGATGTAATGCCTCTATTACGATCGATAATGATAGATTTATCCCTAAAACAAGTGAGCAAGAAAAACTGGCTTGTAAACAATCGGAAGTCATTGATCGATACTTGAGATGCACAAAACCCTAGCGAAAGCTGCGGATTGAAATTCATTCTGAACCAATCCGAATCCGAATCAATCCAAGGCCCATTCAAAATCAATCCGAATGAATCCGGTCAATCCGAATTAATTAGAATTAATCCGAATAAATCCGTTCAATCCGAATTTATCCGAATTTTTCGAAATAATTCGGATTGATTCGGATAGACCGGATTAATTCGCATTGAAAATTCGGATTGACCGGATTTATTAGGATTAAAAGTTCGGATTTATTCGGATTGACCGGAATCATTCGGATTAATTCTGATTAATTTGCATTCATTCGGATTGATTTTGAATGTGCCTAGGATTAATTCGGATTGAGAACTTCCTTCGGTTTAGATCGGAATTAAACTGTTTGGTTCGAATACAAATTCTGGAATGATTCCGAAAATTTCGGATTTGTTCGGAATAAATTTCAAACCGAAGTTTTCGTTAGGGCAGTTATATCTGCGAAGATAAGACCGGAACCCAATTGACACAATTACCTTTGTGACAAAATAAGAAATATGTTTGAGATTTAGAATTAAGAAGAGATTGACAAGCATGGAAGTCTTCTTCGTTTAGGAATAAAATTCTTTATAAGATCGAAATGTAGTGTGTGCCAATCAGAAGAACATGTTGAGATTCGTACGAATGATAGAAGCTAACAGATAAATGGTTAAACCAATGACTTTGAAGGTTTCATGAATTGATAATTGTCTTGAGAAATGCACTTATTATACATCATGCTGACCAATGCTGATGTTGATTTAGTATTAGTAAAGGATATCAGAATCTTTAGAGCTGATTAACAATCCGGAAAAGAATCAAAGTATCAAACCAATGATCAATACTTATCATGATCTAAACTCCGTGAAAGATTGTGATCAAATTAGAAGAAGCCAACAATATTTAAAACTCAATTGCCAGAACAATAGTTGAACAATAATGAAAGGAACTTCAAAAGGGGTTGAGACAAGTTTACAAGTTTTAGAATCATGCAGACCCGAGTGGCCTCGAAAAGGTCATCACTTGGGATGAGTCATAGGTTCTTCTCAGTGTAAAAGCTACAGAAGAAAATCAACTTTTTTTCATTCCTAGTTCTAAATCATTTTTTTAATCATCTTGGATGCTTCTACTGATGACGTCAAGAAATTCCTATCATTCCCAAGATCCTACAATCTGATCACTCGCATTCAAGTGATTCTAGTCAATCCACTTTTGTTCAGTTATGAATACCACCTTCACAAATCTGCGATGCAATGTCGATGCACCGGAGATGCAAGAGCTCTCCTTAAACACAGGCGCTGGGTGTTGTAACCCGTCGTGTCTTGGGACCAAAAGTGGGGGAGACATATAAGGCCCATGAGGCCCCGCCGATGTCCCAGTAGTCTCTAGTCATCAACTTCTTGCATTACCGGCCTATCACTATCAGTTATCGTTCCTGGTGCAGAGGGACCAAGAAACTACCCACTCCCCGTCATCCTCACCAGGATGAAGTCAGAAATCCTTTGTCTTCTGATCTGCCTCGGTGAGTTCTCCCCCCTTTCAAGACTTGACCTTGACAGAAATGCGCTGCCAAGGAGGAAAGTCGCTACAACTTTCTCGGCTTTATGCCGGCTAGCCTAAGCTGATACAAAACATCTTTTGTAATCACTGAGACAATTTTTGCTGATCCTTAATTTTCAATTAAACACAGACTTTTTTCTTTCGTAAAAATTTAAGGATTGTTTATTCGGGAAGGTCGTCTAGTTTATTCAGTTATTGGAAGCTTTGATTTAACTTTAGAGACTGTACAAGTTTATTATCTCTTCAAAATTGGAAAATAACTTTTGCGGGAATTCATAAAAGGAATTAAGATGTAATAAGGCAGAATTTGTTATGGAAAATAAATCACTTCTAATTACGACTTAGAGCGCTTTCCTCTTAATTACCGCGAATTAACTATGAAGTGTTTATGGTATGTTTATGAATCGAATCTATTAATGTAAAATCCACATGTTTGAATTATAATATTATCATAATTGGTCTTTTCATTTCTACTTGATGCATAATGCATACGGACTGTTGAAATAACATTTCTCTCGGTAAATTATTATAATGAGAGGTTTATAAATATGTATGTACAATGGTAATATCTCAAGTGATAGATATCATATGGAAATATTAACTGCTTAATTCTTACTTTAATTGCACATTGATATATTCAGAAGACTTTTTAATTATAGAACATCAGTAATCATTTAATTCTTTTACCTTTCGATTTCAAAGTTGATGAACTCCAATCTGAACTCACAAAAGACAATATTTATTCATTTGGCCATTTTTTTTAAATTCAGATGCCTTATTTTAAATTATAAAAGAAAGAAAACACAATGTGGCTTAATTTTAGAAAGTTGGCATTTAAAAAATGGCTGTCTATTTGAACTGGAAAAATTCCCCTTTCCATCACCGATATTTGTATCGAAAAAATCCACCTATTCGGTTGCTGGTTCTTTATAAACAATTGTCCATTGTCTCTTGTTGATTACTTGTTCATTTTCTCTTTTAGAATATTTCTCTTCGACAATGTTTACTTAGTATCAAATCTTTATTTTCAAAAGAGCAAATGAATGAACTGAAACGAATCGAAGTGAATCCGGAGAGTTCGAGATTAATTACGATTTCCAGTAATTAATATGATCGAGAAGCGAGGTGAAGTACCACAGAAAACAGAAAGTTGTTGGAATGATTAAGCGACATTAAGGTTCTCCTATCGCTTTCTCGCTTTCTTCGATTAGTGAAGTCGTCCGACATATATCTATTATCGTTTTCTTCGCATGTCCATCATCTGTTGCTATGTCTCTCCTTTCTCAGGGACATGTCAGAACATGTGAGACGCCTTGGTTCTTGAAAGTAAAGTACGAAGACCTGTACAGTTATTTCTTCTTTTTATAGTCCCTGAGAAACGAATGCGTCCGTATTGCTCGAAGCCACGCCTAAAAGTACATTGTTAAGATTGGCCACGAACTGTTGAATTTCCTATGTAAAGGAGCGAGTGATTTGCGTTGTAGAATAACGAACAACTGAAATTTTCAACCTTTCATTCTAAACTCGTACAATTTCAAAAAGCTTTAATTGCTTTAAGATATGTTGATGTATTCTATTAATTAATGATTTTTTAATTAATTTTCAGGTGCTGCGAGTGCATTGACCAGGAAACAGGAAGCTGCGGAACAGAGTCGCCGGAAAGTATCAACACCTGTTCATAGGAAGCCTGCTGTCCAAGATGAAGAAGAGGAATATGAAGATGTTGAACTTTCAGACAAATGTCCAGAACCCAATGGATATTTTCCAGATGCCGAGCAATGCGATAAATATTACGATTGCAGGGATGGTAAATCCACAGAAAAACTTTGCCCAGACGGTTTAGTTTTTAACGATTTCAGCCCTCAGCATGAGAAATGCGACTTGCCTTTTGGCATTGATTGTTCCAAGAGGAACAAATTTCGTAAGTTTGTTACTAAAATCGTTGAAATTATTTTGAAGGTAATATGAAAGACGGAGGTGTTGATGATAGACGATCTTTTTGATTTTTATTTCAGAAAAACCACAACCGAGTCCTCACTGTCCTCGAATGCATGGTTACTTTGGCCACGAGGACAGCACGAATTGCGACACGTTTTATTATTGTGTCGAGGGCAAATTTAACATGATAACATGTCCTGCCGGTTTGGTATTCTCGCCAAAAACCGGAATTTGCAATTGGCCAGATGAGGCTCAAAAGAAGGGCTGTGGATCGAGGGAGCTTTTTAATTTCACCTGTCCCAAAGTCGACGAATCAGTAGCTGCCACTCATCCCCGTTATCCCGACACCGAAAATTGTCAATATTTCTATGTTTGTGTTAATGGAGAAATTCCAAGGCGAAGCGGGTGCAAGCTTGGCCAAGCTTTTGATGAAAGCACTGGCAAATGCGATTGGGCTCGAAAAATTCCCGAATGGTAAGTTTTATCATTTTTTACACAAAATAAATATTTAAATAAAATTAAAATCTTGCTTAACACAGATCCTTTTTTGATTAGCAAAATTAAATCTAGCATTGTCTTCTATTACATTTTTTTGAAATCAGGAATTTATTGACCCGTATAAAAGTTATTGAAATTTCAAATGAACAAAAATATTAAACATTCTGATAAATATTCTGATAAATGGATTTTTAATGCATATTGCACTTTTTACTATTTATTGTTATCTTATTATGTTTAATTTTTTTCGGGCCATATGCATTAAATCTTGAAAGTCATCATGAGAAGAAATCGTAAGTCACTTAAGACCTTGTAAAGGTTTGATTGATGTTAGAGAAAAAAAATTTCCTTTTCTTTTTTTAAGTAGAAAATGCACCTTTTGACGAAAAGAAATCTTTGTTAAATCATAATCGTTTGCTGTTCACTTTATTTGATAAATATCAATTATTGTTTAATTTGATAATTTGGTAACTGTTTAATTGCAAAATTGATTTTACAAAATAAATTTATATTACAGCAAAGATTGGTACAAGGGACAATTGACAGATGAGGAATTGGATGCATTGGAAAATCCGAAACCAAAACCAAAGCCTACTGGTGGTCCAAGTAGAAGAAAGGGAGCCAGACCAGCTACTTCTGCTCCATCTTGAAATTAAGATTTTAATTTAAATAAATCTTGTACATTTCTAAGTCGATTTTTATATATATTTTGTAATTGTAATAAACAAAATACACGATAAGTTTGGTTAATTTTTGATAACCGAAAAAGATTAAAATGGTCAAAATCGTTTTATTATACTTATAGTATTATACTTTTAATCACTTTTAATCACATTTTTGCTTTTCTGAATATTTAATAATTCATTGTTGTAGCTTCCAGCTATTAGGAAATTTAAATAACTGTGAGAACTTTACTATACTTTTATATGATGCAATATACGTATGTTAAACTGATTAAAGATTAGATCATAGGCAAAGGGAATAAAAAATTAACCCGATCCATTTAGAAAACTTCTCATTACTTTCTCTCAACTAAATGTTGACACAGTATACATTTTTTGGCTGGCCAATGAAAATAAGAAAAGTAGATTGCTTAAATTCATTTCTTAATTT
This sequence comes from Synergus magnus, assembly GCA_032275165.1. Lineage (NCBI taxonomy): Eukaryota > Metazoa > Arthropoda > Insecta > Hymenoptera > Cynipidae > Synergus > Synergus magnus. Next base: position 2,331,344 of record JAUESH010000044.1, on the reverse strand, counting down.
AAGTAGAATCCAAAAAAGAGAGCGTGAACAGATGTTGTTCTCACTCTCTATAAAAAATATTTCTAAGTCTATTTCCATTCAATAATCCCAAAAATAAATTATTAAATTATTATCTAAGTAGCTAACTAATGTTCAGTCAACTAGAATTTCAATGATTTTTAACTAATTTTCGAAAATGAGTCACTAAATCTCAGTAAAAGTCCCATTGATTCAAATTTAATCAAGTTTACAAAAAAAAGATTTCACTGATCAATCAGTGAAAAAACCTCGAATAACCCGTCAAATTAATGATTAATCAGTGGAAATGATTGAGTTATCAGGAAAATTCACTGAAAAATCAGTCAAAATCGCATTTTGTAGATAAGATACAAAGTAGAATTAGACATTTTTCAGTAATATTTTTTATCTTTCATTGATCTTAAATAGATTTTTTTTGTTCTTTTCTTCCTCGTCGAATAAAAATGAACTTATTCAACATTTTTCTTCAATTCTTTCTTATAAAGTTAAAGAGAAAGGAAACTTTGAAATGTGACCTCGAAGAAAGAAATGATAAAGAAGACAGTCCCGTAAATCGATTCTCGTCGACGATCCTTTGATCAAAGGAAAGCGAAAGTGGGGAAATATCATGATAGTGGGGATTGACAGAGTATACCCAGTGGACGTCGGTCGTCACTGCAGTTTCTCGTGAAGAGACGCCATCCCGAAGAGCGTCCAAAAGTATTATTTCTGTTTAAAATATTATTTTCACTCGTAACACGAATTTTAAAACTTTAGGATTCATTAAAACAAAAAAATGACAAAAATGTTTAAAGTGTTTCTTGTGACCTTGGTAGCAATCATCGCATTTGCACGTAAGTATAATAAAATTTTCTAAATGTTCTTCTATACTAAAAAATATATTCTTAATATACTGATTCTATAAAGAAACTCAAATTCATAATTGGCTTCTATTTTCTAATATCGAAAACATTTTAATAAGAATATTAGTTTATAATATTTCCTTTTTTCCTTAATTTAATCTTTCATTTGCTTCAATTTTAATTTCTCTTTATTCTTTAATCGTTCTTTAAAAAGTTGAATTGAGAAAAAAAAATTGTTGAAAGAAAAATAGGCAATGCAAAATATTAAGCAATATTGAAGTACGGTAAGAAAATCAGTAGATAAATCCATTATGGTCAGACTCGCTTAACAACAGGGAAGCCATCGGTATATGAAAATTGTGTAAGAAGGGATTAGACAATTATTATGAATTTTTTCAGTTATTTTCCGCGATATAAAATTAAATCTAATGAAATAGAATAATCCAGATACTTCTAAAACTCGAAATCCAGGAAGTCTCAGGCTTGAAATGAGATAGGCACTCGTCCTTTTTTTGAATATGCATATGAACTGCTCGTATGCTGAGCCTCAGAGAAAGTGAATTTTACAGGCCCCAAGTCTCGTCTGGAATTTCGAGTTCAACGACCTTTCCTTTCTTTCCAGTGAATTTAGTCCCTCATAAGGAATATTTTATGATTTTCCATACAAGGTATTTTTTTTGAAAAAAAACAAAAAAAACAAGGAGTGGATGATAATGAGCTTGGTGATTTCATGTGGGCTCCGGAGAAAGACTAGTTTAAACTTTCTAAATCGTAAATGTCAGAACTATTTCTCTCGACTACTTATATAAGAATGGTACCCTATATCGTCCTTACGAGTCAGGCGACATTTATAATTTAGTAAATGTGAAAAATCGTATTTTTTAAACTTCCCGGACCGGAGAGGAACTCGTTTTAAAACTGTCTCTTATCGAGAAGTTATGTACGATTGATTTCTTAGTTAAATTAAACCGCAAATTAAAAAAATTTTCTTATATAAATAAGTGATATGTAAATTAATTTCATTTCATTATAATCAGCGATTAAAAATTCGCCTTTCAAAAATCTAGAATAAAATCATAATATTTTAATTTCAGATGGAGCTTTCAATTGCCCGAAGGATGATGGTCAGTTTGAAGATTCGAGGCAATGTGATAAATATTACGAATGTGTAGATGGAGTTGCCAAGGAGAAATATTGCCCTGATGGACTCGTTTTCGATCCGCTGAATCGAAAAATCAATAAGTGTGATCACGTTTTTAACGTCGATTGTGGCGACAGACTCGAGCTGCGTGAGATTATTTTTTTAATTTAAAAAATACTTTTCTTGTTTTCAAAAAACGAACAACCTAGGCTAAATTATTTAAACCACAATCTAAGGAAATTAAAAATAAAAACTTGAATAATTATAATATTTCAGAACCACCTCAGCCCACGAAAAATTGTCCTAGACGTAATGGCTTCTTCGCTCATCCAGATCCATCTGTCTGTAATATATTTTTCAATTGTATTGATGGAGAATCTGTTTCTATAACTTGCACAACTGGTCTTCATTTCGATGAGTACAGTGGAACTTGTGTTTGGCCCGATAGTGCCGGACGTGAGGTATGTTTTGTGATAAAAAAATCACAATTTTCTAGTAAATAAAAAATATATATATAATAAATGAGTGAAGAAAATTATTGACCAAAAGTACTCATTTTTAGGGCTGTGGAGCAGTCGACAAAAAACTTAAAGACGGTTTCGAATGTCCCAAAGACAACCCACTCGATACGAGAGGTATGTCAGTAGATCATCCTAAATTTGCTCATCCAGAAGACTGTCAAAAATTCTACGTTTGCTTGAATGGAATAACACCACGTGAACAAGGTTGCAGTGAAGGAACCGTGTACAATGAGGAAATCCAGAGGTGTGATGCACCTGAAAATGTACCTGGCTGGTAAGCAAAAATAACACTTTTGTAGATCAGTGTAAATTTTTAAATTTCAGTTTAGATCATTATTATTGCTTATCTCAGAAAAATAAATAACACTTTCATATTTTTTCAGTGAGGACTGGTACAAGGATGATGGCAAAAAACCTTGAAGACATTACCAAGACACAAATGTCCCGCATCGGGATTCCATTACCACCTCCTCGTACCTTTAATTCCGTTTAGTTTAAATGTAAAAATGAATTTAGTCTTGTACATTTTTCTAATAAATTACTTTTACAGACAAAATGTTTTACTAAGAAAGAGATATTTATTTACTGAAAAAGATCAAGGTGGTACAAATTGCAAAAAGTCTACACAAATTTCAAAAGCAATTGTGGAATTGTGTAGGAAATAATACATTTATAAAAATAATAACAGTTTAATTAAAGCTTTGTTAAATCCTTATAAATAGATATCAAAATCCTTGATGCGATATTAATAATAATACGAACAAATATTGATTAAATGAAAGTGAAATAAGAAAAAGTATTTTTACAGTTTTTGCAGGCTTGAGGTTCGATTATTTAAGTCGAACTTTTGCTTCATTTCTACAAGTTTCTAGACATTTCTTTTCAAGATCGGAGTCTCAAATCAGAAATCAATTTCTTCAGAGACCTTGGCTTTTGCCACGAGCAGTCATGCTAATCGCCATAATGGCTTTCACTCTAGACTTTGTATAATGCCTACAAATGATTTTCTCGCTTTTCTTTTGGCTTAGGACACTTTCTTTCGTTGAGTGATCTTGAGAAAATAAATTTTACCAAATCAGTTCTGCTTTCTTCATTTCGATTCGCGGCCAGTCCAAAGCCTTGACAAGTTTTAATTGCTCATTTATATCTAAATAAATTATAGTAACTTCATTATACCTTTAAAAAGAGTAAAATACAAATGACACTACAGAAAATTTTTTAATTTTCTACTAAATAAATATTGTAAAATATACGATGATAATAATAATAAAAAAGTACTTTATTTGTTTATAACAGTTTCTTTTTTATATAAAATTGACTAACTGACTAAACTTACTAACATTGACTAACATAAAACTGATTAAAAATAGACAGTGTTCTTTCTATTTTAAATTAACGGTAAAATCTTTAACAATGAATTTAAATATTGATACGGAAGTATTCTCACAGATTTGCGTTGAGTCGCTGATACGTACTTTGGGTACGAATTTCAAATGATAGATTCAAAATGGTTCACGGAGAGAAAAGATATGCGCCATATATATTGAAAAATATGGGACAACCATATTTATGGTTGCTGCAGCCAAAGTTTGGTCAGCGCAACCAAAAAAATGGCTAAGCTAAGCAATTGAATGGTTGGACTGACGAAACTTTGGATGCAGCAACCATAAATATGGTTGCCCCATATTTTTCAATATATATGACTGGCCCAACCATACCTTTCTCTCCGTGTTCCCTATATTTTTTAAAAATTCAATAAACTTGTACATTTTTATGAAAATCCGCAAAATTAAACATTTCACGTGTATTTTCAGTCCTAATTTTTGGGCATGATTCGTAGAATCAAAAATTTCTGTTCGACTTGAAGAAGAAGGATATTAATTCGTATATTAATTCGTTTATACTCTCACCTATTGACTGCCTACTTACCTATGAATATCGAGAGTAGTCTCGCTTGCTCTCGATCGCCTGGTAACTTGAAAAAGAAGAGAGTAATAAAAGGTTCAGGTGGGTCATTGGCGTGGGGAGGGAGATGGGCGGGGGGTGGTATATTGATGAAGAGGTGGAATGGGGGAAAGGCTAGATGAGTTTCGGTGAAAGGGGTGGGGTTGTGAAATGCAACATGGTGCAACCGTGGTGGAAACGCAGTCGAGCGAATCGGGACCAGTGGAAGTCCAGTCACGTCCCAAAGCTTCACGCAGGCCAGAAGAAACAAATCTAAAGTCTGAAGGAGTCGAGTGAAGTCAGGATGACGAGGACGATGTGGCCAACCGAGACACGCACTCATCATCAATATCATCATCATCTAGTAATTTTTACCCTTTTCGTACTTTGTGCGACCCTGATCAACGCCCAATTCCGATGCCCAGATGAGAAAGGCTTCTTTGCGGATCCACAGCAATGCGATCTGTATTACTATTGTAATGAAGAAGGACACCCGGAGGAAAAACTCTGCAAGGACGGGCTCGTTTTCAGGGACGACAACCCCAAGAAGGAGTTCTGCGATCTTCCAGCTAACGTACCCTGTGGTGATCGCAACCTTCTTCGTAAGTTGTTCTTTTTACTTTTGCTCTTGTTAACTTTGATAACATAATAGCTTATGATGGGTTGCAGACTTATTGAGAATTATTCATCTTATTGATTTTGGTTTGACTGAAAGGAAATGATTGAAACTACGATTTTATGTAAAATCTACAGGCGTACCCTATAATCTCCTAAATATTTGCAATTTTCTTTAAAAAAGGTCAATCTTTAGTCAATCCTTATTAATTATACTTGATTGCCATTTTAGCTGTTCTTTAAACTTGCTTTTTTTTTTGGTATAAATCTATCAAAACGATTAAATATCAGTTTTAGGTCATGGCTGAATAAAGATTTTGGTTATTACGAAATCCACTTCAGTTTCTTAATATACTACTTTCTTTTTTTTAAATTCATTTGCAAAAAATAAAAATTAATTTAAAACCAACATTGAAAGACTTGCACAAACTATTTATAATGAATTCATTGATAAAATGTTAACATATCTTAAAACATTTTAAATAATTTGCGACTTTCTACCAGTTCCTTACATGAAAGTTTATAACAAGTTTACTCACCCCTCTCATAAGCTTATACATATAATAATTAATAAAAGTAGTTAAATGTCAAATGATAAGTTTAAATTCTGGATTATATCGTGAAGTATTAGTTTATCCTGACCCCATAAACAGAATTTTACTATTTAACAATAAAATGTATTGACTAATTAACAAAATCTAAATAAAAATTTATAATGTGCTTGCAGTCGATTCTTTGAAAAATTAGATAATAAAAGATACATTTTTTTAGTATTTTTTATTTTAAAAAGTTTTGCTTTTCCATGAAAATGCATTTATTTAAAATACAGACATTATCTGTAAAAAGATTGATGCTGCCCCTTGATCGTGTCTTGCTAGCAGATTTACAGTTCACAGCAAACTTTCCCTGATCTCAGAAGGATACAAAAAAGTCACATTCGAGCGACAACTGGGAATAATAAACCGGTCCCCAAGGTCTTTCTTATAAATTCGTGATCACGACCCAAAACCACATTCTATCCGATCGTGAGTAAAAAAATAATTATCCAAAAAAAATCTTACCAGAATATCTGTGTCGTTGAGCAAAAAAAAAATGAAGGGCCCAAAGTTATAAATACCGTGTGAAATCAAGGATATTAAAGTTCGAAAATATTAATCTATTAAATAAATATGTTTTTTCCATAAATGTAAAGTCTCTTTAAAAATGAAAAATTACCACATTCATTTTCTTTACTAACAATAAGGAAATTCCGGTTTCGTTATTGCACTCCTGCCAATGTACGGAAGATGCCAATTACTAGCACGATGATTTAATAATATAAAAAGATTCATAATTCTCGTTGAAGTAAGCACTTAAGATTTACTAAATTACAGGTATTCTCACTTGTTAAATCCTTCTCGAGTTTTTCCTCTCACTACTTTATTATAAAACGATTTTCTACCATTCTTTCTATTTTATATATCAGCTACATATATGAGAAATCTTGAAATCTCTGACCTTGAAAAAAAATAATCTAAAATACCGAGATAATATTTCTTTTATATAATAATGATCTTACATTTACAGTTCTCTGATTTACATGCATGACGCTATAACTCCAGTTTTGAGATGTGGTCTAATACTTTTTAACTGGCACAATAGAAAGCAAGTGACTTTTAAAAACCAAGTTCTACTTTCGGCCATTAAGTTTTCAATCATGTTTTATATTTTCGACATGGAGGTCGTTAAACTTTGATATATAAACACGGAACTCATATAAGCTCCTGCTATCTCATGTGTCTCACTAGAAATCCATTAGTCATAGCTAACGCAACAGGTCGCCTGTCTTGCAACGTTGCAACCACAGTGTCAATCTTGTATTGCCCTCCTTCGGTAAAATAAGGGTAACCGCAAAACAAATCGAAATTGAAATTTTGCAATCAACCCACATAATTGCACACTCCCAAGAAACTTCAAATACAAACCTCAAGTATTTTGCATTTCCTTACTTCTCTCTGAAACTTGATACACAATTTCACTGAAAGATTATGCAAGATATTTTCAATTAAAATGTTTTCGATTTGCATAAAATTCTGCCCTCATTATAAAAAATGTGTTTGAACTAGTTTCAAATTGTTTTAAATTCTGTAAAATTATTTGAAATCCAGTAAAATATGGCTGGTGGTTAATCCTCATCTATCTACACATACATATAAAGCTGAATGTCTGTATGTTGTATGAGTGTTTCGAATAGGCATCCACGCCCTTGAACCTATAAAAAAAAATTTTTGCAGGGCGTTATAAATTTGTCTTAAGGATTTTTCATGATATTTTAAAAGCATTTACGAACCTCTCTAATTGTTTCGCTTTTTACTATACTTTGGTACAATCTAATTTTTGTAATCCATAGGAATTCTTTAAAATCACTTAAAATATCTTGAAAGCTCTTGAAATTTCTTAGAACCTTTAAAATCATTCTAAATATCATAAAATCGTTTAAAATATTTCAAAATCCCTTGGAATTCATAAAAATCTCTTGAAATATCTTGAAATCTCATCAAATTCTTTCAAATTGGTTAAAGTAACTATAAATCTCTTGAAATTCCTTAAACTCTTTTGAAATCCCTTAAAATACCGAGAAAATCTGGGTAATTTTTTGCTAGTTTCTTATAAATACCATTTTTTCAGAGGAACCCCAAAGTTCGAAGCTTTGTCCACGAGCAAATGGATATTTCAAACATGAGGATCCTGATTCCTGTGACAAATTTGTTAACTGCATTGATGGCGTAGGATCAGTGATGTCATGTCCACCTGGGCTGATATACGAGGACAGAATGTCCAGTTGTATCTGGGCTCAAGATTCGACAAGATTGTGCGATGCCAATAAACGTGAAGTTCTCGATGATGGCTTCAGTTGTCCTGAAGGAGACGTGGCAGGCCCTCAAGGACGAATTCTTCCCCATCCGACTTATCCCCATCCAGAAGACTGTGCCAAATTTTATATTTGCAAAAATGGCGTTGTTCCACAAAAGGGACAGTGCGAAAATCAAACTGTTTACAATGAAGAAAGCTTCAGGTGTACCGACCCTGAATTAGTCCAAGGATGGTAAGTTTTTTTTTAAATCAAATCGAAATTAAATATTTGCAACTTTTATATGTCATGCTTCAATATTTATTTAATTACAGAACCAATTCGATCTTCCTTCTTTTTAATTGATATTAAATTTAATTTACATAATATTGGGTGATTTTTGTTGTTGTAGTGAGGACTATTACAAGCAGAGGAACTGAGTCATTCAATCGAAACAGGTGCCAGCCTTAGCGATATATACTGTTTAACTTTTACTCATAGGAATAATAAAAGTAGTTTTTACCTTACGCAAGATGTTCTACCACTTTGTTGTAAGTTTGTCGTAAGTGATAAATACTTTTTCCATTATATAAGCAAATCATTATCCTCTCGAAATGTTCGTTGGGAACTTACAAAAACCTGCAATATGTTTAATAAAAAACTCGAAAGCCAGAAAAAATATTAAAAACCTAAAAAGTCAAATACAAACAAAACGATTTAACATGTTTCATTAGCTAAGGGGGTAATAAATACCTCTAGACAAACCAGTTAGTTATAAGATTCTTTACATATCCAGTTTTTGACTCAAGAATCTTATATTTTTGATTAAATTAATCTCGACCAGGAAATGTGATTTCGATTAAGCAGATTAATTTTTAGTCGTTCCCGCCTTTCATAATTGAGCTCGTAATATACTATAGACCTACTTCGATATCTTTCAATAATGAATTTTGTCATATCTTCTCTCCCATTTCCATATTCATTTCCATTACTCATAATAAGTAAAACATTACATTTATATTTATTTCAATAAAGGATTAAGATTTTGTACAGAATTTGAAATCTCTGCTGTCGATGACCTTATTTTCCTTCTCCTTTAGTGTAATTAATCCTACATTATATTGGAAATGTATAACTTTTAAAACTTTTTAAATTATTCGCAATAGCAATTCTTTGTTTAGGAAGTAAGAAATTTTCCAAAGCCAGTCAGGAAATTTCACCTTTCCAACTATTTGGCTAATTACAGCCTTTCCCTTTATGTAATTTGCACGTTACTGAGACAAGAGCACTCTCGCTTCGACCTCGGCATGCATCTCTTTGCATGGTAAAGACTTGAGGAAAAAAAACGCAGTGACCTTCGAGAAGAAACATGAGATCTTGTGCCTGTAAGATCGATTGTTCTCGAGCACATTTATCCTCATTGAGCGACAGAACTTGAGTCGAATTGAGGACTTTCACTGACGGTTTCGTGACCGGATCTGGTTCCCTCTTCTTGGCTACTGCTGCGAGCAAAAAAAATTCTTGCGTAAGATGAATTCTGAACTCAAAACCCCGGAGGCCAGTAACTTCGAGTATGTGCAATGTGTTCTCCAGTTTTCATGTTGCAGACGGTCCATTTATCTCCTCATTCATAATTACACGTGCTTCAACCTCTTTTCGATTTATATGAGAGCTGCATTTTAAATTTTATTACCTTGTGTAATAAATGCTTGAAAAATGAATAACTAAAGAATAAATATTGACAGTCTTCCTTTTATAGGACTGTAGCAATCCAATCGAATAATTTAAAATTAAGGAGCGTTATAAGATTATAAGTAGTACTATAATAGAAAAATTCTTTACTTTCTGTTTCCCATTTAATTATAGAAAAACGTTTTCGAGGGATGCTCAGAATTTCAGTAACAAAGTACTCTCTCAATCTAACGTTAAATCTTAGTTAAATCTTACTAATTAATAGTAGCTTCAGTGTAATTAAATTATGAAATGTCTTCATAAACATGAAGAACTTGAAAGATAAAGAAGGTTTCTAAAACCTTATTAAACTTCGACATTTTCAGATGTAGAGATCGTCAATGTAATATTTACAGATGTCACAGAATTCTTCGATTTAGTATTTTTCATTTTGTAGACATAATGGGCCTAAAATTTAAGTAATTAAATGGTTTCTTAAAATTCCTTAAAATCTCTTAAAAGTCATGAGAATCTTTTTAAATATCTTAAAATTCCATGAGGAACTTTAAAATTCTCTAAAATCACTTAAGGGGCTATACTAGTTTCTCACTTTCAAAAAATCGATTTTTTTTTATTGCATTTTTCGATAGTTTAACATTTC
>JAUESH010000044.1:2207246-2235609 GCA_032275165.1 Synergus magnus | reverse complement strand
ATTTTTAAAATATTTTGTAGAATTTTTAAGGATTTCATGGAATTTGATGAGATTTCTAATAATTTTAAGAAGTTTCTAGGAATTTTAAGACATTTTAACGAATTTTAAGGAATTTCGAAGGTTTTCGTGAAATTTTAAGGGACGAGAGCAAACCAACACGCGCGCGATTATATTGTTTTCCTTTTTAAAACTTCAAGTCATTCAAAAGCCAATCATGTTTGTAAAAGCGAGCCGATCAAATATATGTGTAATTAAATCAAAATAAATTCAAAATTAGTCACTTTTAGTCACTTTTTTTGCTCAAAATTAGTCACTTTTGTTACTTTTTTGAAGTACATTAGTCTGTGGCAGCTCTGCGTATAGCACAAAAGTTTCCATGAACATTCCTGGAATATTCCAATGGAAGATTCGGAAAATTCCGAAAAATTTTCCAGGAAGGTTCCCGGAAGAAGGTAAATGTCCGCATAAAAGGGAACATTCCCAAGGATAGTTCAGGGAATGTTCGCAAGGAATTTTCGTGGAAATTTGTTATAAAATTCCAAAGAATATTTAACGGAAACTTTCCCGGAAGGTGCTAATTTTGTAATTAATGTACTAATTAAAATAAAACGGTCTCAATTTTACCAAAATAGTTTTAACAAAACTTGACCTTCGGGAAGTTTCCACCGAATATTCCCTGAAATTTTATAACACAATTTTCCACGAAGATTCCTTACGAACATTCCCTGAACTTTCCTGGAACATTTTTCGGAATGTTCCGAACTTCCATTGGAATATTCCAGGAATTTTTATCGAAACTTTTGTGCTATACGGGTTTAAAGTGAAATTATGAGATGAACTAATTGTCGGTTACTTTTTATCTAATTTTGATTCTCTTTCGCAGCTTAAGTGTCCATTTTATTTTCTATAGCTCGAGAACTTTATCTTTCGGCTATAACACATCTATTCAAGCGCACATGGATTTTTATCCCCGTGTATGAATGCAATAATTTTCAATAGAGTATTCCAACAGAAAAAAAATTGTGATTACTTGATTTAGCTTGTACGTGTAGCTTACTCAAAGAATGATATATTGTCAAATATTAAGTGTGTAAATAATAATATATTATTATATTAATGCGAGACCAGAGATCTTCAGTTGATCTATTTTCTGGAACGCAGATCTAAATTGCAACAACTTTCTTCTTACTTTTTTAATTCAAACAAATTTAATAATATAGAATCTTTCCCTTTTCTTTCTACTTTCATTTTCTTCTCATCTGTTCTAATAAGACTCAATATTTTAATGTAATATTGAGAAATGCTATAATTAGATAATTGTGCTTATTCTATAAAAACCGTAGTTTTGAGTCTTTTCTTCGAAATTCGAAAAATGATTTCTAATAATTATAGCTCCTATCGATTTCGTCTCATCTCCCAGTTTATTTTAAATCCTTTATTCACCGCGTCGCAACAGAGGTGTGCACCTTAAATTCTCATTTGATTTTGTGGGTTACAATCTTCATTGTGGGTTACAATTTCCAAAAAAAAAAAAAAAATTGTACAACAGGAAATGAATGTAAATCAAAATAGAAAAAAAAGAAGAAATCTGAAAGGTCGTGCTGAAGGAGCGATGCGCAAGAATACTTCGAAAAATGGTCGATTGGTCTTGACCCCGGTTTTCTCGGTTCTGCTTCACAGTGAGGATTACTATGGCGACCTGGACCTGAAGAGCATCAGGAAGAGCGAGCTGCTTGCTGGAATTCAGGGCTCTGGTGAAACCAGGAACACGGGCAAGCCCCTAGGCAAGCCTAGACCCACACCTGTTGCCGCGAGGCCCTCACCATCCAATCAAGAATAAATCTTTTTCAAAACGCGCTCTTTTGGCACTTCCAGTTATCATCTATCTTCCAAGGGCCAAGAGTACTCTGTACCAAAACTGGTACCAGTAGTCAGTGAGAAGCTGAGTGAGAGTGAGAGAATTTGAGACAGAGAAACAGAAAAAATGAGTGAGCGAAAGAGAGAGAGAGAGAGAGAGAGAGAGAGAGAGAGCGAGATAGAGAGAGAGTGAGAGAGAATTCAAGAAAGGAGAAAGACCAAGGAAAACTAGAAACTAATTCCTAATGGTCCATTTTCAACAAGATCAACATCCGAGATCCCATTGGGCCAAGCCCATTTTTCCTTCATCCTCCTTCTTTAAAATCACTACTGAGAGAAATGAACATTCAAGTTTTTTGACTTATCCGAAGGGTGATTTTTTAATGACAATTGTTTTGTAACAATAGAAATCTCCTATGATAGAATCTAAGGCGATCTCAGAATTTAGGCTTCAATTCAAACGTCACGAAATTAGATTTTGTTTTCAAATTTAAATATTTTTAACGTCAATTTTTAATTGGCCAATATTAATTACTAAATTTGAAAATTTTACTTCTACTTTCTGAAGTTTGAATCATTTATGAATCTAATTTCAAAGGCCTCTTCAATTCTATCAAAAAGCCCTTAAAGCTTCACCCTCCACATAATTTATACTACACTTTCATTGCTAGGTGTTTATTTCTCACAGGGTGGAAATTGTCAAACTTTAACTTAATGTCTCTCGTTTGAGGGGAAATGCGAAAATGTTTTATGAAATAAAAAATGAAGAATCCTTCCCTCGTACTCTTGGCCTCGATCAGACTTCCTGATACCCAACCCCTCACAAAATTTGAAACTTCACCCCTGTCATCTGTTTTTTTAAGTATAAGGAGAAAAAATAAGAAAATAAAAAAAATCTTAAAAATTCTCTGCCGTCTCGACTCTTTTATGACACGATCGATGTGTGCTTGACATTTTCCATTTCTTCCGCACAATGCATCCATCCTCATACACTACTATACTCTTCGTTTTAAAATTAAATTTGATTTTTGGATTCTGCATGCTCATTCACTATACATTCACAGGCAATCTAATATATATATATATATATTATGCACCAATAACGACATGTTTTGTGAGAATTGTTAATACTACTTTTAACGCTTTCATGATTTTAATTCTTATTTTTATTAGAAAGGCACCTAGGAGCTGAGATACATTAAATTTCAGGTTGGAAGGAATTCCAGGTTAAAGGAGAGATTGACAATTTAAAATACAAAAAAATAATGAAAATAATTATAACTTGTAAGAGAAAAGCTCCTATGTGCCAGGAAATTAATTAAAAGATTATTATAATTTGGAAAAGGATTAAAATTACTTGTATCAGAGTGACAAGACACAGACAATTCAAATCTACTGGGTTATTCATAAATTTTTTCGTAGAATTATTTTAAGTATACAAAATCAATGATTGGTGCACACAACAAATACAGATCTTTCAACTACTCAGGAAACAAAAACTTATAAATTTTTATTAGTTAGTATTTTGCTATAGCAAATTATCTATTCAATATTATTTTTTTTTAATCAATTTATACAATAAACAATCACTGTTGCAAAAAAGTCGAAGAAATATTAAGAAACATTCTAAAAACACTATACTTATGTAGTTTTTTATTTCAAATTCTCAATAAAATAAAAACATTGTACACATTTTTTATTTATTAATATTGTGCACCTGGTGAATAATTGCTGAGAAAAAGGTGCAGGTAAGTCCAATCATTTTAAAAAAGTCGCATTAGGCTCAAGTTTCAGACGTCTACTAAGAAATTTTTTTTTCTTGAAAGATTCTCACTAAAAAAAATGGTTTTATTTACAATGATTTTTTATTGCAACAGAAAGAAGGGGAAATGTTTTTGCAAATAATATTTTTAATGATGAGAAATCTTTGATGAAAAAAAATCGTCTGAGTGGACGTCTGAAACTTCAGTCCAATAAAAGTCGTCTGTTTAAATTTTCTATTTTTTTCGGAAATTTTTATATAACTCATTTCAAACTAAAAATTCATTATTACTTGGAAAAGTAGATTTATAAATCTAAAATTCAGCTAAAAAAAATATACTGCCACATTTCCTATGTATTAAATTAAATTTAAAATAATTGAAAAACATTTATAAAAAATTCATTGAAATTTATTGGGTTTTGATCTGTGTATCTAAATAAAAAGATTTTGACTGCAGTTGATTACTAAATATGATTCTAAACATCATTTTTCAAAAATTTTTTCAAAAATTTACATGAGATTGAAAATTGAAATTTTCTTTAGCGAGGACTATTATGGGGACGTGGACCTAAAAGCGCTCAGAAAATTGGGCTTCAGGAAATGAAGAATGTTTTGCAAAGAGGCCAAGCCGGAAGAAGCAAGCATGCAGGATAAAATTGCAAAAACAAGGGAAAATTAATCTTCTCTGATCGGATTTTACAAACCTCACCGCCCTGATTCGAGAAAGATAGAGGAAAATGCATCGTGATCTCCAATAAAAAAATCCGATTCACCAGTATTTCTTGTCTGGTCACGCTCTCTAATTATAACAGAGGCCCTCCTACAATCTTCATGATACTTTTGCTAAAGTAGAATCTGTTTCTTCATTTTTCCTCTTCACCACCACCCTGCCTCATCATATTTTTTGTACTTTGTATTCGTTACATTTTAGTTTATTACCATGTAAATAAATAAATTATGATAAGTCAAAACACGTTTCTATTTTCTACGAGTAAATTTCCCATGTTTTCTTATAATCAAGTAGAGCCGGTTAAAACGTTTTGTTCAGACTCTAGTCCGATTTCTAGTCACTTTCACTTCATAAGGTATGTAAATATTGAAAATTTTATCCCCACTTTATCCTTAATATTTTATATTTACTGCAAATTAAATAATAAGATAAATTTCTTGAAAACTGAAAGTATCTAAAAAAAACTATACATAGTTGAAAACCCATCATATAGTAAATATCACTGATAAGACACAAAATAAGATTCCTGTAGCGTGTTACCTTTCTGTTACATTTCATTTATATTAAATGTTTATTTTTTTATATAACTGGACTAATAAATAAATATTATTAAGTAATTTTGAAAAATTATTAAATCAAGTACTATCACTGTATAATGTTCTAAAAATATAACTTACGTGGGTCAAATTATTAATTAATTAATAACTTTTAATTTGTATAACAATGATAACTACTATCTAGGGTAATGCTCCTGCAGGATGGCTTTTATCCTAACTTCGGCGTTTGCAATAACTTTGTATAGCCTTGAGTTTGTATCAACCGTTGATAAAATCGTAGATACAGATTCCTACTTCACCGACTGAAGATGACGTCATCCTAGGGGACGCGATCTGAGGTTATGAATTCAAAAACGACTGTCAACAGTCAAAACCGTTATTTGGAGGGAACTGAGAATGTCGTGATTTCGTCGGTCGTCTAAAAATGATTTAGAATGTTTTATAACGCTATTAATCAAATGTTTAAGTCGTGTTCGGGTTTTTACTTGCATTTACTTTTACGGTTTTAGTGAAATACTTGCCATTTATTGACGAAAGTAATATACGTATCAATCATGTTTTTCCAGGTAAGATACACTGCAGCCACTTTCGTTTTTTGTAACTTTAAAATATATATATACTTAAAAATTCTTTCTAATTACTAGGAATATGGTTATATTATTTACAGCTAATTTTTTTAATCATAGTATTCTCGCCACCCCAAATAAATCTGTGGTGATATTTCACGATAATTATTGATTTTTTGGTTATGGATGTGCTATTTATTTATTTCTTTTTCGACAGATTAACGTTACCCCCAAAGAGAAAAAGGCTTCCAAGCCTTCTGTTGAGAATGTCCAACCAAATAGAAATTTTGATTTGGTTCTTGCTCCTTTTCAACCGCAAACTCGAATTAATATGGAAACTCCTATTAATACCACAACAGAAAGTTTTTTACATGTGAAAAACACTAGTAATCGCACTTTAAATGTGAGTACCTGACCATATTTTTGTATTATTCTTTAACAATATATATGAAGAAATTAAGGCATTATTTGAAACTTCTAAAGCTGAGAATTTTTAATTATTCATAATAATTTTAATATTTGATAAAAAATTTAATAAAAGAAGTAATGAAACTACTGGGGAATTAAATTTATTTTCATTCTATAATTTATCTCTAATTAATTATAGTTATAAAAAGTGAGAATAAAAAAAATAAGTTTCTATGTTAAAAGAACAAATCCTAAGCTAAGTTCAATAAATCTATCGATGTTATTTTTCTCTCTGAAGAATTAAAATGTTTGCCCTTTTAAGGTAACCGTAACAAAGAGGCCACCCGAAGAACGAAATGTTGACTTGAGCTTCACAAATGCTTTCATTGAAGCCAACACTAGTGCCACTTTAGAAATAATTTGGACCCCCAAAGAATCGGGTTCGTGGCGTGATGTCCTTCAAATAACCGACAGTCGTCGAGTTAAATACGACATCCCTCTTGTGATGCATGTTCCAGATCCTCGAAAAAGGGATCTTAAACCTCGACCAAAGGTCAGAAAACCTCTCATTTCCACATCCAATACAACACAATCTTATCCCTCCAGGAATAGTTTTGCCTCCCAAAAAGAATCTTGCCCCTATAAGAAGAGTGTTCAACTCAGAAGTAAAAGAACAAGGATGGACTGTTTTCTTGAAGAACCGGATAAAGAAAACATTGCCAAAAACAACAAACACGATAATTATGCTGAATTTTTAACAACTAAAAAGCAAAAAAAAGAAACAATCTCCTCTACGGTTACTACCACAATTCATTCGGAAACTTTTATGCTAACTCCCGTGAAATTCAATTCAGAAGCAAGGCAAGCAATGTCCGAGACTCAAGTGCTAGATTATAATTTTTCTACCGAGGCAAATTTCCTTACAATGGAAGAGCACGTTGAAAAAAAGACTTTACGAAGAGAAACTTATGTCACGACACCAAAGTATCGACAGAGTTTGATCAAGATTGATGAACACGAGGAAGAGAAAGATGAGTTTGATGATTCTCTATCGCCTTGTAAACCACTTAAGCCAAAAGTTCTCTCGGATTTCTCTTTATTAATCGACAACATTAATTTTACTCCTAAGGTGCCCATGACTCCAGATGAAGTTTTTTCCCCAAGAGGATGTTCAACCGGGAATAAATCTGAGGGCAGCAGAATGCTAGATTCCGAGAACTCGACAGCGAATTCGAATTCCACCTTTAATATCAGCGACAAACATGAACAGGAAACAATACCCGAAGCAAAGCCTTGTATTTCTGGCTCTCCCACGAGCAGGAAACACCTAAATTTTCTGAAACCGACTCGACTTGCTCAGAATTTCGAAGTCATAACCCCGATAACACCAGCCCCACAGCGTAAAATAGAATTCGCTTCCTCGTCTCTTCTTTCCATGGATTACTCGAACGTAGAAACTCCCAGAAGATTCAACACAACTTACAAAGATTTGGATTCGAGTACTGCCAAAGAAGTTCTCGAAGCAGACTTGTGGGTTAAGCCCAAAAATATTTTCCCCGTGAGACGAGCAATTACAGAAAAAGTAAACGAATTTAAAGAAGAGGGGAGAGAATTATCAAATGGAGGGAAGACCTTCGAACTCAATGATTCAAAAGGCTTTCTCCTAGAAATTTCTCCCCCGAAAGCTCGTAAATATAAAAACTCTCCACTTAAACGTGACAGACTTGCAGAGAAAATCAAGAAAATCTCTCCGTCTAAGAATGGAAGAATAATGAAAAACTACGAGCCTGTAAAAAGGAAACAACAGTTCAGCAAGTCCATCAGAAACAACAGCGTCTCGATTCCAGGAGTGAGAATTGCCAACCTTTCCCTCGCGGGAATAACTAGGAAGAAAGCAAACCAGTCTTTGAAATCTCAAAAGGAAACGAGCGTGAAGCTTCATGATCCTAACGATTTTGTCATGAAGTTCTGCAACCCAGATCCTTTTGCTGCCACAACTACCGAGGATCCTTTCCTTTCTAGTACTTTATACTATGACGATCAATGGGTCTTCCTCCAGGAAGTTGAATTCAAAAAATGGCTTAATGCCTTGATGACTCCACCAGAACATTTAAATACTGACGTGGACACCACCTGCGTGGATATTGGAAAGGTCTGGCAGTCTTGTCGAATGAAGGAAGATGTCGTTCTCGCAGAGTCTAAAGAATCTATTTCCGCCCGTTATCATACAGATACAAGATTAAATACTTTGAGGAAAGCTGCCTGCGCTATGTTTCGGAATCCCGAAGTGACAAATGTCCTCTCGCGGGCAACTGTTTGCATAGAAAAAGGAATCCTCGTCATCAGGAAAGATCGAGATCTTCACCGAGACATCGGCCTGCAGAAGGAAATTCTGGAACTCTTCCTCAGCTACAATCCCCTCTGGTTAAGAATTGGCTTGGAAGCTGTCTTTGGAGAAACTATTCCTCTTCAATCCAACAATGACTTGATCGGATTAACCAGATTCCTTCTCTCTAGATTCTTCTCCGATCCGTTTATCGTAAAACAGCATTCTCATCCCACAGTCGTTGGTATGAAGCTACCGACCTTCGACTCACACATGCACAAATTCATGCTTAAGAAGTTCCTCCTCCTCGTTTATTTTCTTGACTATGCGAAGATGAAAAAATTGATTGGACATGATCCCTGTCTTTTCCACAAGAAGGCCCCGCACAAAGATAGTCGATCGATTCTTCTGACCTTCTCGAGAGAAGTTCTAAGCGGAATCGGAGATGTTACGAAAGTTTTGAGATCTTATGGATACGTCGTCACGCACAAGCAAACTTACTTGGACGAGTTTGATTATGCGGTTAAGGATATGAGCTCAGATTTGAGAGACGGAGTGAGACTTTGCAGAGCGATGGAGTTGATAACTGGAAAGAGGAATTTAACTTGTCATTGCAGAGTTCCTGCGATTTCAAGGTTACAGAAGGTGCACAATGTGAATCTTGCTCTGACAGCTTTGCTCGATTCAGGTTACGTTTTAACTGGAGACATCGACGCTAAGAGTATCGCTGATGGACATAGAGAAAAGACTTTATCTCTTCTTTGGCAGATTATCTATAAATTCCAAGCCCCGAGATTTGAAAAGGCAGCTTCTTGTATTCAAACCTGGTGGCGTTCGAAACTCTGGTACGTCCGGGTGAAAAATTTGCTGAAGAAACACAAAAATGAAGCAGCTTGTGTTATTCAAAGAGCCTGGAGATGTTACTCCGCAACAAAGAAATTGAATCAACTGAGAGAAGAGCACAAAAAAGATCTAGAGCTAAGAAACAAAGCTGCCCGAGTTATCCAGGAAAAGTGGCGATTCCATAGAGAAGGAATGAGACAGAGAAGTAAATATCTTGAATCTAAAGAAGCGAGTATGAAGATTCAAAGATGGTGGAGAAGAACTCGAGAGACGAAACCTTTTGTTGAGAGCTTCAGAAGGAAACGAGAAGTTCTGATTCTGGTGCAAAGAGTTTGGAGAAGCAAGAAACTGATGGAGAAGAAAAGGTCAGAGTATCTGAAATTAAGAGAAGTAGTTTCGAAAATCCAGGAGAGGAGGAGAGCGACACTTGTTGGAAGATCAAAGAGAGAGGAGTTTAAAAGATTGAAGCAGTCTGTTTTGATTGTTCAGAGAAGATGGAGGGCTTTGAAGTTGATGAAGAAAGAAAAAGAATCTTATGAACGGGTTCTGATCGCAGTTCGTGTACTTCAGAAATGGTGGAAGCGTTTTTTGCTGTTGAAAAAAGATCGGAATAATTTCCTCTTGATGAAATACGCAGTCAAAGTATTCGAGAAAAAATGGATTGAAAAGAAGACGATTGGCGAAGAGAGGAGAGAGTACCTCAAGAAGAGAATAAGCACGATTGTAATTCAGAGAACCTGGAGAAGATACAGGGAAAGTAAAAAAGAAGTTTCCCACTTTAGGGTTTGCAGAAAATCTGCTATTAAAATTCAATCTTGGTGGAGGTCGGTTGTGATTCTTCATCAGTATAAAATAACGAAAAACAGTTGTCTTAAGATCCAAATTTGGTGGAGATCTCTGCAATTGTCTAAAGCTTGTCAATCCGAGTTTTTAAGAAAGAAGAATGCAGCTGTGGTTATCCAGAAAAACTGGAGAATGACAAGAACAAAGAGAGATTATTGGCAGATGAAGTCCTCAGTATTAAGCATTGAATCTTGGTACGAGAATATTATGATTTCTAGATCAGTTCGAGAAGAGTTTTTGAAGCAGAAAAACTCAGTTGGAAAGATTGAAAATTGGTGGTTGAATCTGAAAATTGCTAGAATCGAGCGTGAAAAATATGTAGAATTGAAGAACAGAGTCGTGGATATTCAAAGAAGATGGCGAGGGAAGAAATTGTCTCAGAGCAGCCAGGAAAGTTTCTTAAAAATGAAAAATAGTGCTGTGAAGATACAATCATGGTTTAGGATGGTGATGCAAAAAAGGAAATATGAAAATCTTTTGAAAAGAGAGAAAGCAGCGAAGGTAATTCAGGAAAGATGGAGAGCCACTTTAGCTAAACGAAAGGCTCAAGCTGTTTATATGAAAGTTCGGGAAGCTGTTTTAGTTTTGCAAAGAAAGTGGAGAGCAACGGAACTTGCTAGAGAGAAGAGAAGCGAATTTTTGGAAATTAGGAAGAGAGTTATTAAGATTCAGAAAGACTGGAGACGCTACGCAGCGAGAAAAGCTTTCGAGAAGAAAAGAAAGGCCGCAATTGAGATTCAAATTTGGTGGAGACATAAAATTTCTGGAATAAAGACACGAGCTGAGTACCTTAAATTGAGGAATCTAACTATGCATCTTCAAGCTCGTGTAAGAAGAAATCAACTGACCCTGAAAACGAGAAATGATTATTTAAGATTGCAAACTGCTGCAATAAAGATTCAACGAAGGTGGAGAGCAAAAAGAATCGGAAGAGAGGTAAAAAAAGAGTTTGTGGAGTATAGAAGAGTTGTAACTTTGGTGCAATCCAAATGGCGGATGAAGGTCGAATTGAGAAGATATCAGAAGAGCAGAGAAGCAGCATTGAAGATACAATCATTCTGGAGAGCACAGCTTTTGGGAAGAAAAACGAGAATGAATTATTTGAATTTGAAATCAGCAACTATAGTGATTCAACATCGATGGAGGGAAGTGAGACTTGGAAATGAAATCAGGCAACAATTCGTTGATTATCGCCGATCGGTATTAATTTGTCAATCAAAATGGAGGATGATAATAGCAGTGAGAAAATATAAGAAGTTAAAAGAAGCTTGCTTGATGATCCAATCAGTTTGGAGAGCGAAAATTGAAGGAAGAAAAGCGAGAGAGAACTTCTTGGATCTAAAATCCGCAGCTCTAGTTATTCAGAAACGCTTTAGGGCGAATCAACATCGTAAAATTGAAATGGAGAAATACTTGCTTTTGAGAAAAACAGTAGTTTTTATCCAGGGCAAATGGCGAGCAAAGCTTCTGGCTAGAGCATGCAGTGAAGAATTCGCTCATCGTAAAGTGGCTGCGGTAAAAATACAAAACTGGTGGAGATCGATTTTGATAATGCAAAAATGCAGAAAAGATTATCTAAAGGGGAAAGATATTATAGTTAGGATACAGAGGAGATATCGGGGCAATGTAATTGCGAAGGAGGTCAGAAAGGAATACCAAAATTTGAGGGAGGCAACTTTGAAGGTTCAAGCTTGTTGGAGATCCGTTTTAGCAATAAGAAGATTGAAGGAACTTTTGATTCGTAAGAGGAAGGCGGTAGTTTTGATTGAAAATTGGTGGATGGAAGTTTTAAGGATGAAGAGCATTGAGGCTGAACGAAGAAGAGAAATGAGAAGGATTGAAAATGCAGCGGCAAGGATTCAAGCTGCTTGGAGAGGATATAAAGTTCGGCAAACTGAATGTGCGAAAATGGCAGAATTGAGGGAAAGAACTGAAAAAGCTGCAAAAAGAGCGATACCAGCACAAACATTAGCGAATAGATTGCAGGAAGCGATTAATGTATTTCTTTTCTCTAATGATCTTGGTCGATTGTCGATGTGTCTCTCTTCTTTAGGTGAGTTTGGATATTTAAAAAAAATTCGTATTCTTTATACTTCAATTAAAACTAATTTGTATCTTTTTTTTACAGATGTGATAACACGTTTGTCGCCAAATGGCTGCCTCACAGTCTGCAAAGTTGGTTTGGTAGACAAAATCTACATGACGTTAGTCAGAGCGAATAGATCTGTTCCGTGGTTTGACGCTTGCACACGAGCAACAAGCATATTGATAACCCTAGCAAAATATCCTCCGACGAAGGCATTCATTTTAAAGGTAATATAAATCTCTAATACCTCCTAATTACTTTTATATCTATTATCATATAGTGGGAATATTTCTAATCTAATTTTCAGGATGAGTACATTGAAACCTTAGCAAGATTGTTGACTGTAACAGTCGAAAAGGAAGTGAAACTATTTCTACATCTCGCAACTTTAATGTACGTTCTAGTAGAAGATCCTCATTACGCCAAGGTAATTTTCTCTAATATCCACTGAAGTCTTTACAAAAATCGAGATCAAATTCCAATTCTAATATAAATACTTTAAATTACAGGCAGTTTTGCAAGATTCACGATCCGTCTGGTTGCTCAACTCTCTCTATGATACAATAACTCGAAAAAAGCACAAAAACGCACCGGCTACTTCAAAAACAAAGGAAGAGATGCCAAATCCAAAACCAGACTGGGGGCTGAAACAAAAACAACCTCGCCTTTTCTCTAATGTTCTTCACGCTACTAAGTCAATCTTGAGAAAACTGGGCGAATACCAAGAAGATTAAGTGAACTGCTGGACTAATTTATAATCATCGAAAAAAGAGAATAATTCAATATGTTAATCAAATGTCAACGTTCTTTATTGAACAGAATATATGCCATTTTATTTAGTGTTTTCGGAAGTACTGTGTAATTAAAATAGAAGAATACTCTTTGTACTCTAGTTTTTAATAAGAGCCATTTATTAAGTATTAGTCTTAAAAATGATTTTGAATACATAATTTGTAAAATATCGAGATCTTTATGGATGGTGCTTTCATTTTGAGATCAAGAATAAAAAAAATGATTACAAAATTAAATTTGATTTCATTAAAATTAAAAACAATTAAAAGACACGAGTTTCATATCTCAGATTTACATCTTTAATTTCTTTCAAAATAGTATACAATAAAATACAAACGAATTAGTTATGCGTAACGTTCTTACATAATTGTTCTTCAACAGTTACCCTGCATTGTGTGTCAGAAAAACTGTAAACTATCTTCTTAAATAATCTAAAAGAATAAGTCTAAAATGTCATTTCTAACATTTGATAATTTAAATATCATAAGAAGATCACTCTCAATTAAGAAATAAAAATATTGACAATAAAAGAGAGAATTATCAATATCTAGAAAAAATTACAGATACATCAATATACTTTGCATTATTTTAAACAACGCATTGGCAACTTGGAATCCAAGCAACAATTAATATTTCAATAGTAACTTGAAAATATTTTCAAATTTCTCATGTCACATCATTTCGTCAGGATAAAATTGAAGTTTCGCATACACTCATGTTTTCAAAGATCCCCTAAGCTCTTATCACTACCATTACAGAAAGGAAAATTTCATCTAAACACTAAAAGCGCTATTGAGTTTCGTAGTTTGTAATAAATAAAGATCGATGAAAATTACGCAGATTCCTATTTATTCATAACGTAAATATATTTATATATATTTATATATAATACTTAATATTATTATAATACACTTTGTTATAATCATATAACAATAAATGAGCTTGGATATGATTGTTGAAATACTTTAGGCTATCGATACACGACGAGCTTCTAGCATATGTACATTTTGTAAATGTAGGAGGTTACATAATTGCCTTTCGGAAATTTGAACAGTTAAACTTATAAAAAAACGCAAAAATTCGATCATTACGATAATAGAAACGAGAAACACGACTTTCAGAAGCTTCCTAAAAACTCTCCTCCCTATTACAAATGTCTTCCTACATTAACGATTCATACCCTCTAAATACGAAGTACTTAACTACTGGCAAAATTTTCGCTTATTTTTTTTTATTATTATCCATATTTTTCAGTCATTTGAAGCACTCGCCAATGAAAAATGGTCCTCGTAGGTTTTAGTGTTTAAAAAGGCCTTTGATTGAAACTAAGAATTCCGGAATCTGCTTTAAGCACTTGAACCTTGGAAGTTCTTCAAAGTCGCATTCCTAACAGGAGTCAACAGTAGATACTCGCAGCATTATTACAGTGGCAGCCAACGTAGTACTATTATGTAGAGATGAATTTAACTATTATCACAGATTAATACAGACAGCTTTTGTCACAGATGGACGTGACCCACAAAAAAATCCTGTCTGTCTGCCTGCCTCTCCTGTTACGATCGATTCAATGCGCGCCTAACACTTCTACCACAAAATATAAATTCGAGCGTCGATTGAGAAACGAATCTAGAGATTAGAGTTATTACAAAACTTGAAGACAATGAATCTCAAAAATCTTGATTAATGAAATAATCTAACACCTACTTGGACCTCTGGATATTATAAATAGCACCCTATTTGTAAAATGTTAATACAATCATGCAGTTCAATGTGGAAAGTAGACAAATTCTTAAAAAACGATTTATCTTTAAAAAAACAATCCTCAAAAAATCGTTTGAATACAAATCGTGTTTGCGAAAAAAGCGCACTAAACAAATTTGTGCGGATCGTTGTATCGCGTTCAGTTCTTTACAATTATAATGTTTGTACAAACGTTCTTTTTCTACATACTGAATCTTTCGGTTCCAATGAGAGTAGAAATCGCTGATAAAAAAGCCGACTTGGAAATGTACTCCTGTTTTTATTCAAAGCAGTCGATAACATTTTACAAATAGCATTTTAACGTAATCTAGACCTAGTGCTGATAAAAAAGAGGTATTAAACGTCAATTTCATGTTTCGCTTCCATCACAAGGAAAGATCCGAAACATCCTAGTTCTTAATTGGATGAAACGTCGAAAGCGATGATCGCTATGGAATTGTGATAGACTTTGAGAAGTTTGTCCTGAAAATGCACATATTACTAATATCTTTGGAAAGGCGGCGATAAAAAATATCCGAATCGTCGTACGAACTCAGATCCTAAGGATCTGCAACACTGCGTTGGGTATTCTTTCTCCTGTCCATTCCATTAACAACGCGCACTCTCCGCCTGTCTGACTATTATGGAAAACAATATTATTTAGTTAAGGACAGACCTAGTACTTATTTATATTGCTAACAGCATTTCTTTCTATGCTGCTTGGTGCTTTTTCTCAGGTTCACTGTCTCGTTTGTTTGAATCGCCTGGCGCTCCTTCCTCTCCTTCTTTGTACGTAATACTTGTCGCGTTATCGCTGTAAACATCTAAAAGAATATTTTAATTAGATAATGAAAATTTGAATTAAAAATTCTCTTTTATGAATTATAATTTTTTTTAGTTTAATATCTTAACTAATCTAAAAATGAAAATAGTCAAATTACCTCCTCGACATTGAGATTATCTTTAGCGGAAGTTTCGAATAATTGAATTCCCATTTGATTAGCAAACCGTTGTGCGTCTTCTGTGAGGACAACTTTGTTATTTGGTGAGTCGTTTTTATTTCCAACTAGAATCCTATTCACTACATCACAATTGTATTCAATTTCGTGTAGCCATCTTTTAACATTCGCGAACGTATCTCCACTCGTTACATCGTAAACGACTATAACTCCATGCGTCCCTCGATAATAAGTAGATGTTATTGTCCGAAAACGCTCCTGACCAGCAGTGTCCCAAATTTGTAATTTTACCCTCTCTCCGTCTATTTCTACTGTACGAATTTTAAAATCCACACCTATCGTGGTAATGTAACTTCCATTAAATGTGTTGTCCGCGAATCGTAGCAAAAGAGAACTTTTTCCCACACCTTTAACAGTAAAGCAAAATAATGATTAGCAATCATTTGCAAAATTTTGCAGGCATTTCAAGTAAAATAGTTTCATATTCTAAAACTAATTATACAAAATAAATGATATGAAATATAAGACAATAATAGTATGTATACTATAAAGTAATAAATCATAAAAAATAATAGAGTAAAACTGTCACAGTTATGCTCCTCTGCTTTGAATCTCAATATAGAAACCGTCTAATTAAAAAAATAAACTAAAGCAACGATATAGAAGATAGACTAATCGTAAGACTATCAAATACACAGTTAAAGTAATTACATCACACGACAGATAAGTCTGAATCATTGATTCTTCAATCAATTTCTAAAAATAATAATAAGATCCAGATTTTTGCAATTTTTTTCCCGATTTTTGTCATTACTTTTTATGTATTTACTACATTATCTTCCCCAATTTAAACAGAAAATTTAAACCAGATTTAAACCAGCTCTATAATGGAAGAAGGGTTACAGAGAGTAACTACAACGATCTAGATCGCAATGAAATAATGGTCTCAATTAGTGTACAGCACTAACTCATTGGCTTCAGTACGAAACACTTTCGAACACTCTTTAGATTCTTTTAGAGAAGCAGGTGAAGATATATTAAAATGAACTATTATTAAGAGTTAATATTATTTTCATTGACACTATTATTTATACTTGAGATTTCCAATTATGAAAATTTGAATTGTCGAAAAGTTCTTTTTCACATTTTCTTTAAAAAAATACTTTTCTATAGAATCCATTCTTAAATGTAAAATGTGCCAAAAAATAAATGATTTTAATTAAGTATTACATTTAATTAAGTATTGTCACTCGAATACTTTAAATCTATTCCCGTATGAAGGACAATTATGGAAGCGTGATAATTCTTATCATTCTACTAAGAACTATCTACTTTTTCACGCATTCCATAAAGCGTAAAAATATTTTTACCAAATTTGGTCTTTCCCATATTTAGAATTTCCGGCAATTGGAATTTCCTACATTAAATCATGATGGAAATTTGCAATAATATAATAAAGACAATAAAAAATGTTTATTAAATAAAATACTCAATTTTTAACGCAACAAGTATGGAACGGTTAAAAAGAAACAGACAGAAAAATAAGAAAAAGTGATTCGCTGGAAGGCATGAAAGATAAATTAAAACATGTCTTTAATTAGATTACATGTTAGAAAAACATTATACCAAAGATAAACTTAAATTGCTCCAAAATGTATTATCTTATATAATATATATTGCTAATTTCCGAAAGGATTGATGTATAATTTAATTAATGGATAGAAACATTGTCAAAGAAAAATGTAAACTACTAAAACAAAAAAATATTACAGTAAATAATCAAGGGCACAACAAACTAATTAACTTAAATCTTAGCATGCTCTTCTGTAGATTTAAACCAGCAAAGGTCAACCTTTTTGTAGATTACAAAGAACGAGCATCACGCTAATCTTTTTGCAAGTTTCAAAATTAAACACATGATACTAGTAATTTATAAAATTATGAAAGCACGTACTAAATGGAAATTTACTAAACACTGTTGTTCAAATATCAGATGCAGACAAAATACAACTAAAAAGAATAAAAACATTGAACTCCATTGTATAAAAGTGACATTTTGAGCATTATAAAATAACGTGTTATGTTGTTGATGATAATAAGGATTTATGAGTTAACAAAAGGATCTTACCGCTATCACCTATGATGAGCAACTTGAACAAATGGTCATAATCTTTAGCCATTTTTGCTATGCGTCCTAGCGAGTCGCGTATTTGATCGATGAAGAATTTGAGTTATTTACTCCGTGTTCTTACAATAAACTAGTAAAGACGGTAGAGACCTATTGGAGTCGGAGTCGTCCTGACGCTCCGAGTTATCTCAAAGAACACATAAACAATTTTAGGCTCGGTCGATTAACGCTGAGGAAAAAATCACTTGGAAACTAGATGATTGCCATATTCGATTGGCGAAATATCATCATTTATCATCGCGAGAGAAAAATGTTACTCATTTACCACGACGCCCATCTCGTCAGTGCTCACAAAGTTGGCTCCATGCGCGCGCCAAATTTTGACCAATGGAAATATTTCTCCAGCGGGAAGCCATCACGCGCTGCGCGCGCAGGATGCCAACCTGGTTCTACGCTTGCGTAGAAAAAAGGTGGGAAACCTGGAAAACTACAGAGCTGACGAATTGTTTGAGGTTGTTTAATCCTGAATTGAGGCAGCCAGAATCTGACCTGAACGATTTATAAGATCTGAAGTAAAGAGTGTTGTAAATATTGAGATTGAATTTCGATTTTCATTCACTGGTACCAACAAACTACACTTATTCATCTAGCGATTTTCCCCATACAAAAATCATCCAGCATACTTGAAGTGCGCGAAAATTTGAATTTATATGTGCATCTGTTGACGATATTTAAAAAATTTTTCAATTATAATTTTTTACTTCTGAGTGGTCCAAAAATTAAATTATTTCAATTATAAGTTGTGAATTCAAGTTTTTTTTAAGTATGTGGTACGGTTAATCCGTTTAATAAAGTTTAATTGAACCCTTGAACTTTTTTTTGATTATTTGTAACTCTATCGGTAAAATCGCGAGTATTCGATATTCGATAAAGGAGATCTTTTCAATATTTGTATTATATGTCATATTGTGATTGTGTGTTTATAATTTACATTTTTAGTGTGTGTTGTCAGTGTAAAAATGTGTATTTTTGACTTTACATAATAGAGGCTGTGGTGTTTCTATAACAGTAGAAATTATTTCAATATTAACGTTAATAATTGTCATAATTTTTTTGTCATGCTTGTTGAACTTTCAAAAAGTGATACGTATTTTATAAATGTTTTAAATACCAAGATTATTAATAACAAATAACAAAATTGTACCACTTGCGTAATAATTTTTCAATGAAAAGGACTATAAATAATATACTAAAATTTCACTTGCAAAAGTGAAAGTTTCGTGTTGCGATTTCTAAAAAAAAAATTTGAGGTTATCTGAAAATTAAGATTTTTAATAATTTTTATATTAAAATTGGAAATATTACCATAAGTATTTTGTGTATATAATATTTACTAATATTTCTTGTATAACTGAAAAATAGAGGTGTTTTTTATTTATAAATTTACTATCAAGATGCATGATTGGTGAAATTGAAATGACCCTACAATCAAGATCATCAAGATCGATCAAGCTGTCCCGATAAAAACTCCTCTCTCTCTGTACTGTGTTTTACTGATTTGATTTAATACTGCTGACCTGTCAACAACGATTTGTGGTAAATTTTTCAGTCCGTCTTTAGTTAAAATTCATATTTTCTGTTCAGAGTATTTTTATAATGATTAAAGAGTAAAATTATGAATTAAAAATTCATGTAATATTAATCCAACTCTAAATAGCAATGATTCCATATTGATTGATTTAATTTGTAGAATTAATGATATTGTATATTTGCATGAATGGTCCCTTATCAATTTATTTAATCTTTAATGTCATTCTGTACAATTAAAGTTGTCCGTATGTATGTGTATTTATCTTTCATTTTTGTTTAGCTATGAAATTGACTTAAGATCAAAGTGCAAAGGAAAACCAGTCATGCAAAGTTTTTTTACTACTTTCTCATCCTTAAATCAGTTACCGGTAAGCTGGAACTTCACGATTTACGATTTTTAGAGCAAATTTAATTCATTCTTTTTTTTAACAATTAAAATTAATTATGTAAACATAGCCATAGCAATATGAATGAAAATTACTATATTTAAAATAGACAATGGCGATATTTTATTTGTTATTAATTAAAACATGTTACATTTATTTTAGATTCTAAGAGGACTAAAGAACAATATTCCAATAATGCAACATGCACTAAACATAACGTCGCTCAAACTAAATCAACAGCCACTTCCAAAACAACCAGTGCCAGATTTGAAAAAAACTGCAGAAAGATATTTAAAGTACTAAAAAAATTTTTAATAACATTTTTCAATTAACAATTAATAAATCAATTGTATTATAATAACACGTATTTTTTCTAGGTCATTGAAGCCTTTATTAAATGAAGAAGAATATTGTAATACGCAAAGAGTTGTCCAAAATTTTATTAGTGAAGATGGATGCGGACCTTCTTTACATAAAAAATTACAAGAGAGATACGAGAAGACTGAAAACTGGGTAAAGATTATTTATTATAAAACATTTATTATAAAAGATGTAAAATTTCAAAATTTGAGTTTTGATCGAGAAATTTAATTTTGAAATCTATATTTCTTAGATGAGTGAATGGTGGTTACAAGCAGCATATCTGGGCTACAGAATGCCTGTAATCGTGCATTCTAGTCCAGGAACTGTTGCCCCTCGTCAAAACTTTAAATCAGTTGAAGAAATGCATACATTCGCAGCTCGACTTGTTGAAGCGGTTTGCAATTACGACGCTATGGTAAAAAGGTAGATAATAGATATCGAGTAAGTCGACCCATTTAAATAATTTTTACTTACAAAAACTTAATTTATTTTAGTGGAAAAATGAAACAAGAAATGGTTCGAAAGGAACCACTTGATATGCTACCCTATGGAATGATTCTTGGTACGCATCGTCAACCTGATCGAGGAATCGACAAACTTTTGCACACAGACCATGCGAAGCATATTGTAATAATTTGCAATAATCACGTAAGTCCAGTTTTGAAAAAAAATAATTTCCGAAGAATTATTTTTTACAAATTTGATGGTAATCTTCCATTTCTTTGCAGTTCTTTAAATTAAATATTATCGATGATTGCGGTAAATATTTAAACGAGAATCAGCTCAAAGCTTCAATTAAAGATATTGCCAAGCGATCTTGCACTGTTGAGAAACCGGTTGGAATTTTGACGGGAGATAACAGAGATATGTGGGCAGAATCCCATGCCTTACTTAAAGGTAGAAACGTCGAATTTTTATGTCCAATGGTTTTTTTTTATGCATTTAATAAAAAAGTATTGATCTTTTGGATAATCCTCTTACTTTTCAGAGATTGGTTCGAATTGCAATATACTCAAAGACATAGAATCTTCCCTATTTGTTCTCTGTTTAGACAAAGAACTACCAAAAGATGCATTCAAAGATAAAAATTATTCCTCTGTAAAAGCAGTTCAAACAATGACTGGGTTTAGTTCTTGCACAAACGCTGGAAACAGGTGGCACGACAAAACTGTGCAGGTAAATTCTTTATGCCCTAGACGAAATAGGTAGGCAAATTAAATAGTAACTAATTTAAAACATTTTTGAAGTATATAGTCTCTTCTGATGGATTTTGCGGTATGGAATACGAACACAGTCCTTGCGAAGGTGTCCCTGTTGCTGTTCTTCACGATTTTGTTCTAAACCAAATGTAAGAAATACTTAATACTTTTCTCCTGCTTGAGATATTTTTTCAATTTTGAATAAATTTAATGTTTTCCTACCACTTTTAGAGCAAGTAAATCAGAAACAAAATGTGAAGACGCAAAGAATTTCCCTAAAGCTGAAGAATTGAAATTCACATTGAATGATAAATTGGAAAAAGCAATTGAAAAAGCAGCCTGCGGAGTAGACAAGTATTTATTTTTATTTCTGAGTCTTTCCAATTTTTATTAATCTGTTTAAAAATAAAAATAATTTCTACAGACTGTCTGAAGATATTGACATGGAATGCTTCATGTTTGAAGACTTTGGAGCCGATGAGATAAAGAAATGTAAACTTAGCCCTGATAGTTTTATACAAATTGCAATGCAAGTGACTTTTTATAAATTGCAAAAGAAACCTCCTGCTCATTACGAATCTGCAGCCCTTCGTAGATTCATCAGTGCAAGAACAGAATGTATTAGATCCACCAGTACAGAATCTGTCGCATTTGCAAAATTAATGAGTTCGGGTTGTGGATCCGACAGTGAAAAAAAGGAGGCATTAATCAAAGCTATTAATGCTCATAAACAAACAGCTGGAGAGGTAATTTTTTTCAATGAATAAAATAATTGTCAATAGTTTTAAAATTCGTCTTATCATTTTTAATTACACTATTATATTTTAGGCAGCTACAGGTGAAGGAGTCGACAGACTATTCTTCGGTCTTAAGATGATTGCGATTAGTGAAAAATTGGAATTACCTGAATTTTATAAAGACGTTGGATGGACCAGAAGCACATACTTTACTTTAACTTCCAGTCAGGTATGGTTTTCTTAATTTAACCACGATAAAGTCTAAAGATTTTATTTTTAATTACTTTTACAATATAATAATCATTTTTAGGTGCCTTACAAAACTGCGTCATTCATGTGCTATGGCCCCGTTGTTCCTGAAGGTTACGGATGTTGTTACAATCCTCGACCAAAAGACATTCTTTTCGCCTGTTCTTCATTCAAGGACTGTCCAGAAACTTCCACTAAAGCTTTCGCAGATACCTTACGAGAAAGTTTGTGCAATATGAAAAAAATCGCCGAAAAATAACTCAAAAAAAAAAAGGATTTTTAAAAACCATATGTTGCGTCCAATCGTTTCCTATTATTAAGGGTCGTCAGTGGGTTTTAATATATTTCTACAAAGCTTCTACAAGAAAAAATTATATTCAGACTTTTGCATAAAATATAAAAGGTACAAAAATAATCTCAGAAAGAGTCTTTATGTTCATTGCTCCCATTTCTGTAGTAAAGATGTGTCATGCGAGTGATGTATTAATAAATTAAGAATTCTTTTAAAATAGACTAGAAAGTTATAATTCTTCGTGTGAAGTGGAAGACACTTTTCTGTTAGGTGGGAAGCCCCAGAAAAATGTCGGAAGGCCCTTCACTTCTCGTTCTCTTGTGACAAAAGCGGAAAAGGAAGAAATACAATTGCCTATGAAGTAATTCGCTCTTCCGAGAATCGCCAGATCTAAGTGAGGAGATATTTCTTCTTCTTGTCTATAAGCACGAACCTGCAACGATTGTTTTGACTGAATAATATGATCTTTTCCATCTACTTTATATACTTATATTTTACAAATTTTCTAAATCAATCTTACCTCCATTCTGGCAAGGGCGACGTTCAGTTCATCAATCATGTAATTACTATCGGATGCCACAAAAATAGATTTTATATCTTTTCCATTGCGAATAACGCGTTTAATATGACGCACGATTAAATCAAAAGATGGAAAGCACATTTCTGGGGTTGCTTTTCCATGTTCGTTTCTATATCCTAAACACTGAGGCGCAGCGAAAAGATTTGGACTATTGGAAATAAATTCACAGGCTCGTACCTATTAACAAATATTCAAATGACAATAATTCAATTTTGACTCTTAGATGTTTATAAACCTAAAATTCTATATATTTTATTTTAAATGAAAATATTATTACCCAGTCAATTCCGTTTCTCAAATGTATCCCTATGAATGCTCCAGGCGGGAGTTTTTCTTTTATGAAAAACTTTGCTTTATTAGATATAGAATCTGTCCACTGTAGACATTTTTGAAGATTTTTGTTTTCTAGTTGAACTGGAAAAGTTGCTGGGGCTCCAGTAAATGCGAGAACCGGCCAGGAAATCACAGGATATTTCTTCTTCCATTTTTCAGTCATATCTGTGTGATGCACATCATAATGCAATGGTCCATAAAATTCTGAACCTACAAAGTCAACATTGTAAGTGTCCCAAAAAGGACCGAAGGGATTCCCCTCTTTGGGGTTGCAGGATTCCGTTTTGCCTCGTGCCGAGTAACAAAAAGCTGAAATTTTTCCAATTAGAAATAATTTAAAACATCGTTTGAAATTTTGCAGTTATGGCAAACTTTTAGATTATAATTATTAATTAATAAGATCTACCTATCCTGTAATCGGGTGGCCATACATTTGGAGCAATTTCTTTCATAAACTCCTCCATCAAAATCACTTTGTGGCACGATTTAAGATAAGTAACATTGAAGTAGGCATCGAATGGCACTTGCAACTGAAAGATTATTTAGATAAATATTAATAACTAAAATAAAAGGAATGTATTCGGATCAATTGATCCAAATTATTATGTAGAAATATTTTATTATGTTTATTCTTTTTAATTTATAATCTTGGACAATTAATGTAACTTTTAAATCTTATAAGTACATACCGATCTAATTTCACCAGTTCGATATTCAACCCATGCTGGTAAAACTAAAGTTCTATTTAAAGCTTTTGCAAAGCCCAAGGCACCAAGGAAATGATCGGCTTGATTTCCAAAACGTCCTAAAAATATATATGTTTTACTAACATTTACTAACACTAGCAAACCAACACGCGCGCTATAAGCACAATTATTTATTTTACTTCTTACAACTTCAAGTCATTTAAAAATCAATGAAATTTCGCTGATTCAAATTTAGAGAGCAGCTAGGTTTGAAACAATAATGTATGCACAATTTTAGAAACATTTCGTTACATCACTTTTTTTAGAGAGGAATTTCGAGACGTTTCTAGGAATTTCAAGGGATTTTGATAATTTTCAAATGATTTTTTTTTACGAAATTCTAAAGATGTTTAAGATTTTCAAAAGATTTCATAGAATTTTAAGGTATCTCAGGATATTTCCTGGAATTGTTTTTCTTCTTTCAACATCATGTCATTCAAAAGCCAATCAGGTTTGTAACAACAATGTATGCGAGATTTTTGTGACATTTCGTTACACCACTTTTTTAAGGTAGGATTGTTCCTCTTAAATAACTATATATTATTCAATTTATAGAAAATTAAAAGGGCACAAAGGGCTAAAAGGCTAAACATAACCTCACATACAAGTTTTTTAAAATAAAATTTAACTTCTCGATAAACCTAAATTATACGATATTAAAAAATTTGTGTTTGAAGGAAATTGAAAATTATTATAAATAATATTATGTTTACTGATTTCCTCGTGGTTTGTTTATTGAAATTCGGTTTAAAAGAAATTGACTTACCCATGCAGGGACAATAAACAATGTATCCATTTACGTCTATATCGGCACTATCACATAATGCTCTGTCGATATTCCCTAATAATAAACTAAAGAACACTAATTTGATGATATTTAACATAACAAATAACTAATTAACACAAAAATTAGCAGGAAAAGTGGAAAACTCAAACACGCGTTATAAATCTGTCAAAAACGAAAAACGCCGGTTGTCATGGATACGCGATGCTGCGCATGTGCAAATCGTCCATTTTTTCCGCGAAATTTAAAAACCGAAATAAAGTAGTGATGTCTAACAAATTTACTTGGATACTTTCATTTAAAATGTTGATACAAAATAAAAGAGAGATATGTTTCATATTTAAATAGATATTTATCGCCATCCTTTTTACAATAGCTCTTAATTAATAAACTAAAAAAGAAGAGTACATTATAACAGAAGAAAAATCACACACACTCAATCTTTTAAGATTCTCGCACCTTACAATTTGCCGCCCTTGTAAAATATTTTTTGCATTACTAAAAAAATAACAGTAAATTTTCCCGATTCCATTAATTATTGAAGCCTTTAGGAGC
Organism: Synergus magnus; assembly: GCA_032275165.1. Taxonomy (NCBI): domain Eukaryota; kingdom Metazoa; phylum Arthropoda; class Insecta; order Hymenoptera; family Cynipidae; genus Synergus; species Synergus magnus. The sequence continues at coordinate 2,210,198 of JAUESH010000044.1, read as the reverse complement.
ATTATATGTCAATAAAGTTGTAAAACTCGCAATGGGTATTACTCCCAATTCAAGAATTATTTCCAAATATAATAGAAATCAAATCATTAGCAAATAAAAATCCAGATGTCTTAATGCTTTGTGTTAAAATTGTCAAATCTTAAAGAGCACCATTTTAATACTTTTATTCAAACTAAAATTTCAAAATGTTGGAACGTAGAAAGATACAAGATTCACATCTGGCGTGGTCCAGCTAAAGATGGACCAAGTTGTCCTACTCTCGCACCCTCAGGTGCTTCATTCATTGAAAATAGGGAACCAAAGAGTACGTGCTGAATTACGGGAAACTTGGATAATACCTGCAAGTTAAAAAATATAATTAGAAGCTTTAAATATTTAAAATATTTGTAGAACTTTTTAATTCTTTCCACTTCCTATTTTTACAAGTTTATCTACATTTCTGTATAATTACCTCAGCTTTATACATTTTGATAAGTCCACTGTTCACTTTCGACCACGTAGAAACAGCGCTAACATTCCAAAGTTGATTTGAATGTTCTGCAAATGGTCCTGTTTTTACCTACCAAAAAATAAGGAAATAGGTATTTATTTTAAGTGAAAATAAACAAGAGTGACTCGAACTATATAACATAAATCGAATAAGAGAACCTATTGTAAAAGAAAATATTTACCTTAGAAATAAATTCGATGCACCCAAGGAACATATACGATTTTGCGTATGTTTCAATGACTCCAGGATCCACAAAATGTTGAGGTTCAATGCGAGGATGACCTGCGAGAAAATATTTTGGTATCTTTATGGAAATACTTATTTATCTCGCCATTCTTTTTTTCGATTTTGAATTTAATTAGATGGAAAGTAACAGAAGTGTTATAAAATGTTTACCAATTAATTGAGCACTGCCCCAAATAAAAGGAACGAATTGATAGTCATCCAAACTCCAAACGCCGTGGCTTCCAGCTGGTTCCATTCTGTAAACTATTTGAAGTCTTCGTACTATTTCTAAATACCTATTAAGAGTAGACATAAAAATTACAGTTTAATATTCTCAGTCATTTACATTTCAAAAATGAATAATTATATTTTGTTGTCATGTAATTTTTATTAAATTGGATTTTTAAAGTATAAATAGTTTCTACAAGAATGATAAAGTACCTGATAAATATTTTAAGTGCCACTGCAACTTTGTCTTCGGCCTTAAAAGCGCCGATTTTAAACATGCAGCACAAAAACATGATGAATGCCATTTCATGTCCAGTTCCGTAGTCAATACGCGTTGGATTGCCAAATCCTTCCAGTAAGTACTCAATTATTTCGATAATTGCTCGATGTAATTCTTCTGGTAATACTTGTTTCAGTTCTTCAAATGCTGACTGAAAAAAAGATAACAATTTATCCAATTTTCTTTCTTTAATTTCGCACTTTACTTTATTTAAAATATTGAATGTAAAAAAAAGAAAAGAATCTACCTCTTGTAACTTATTATGCCACGTACGAAATGCTTGGTTTCCAAAACGTTGTGGCTGTTCAACTGGAGGAATTTCAGTTATCCATTCGTCAAATTTATTGAGCATGCTCAAAACTTTTTCCACAGTCGGTGAGTTCGGAGTTTCTAAGTTCGCAAACTTTCCTTGAATTGACTGATTTATTGCGAGAAGAAAACCCAAATATTCCTGTAAAAACCGCAATTAATTAAGCACAGTTTTAAATGGATTTACCCTTAATTTATGTCTTGATTTAATTTCATAAACCCTACTTACAAAGTAAGCTTCTGATTTTTGCCAAGCTACCATATCTTGCGGACTTTTTACTGCTTTTTTTGGAACTACAAATTCATGGTTGTCAGCTGAAATATAAAATGAATATAAATGAGGAATATTTATTATTTTGTTATATGTATCTATATAATTCTTAATTATACATTCAGGTTACAGTTTAGTTTCAGAAACACATAATAGACCTAGATATATAAATGTTGGAAAATATGTACCTACACACTGAATTTTATTATGTCAACAAGCCAAAATAAACGCGTGACAAGATTATATATAACCTCGAAATTTTTTAAAGATTCAGTATGAAGGGCTACTTACGAGATAATTTGAACTCCGCCGATTGACAATTTGTTTTAGACATCCTTCTACGGTATACTTTTGCGATTTTGCTGAAAACGTTAAGAGAAATCAAAAGAATTTTTTGCTATATGATGTCCTTACTTAATCGATCGTTCTAAACATTGTTTAACACAGACGTAGAGTGCACAGTAAAGAAGACACATGAATATGAATGAAATTGTTTGGATTTTTTGACACAACTCACGAAGTGTTTAAATGTTTAAAATCAAGAGGATAGGAGAAAAAAATAACAATTATATTCTCGACTCTAACCGCGCGGCTTCGAAACCTTCGAAATGTCAACAGTTCCAACCTCAAAACTGTTCAACTTTCGGCTGCTTTTTAAAACGAGCTGTTCATTCAAATAGAATTGAATTCAAGTTAAATCAATCTGTTTCCTCGTAAGGAAATAATTGCATTTCAAGAAAAGGTGTTGACCTAAGAAACAAGCAGATTTTGACAATTAGACAACGGTGTGAACGGTGTGAACACTTTAAATTGTATTTTGACGTTTCCAGACTTTCCAGCTCCATGCGCGCGCAGCGCGTGTTTGCTACAGTGTTTGCTTTCCGCTGAAGAAAATCTGCCATTGGCTGTAATCTGGCGCGCGATTCAAAATCGAATTAAATTAAATCGATTTTGAATTGGGCGCCAAATTACGACCAATGACAGCATCTCTCCAGCGAGAAGTCAACGCGCACGCAACTTCGCTCTACTCTTGCCACACCAAAGATATTATCTTTGGCCACACTTGACACTGCTAGAGATCCTTTAAGGAGAGTTGAGACAGATTTCCCCCACCACCGAGCTTTTATATAACCGGAATCGGAAGTTACC
>JAUESH010000044.1:2174279-2191198 GCA_032275165.1 Synergus magnus | reverse complement strand
CCCTTAAAATTTATGAAAATCTCACAAAATTCCTAGAAACCTCTTGAAATTTCATGTAATCCTTTAAAATTCCACAAGGAACTTCAAAATTCCGTACGATTCTTTGAATTCCCTAAACTTTTTTAAAAATCTCTTAAAATTCTTGAAAACTTCTTAAAATCCCTTAAAATTCCACAAAATCTTTTAAATGTGTTGCGAAATCCTTTAAAATTCAATGATGAACATTAAAATACCCTAAAATCCTTTAAAATTCCAGAAGGAACTTTAAAATTCCTTAAAATTCTTTGAATTCCTTAAACTTTCTTAAAAATCTCTTATACATAATTTTATAAAGTCCTTTAAAATTCTTTATATAATACTTCAAAATCTTTCGGAAGTTTCTAAAATCTGTTAAATAAACTGTAAAAGCTGTATATGTACTATGACAAAAATAACATGGTTAGCATAAAAGTTCATTTCTATTTTCCCTGACAACTACTCGCATTTCCCTGACTTCCTTAAAAAAATTTTTTTTCCTAATTTTTCCCTGACTTCCCTGACATGTGACCACCCTGAATAGTTACTTTTAGTCACTGTTTTGTTCAAAATTAGTCACTTTTAGTCACTTCTTTTGTTCAAAATTAGTCACTTTTTAGATCAAATTAATCACTTTTGTTACTTTTTCGAAGTACATCAGTCTGTCGCAGCCCTGATAGTATTAATTTTCAACGCAACGTTATCATGATGCTAGTTATAAATATATATTTTTTTTAGCTGAAGATTGTTTAACTGATACTCCAGACGTGGTGCCAATTGCGGTTGGATGTGCTCTGGCAGCATTAGTAGTAATAGTATTGGTAGCCTACCTGATAGGACGTAGACGCGCACAGGCCCGTGGCTATCTCAGTATGTAATTCTAATGGGGAATTCCCTTTTCAAGGTTTTATATTATTATTATACAAAGTAATGTTTCAACTTTACCCAAAGGCGTTACTCTGCTAAGAAATAATTTGAGATTTGTTTTATAAGGGCATCATTTTTTCAGTACTCACTTTATAATTTGTACTCCTAATTAATACCGAAAGAAATCCACGTAAGTCGGTGGTTTACTGAGTGGAAGTGATTACTAATTAGTCGTACGTAGCGAGCTAATGGCTAGTGAGCATTTGTACACCCGAAAGAGAAATCTTCGTGTTTTGAATTTCCATTATTAGAAATTTGACAAAATTTAAACTCAAATTATCAGCGATTCTCCCTTAATTTTAGAAACACAGGTACATTTTGCAGCTTTTACAATCTTCGTGAAAAAATATATATCTTTCAATATTTTTGCAGTTTTTGAAGGTGAAAGCTTGACAAAATTTCTCTGTATTTCTCGAAATTGAAAAGTATATTCAACATTTTTTTATGGAAAGGTGCCATGAAAATGGCAAAGTAGATTGGCTACATTTCAAAACACGAGTTAATAATGATATACGTAAGATGTATTGCCAGTATGAATACATAGGAGAGAAAGTGGCGTTCGCACTCGCAGAAGAAACTGCGCCTGACATATCTTTAAACACTCGTATATTTCGAACATTCCCTTCCTGAGATTTTAGCCTTTGAGTGTTTGTTCACGAAGTTTTATATCGTTTTTTTGAGTTACTTAGAACTTTTTATCAATAATTATGTGTGAATCTTTGTTAATTACATATTAAATGAAAGAATTTTTTATTAGCCATATTGATGATTGAAACACACGAATTGGCTGTAGAAGTAAAGTTTCTTCTGTGAAGCGTTCAGACTCTTTCAGTGATTTTTTTTTGTGCATTTTGTAATGACAAGCTTTGAGTTTGAACCCGAAAATTCCGTAAGCCGGCCTTTGATTTCTCCGGAGTTCCGGGTGATCCTAATTCACTTGATTCAACAGTCTATCGAAATCAATTTGACTTGTGATATAGAATAGGAACTAATTGGCCGGTGTGGCTTTTTCATTAAATTAAATTGTGTATACCCTGCTTTATAAGTAATCAATTAATCATAATAAGACTGACTGAGTCGAGCGAATGAAAGTCATCCATGGCCAAGTGTGGACTTTTCGCAAAAGTATGTATATATTGAAGTGAAATTAAAGTAAATACTACTTTTCAATTAAACTACCTGTGTCATATTCATGATGTCGCTTCAGTATCGATAATAAATTTATTATCCCTGTTGTAATAATTACTGCAATAAACAATTGGAAAGTCAATAAATAAAAACTGGCTATTATTACTTTAATCAGGCGTTAAAATGCATTTATAAAGGTCCATCAATTGAATAATTTTTAATTGAATTTTAATTACATTGTATAATCTCACCTTCTTTCTGACTTATCACTTGAGAAAAGATGTTGATACTTTTTTTTTACTTGAATTCTATGTTCTTTAATAGACTCTTGGGCCTCTCGATAGGCCAAAGACTGAGTATATTGCACCACCTTCAAAGAAATAAAAGATAAATAAATAAATTTTCTCTATTCAACCACATTTTTAAAACTTCGACTGTTAAATGTTTTAATAACCTGTTTGTAAAAGCCCGAATAACCTTGTAATATTCCATAAGTAATAACACCGATAGTAAATAGGGTTACTGATTTTTGAAGTTTCACACCCATTTTTCGCTTAAGCATGAATTTTACGTGAAGCCTTGAAAAATATTGTATACAATTTTCCATAAAAAGAAATACAAAAGAAATGAAAAATTTTAAATATAATTTTTGATAATTAATTAAAATTGCGTAATTAAATACATATAATGGAATTTAATCAATCATAATTATATACAAATCCAAAACAGTAAATCTTACTTGCTTACTTCCTAAGTAAAACTTAATTCTTAAAATGTGTCATTACATACCTCAATTGTATTTTATTTTTTTAATTGTAATTTAGAATTTAGACAAATTTATAAAACTTTTTGTGATATAAAAATGTATAAAAAGAAAAGAATATAAAAAAAAAAGTTTTATGACTAGCTTCAGAAGATAGTCGTTCGAAAAATTTAAAAATGGCGCGATTTCTTGATTTGCTGCTTGGGGTAGCGAAGGACGTGAGGTGCATTAAATTTAGTTTGTGAAACAATTGGTGTGCAATTACAATTTCGATTTTCCATAAAGAAGCGAAAATTGATATTTAGCATGTTTAGAAATCGTAACAGTATATTGATTTTAGTCGCTAGCTTGACTCATCGATGAATTTCCGCCACAGTACAACGACGACCTTCGACCTCGCGCATAGTTCGCGGTATATTTTGGCAGGTGTTGGCAGGCGAGGCTAATGTCAGTTTGACATTGAGTTTCAGAAAGGCCCAGTATTTCTGGAATAAAAGGCCTTTTTTGAATTACACAAAAAGTGGCGACCTATTTTTCCCAAAGTTCAGCAATTATTTTTCGTTGTGACATCATTTTCCGAAACTGCTAAGGTGAATATGAGTTTCATTAGACCTTTTCAAGCATCTAACCTAACAACTATTTGTCAATAAGTCAATTATTGACCCACTGTTATTAATATTTTGCTCCAAATTTCTTGCATTTTTTTTGTTTTGGTGACATTTATTTATAGGCATGATTGTTATTCATCATGAAGTGTCAAAAGTGATTTTCAAACCTATTATGTAACTTAATTATACGTCCGGTGCTTTTATTATCTTGTTAAGTGTTTTCCTGTGCGTTTCTTTCCTAGTAGATTATGAGAGTAGAAACTTACATTTGTGTATTCAAAATAAAGCTAGTAATTATAAGCTTTGTTTTTTCAAAGCAGAATCGAGTGACATTTCGTGCTTCTTTTCTAAACAAAACCAGTACCTATTCTTTTTTCACAATACAAGTGCTCTGTGTATCAATTTTATTTAACTAAAAGCGGTAAGGTATTTAGTTCTTTTATTTTGTTTTATTATTTTATGATTTATACGTGTTCCATCCTAAATTTTAGATTTATTTTTAGCATGTATCTTAGAAAAAGTTTACATATTTATTATTTTAACTTAAACATTGCAGAAATGTTGGAATGGGCATACGACGGGGTGAATAGTTCAATTCCCCGCAATTCAGGACCAGAATGTGCCAATTACATGAGCCCTAAGCGAAGAATAATTGAAACCTTCTGTGTATCAATATTCATTATATTTTGCCTCTCATGGGGCTACAAACGAATTAAATTGCCCAAGCCAATGCCCTACGTCAATCAAGATAGAGTGGGGAAAAGGGTTCTATTAATTGTTATGTCTCTCGTGTTGGGCATGGAAATAGGTTTTAAATTAACTAGTCGAACATTTATTTATTTTATGAATCCTTGTCACATCCACACAATTGCCCAGGTGAGTGGATTAATCAAACTGTCATTTTATGCAAACTCAATTAATTGCTTCAATTATTATTTCGAGCTAAAAATTAACAAATGAATTGATTAATTAATTGCATTAATTAAGGAATATATGCAAATAGAATATTGCTGTAAACTCTAGTTAAATTATTATTTATCACTATTCGTCCTTCTTAAATAATGTACTATAAATTAGCCGTTTTTAGAAAAAGAGAACTATGAAAACATAGAAAAACTCATTTTTATTTTTCAGCTGTACTTACTAGCAGCAGATCCCAGTCCAATGGTGACGGCAGTTTTTAGGGTGCAAATGAATTATCTAAATGGGCCGTTACTAGCCTATGTATTTCCAGAAACTGAATCTCGATACGTAAGTTTTCAACCTTTAAATTTCAAATGAAAAGCAATACATTCATCTTAAAGAAATAAAAATTATGATTACAATTCTTTCAGATTTTTGCTGATAAAGCCTGCTACTACATTCAGCATGGCTTGATGGTCGTAATTCCCTATTATCTGTTGAGGCTCGGAGGTAAATTAATATTAATTTTTTATAGTGATACTTCCATTTTACTAAAGTATTGATCATATTTTTTTTTCATGCAATTTAAGGAGCTTATAATGTCGAATCTCTCACGGATTTGAGTTGGCCAGTATTTAGTTACGGACTGAACCTTGTGTACCATTTTTGGATTCTTCAAGCAGTTGCACTGGTAAGTTTATTTGATTTTTGTTTTCAAAAGTAATAGTATTTTCTGAAAGTAGAAATTGCTTTAAACTTTGAAACATCGGATTAATCAATCCTTTCAGTAATAAATTACTGAATTGAAAACTTTAACAGTTAAAATATTTACTTAGCCCCGGCTATTGGTTATCCTAATTATAAACTGTTTACAATTGTTTCTATTTTTTCCTGTGTCTAACGTTCATTTGTTTGTCAAGCCTGTGCAAGTAAACTTGAACCACATGCTGTGTCCGGCACTTCTGGACCCATTCGAAGGTCAAAACTACCGTCTCTGGGCTACTGCGCATCAATCTCTACTGTGTCCCCTTTTGGGCAAATTATTTTGTCTCGCAGCGAACTTTTTCCTGACTAAGTTCCCTGTTACGAAAATCAAGCCAACACTCGATCACCCAATTTCGAGACAGGGAGCGATTTCCGACAAAATAGGGGCTCAGCCGATTTCCGATGGCTACATAAACGGACGCACACACGTGGATTAATCCCAATTCACTGTAGAATTCAAAATTTATTTAAACTAACTCAATCGAATTATAAATTTCCAGCCTTCTGTGATTCCTAAATCTATAATCACCAAATGCCCAAGATTGTAGAATTCGCTAGTCTTTCTCGGCTGAAAAATATTTTTTTAACGCTTCTTCCATTCGAGGAAGAGATGAATTAGAAAATACAAGTAACTCTGATAACTTGTACGGTATTTCAAATCACTTTATGTTTAATTGAGATAAGTGACTTTCATGTGTAAATAATACACAATTTCAAAGAGAAAAATCAGTATAAAGATGAGATTATTATAAAAGTGTAAAAAAACAGTATAAAGAAAGAGTATTTTTTAAGATAAAATCTTCTAATAGATTTAGAATTGAACTAAATTAAGCCATACAATCAACTTTTGAAACTATCAAAGATTTTCCAAAATTAAGTTTATGAGAAAAAGAAAACCAGATTTTATTTAAATGAAGAATTGGATCTGTAAAGCAAGCATTATTCTATGAAAATAAGTCCTAGTCATTCACATAGCCTGTACAAATTAAAGATAAAGCTCTATAAAATCTGTTCAGAGGCTTTTTATATTGTCTAGAAGAAGTGATCTACGGGAACAACGATGAATGACATTTAATATAATTATGATAATTAATTATCATATTTAGCATTTAAAGGAAAGTTCCTTACACAGATTTTATTATTCATTCCAATCTTTTAATCATTAATTTACTTTCTTGTCATTCTCTAACTTGAAAGTGTTAGGCAAACCTTCCGTACAAATTGAGCGACAAGAATAATCAACAATTTATGGCACTATTTTTCTCTCAAAAAATGATAAGTCCATGTTATTTAGTATTTATAAAATATTTTTACTTTCTTTTATAAATACACTGCAAGTTTTTGTTTTTATCTAGAAAAAAGTAGTTCAATTTTTTTTTTTTTCAAATTAATGTCTGTTTTAATTTTTTGACTCTTTGGATTCCATATTTCAATTCGGAAACTTAATGTAAAATTTTAAGATACTCATTTTTGTAATCAACACCAAATGCTATTCAGTCAGTATTGCAAATATTTTATTGTATTTCACTATGCATACTATTATACGTGTTAAAGTTACATTTAACCGCAATCAAAAGATCTTACGAGCAAATGTAAACAAAATAAAATGAGATATTGTGGAGAGATGAATTGAGAAATTGTTCATCTCTCTATAGTTGAATTATCTTTATTTATTGTTCAATTAAAGTTTTGTCACTTAATTCTCCCTTCACTTCCATTCCAGCTTATTCGAAATTTATGCTGTTTTGAATAATAAAATAAAAGTCGTAATCGTGTATGAAACAAAGTTTATTTCAGAAATATTTATAATCGCTATGTACACAATTCTGTACAAAAGTTTAGAAAAAATAATCGATGAAACCTACACGTGATAAATACAATAATAGAAAAATGTATGTACATTAAAAGCATCTCATCTGTTATCTTTCGTTACCATGGATTCTACATGAATAAGATATCTCGTAAAAACATTCCTACTCTAGGTACTGTTTTTTCAGATTGTAATATACAATCTGGATATTAGTTACATTAAATCTTTTTCATAAAAAAAAAAAAAAAAAAATTGTATTTTGCAACATCACTAGAAATACACTTGACGGAATATTCGGCAAGAAAAAGGAAGAACCGAGCGGTATTTTAAATACCAAACTGGAGAAATGGAATCTCACTTAGCTATAAAAAATCAGGGACATTTTTTGAAACATGACTTCTTAAGTTTTCATACTTCGTGGACATAAATTTTCACAGAATATTATTCTCTCTCAATCGACTTTCTTAAGCACGTAAATACACGAGTAATACGTGGTGTGGCCTCACTTAGGAATGTATTTGCACGATTACTATATTAAATTAATGTCAAAATTCTATTGGCGCTATTAGATGCAAGTCGCAGATCAACAAATTGATTTAGTACTTGTGACTAGTTCTGCGTCATTGCGTGTGGAGTATGAGTATTCAATAACTGAAAAGCGAAACCGGCGTAGGAGAGAAATGTCGGTACTTAAGTTCAGTACTTTTGGCCTTAAAGCTTTTGACTTTAAGTAAACATAATCTTATTATCTAAATGAATCGTAGCCTATGTACATCATCGGCCAAACACTTTGTCGATTTATACGACAATGCCTTTTCTTTTTCCTCTTTTGATCGAAAAAGAAATCGTCGGAACATTCTCAATGTAAAAACTCTACTTAAACGTAGATTTCAGGTCGTGGACGTGGCATCGATCAGGGATTTTTTAAGTCTGTGATTCTGCCATTTCCACAATGTTACCCATCCAAGGGAGGTCCTAAATACACCATCGAAACTTCCGTATTTCCATAGACAGCCGAGACTGAAGGATACAATCTTTTATCCGGAAGTCCTTAAAAAATAAATTCAATTATTTAGTGAACTAGAATGAAAAAATCATTTAGAAAATGATTTTTTTTTCTTTTACCTCGGAATGCTACCCCTAGGAATTCGTAATTTTTTTCAAAAGAGAGCGTGTTGTCGTCGCAGTCTAATATTACTCTAATTCTTTCACCAACCTGTGAATTAGAGAGAAGTTTTCTCAGTTAGTAGAAACGATGCAAATTTAAAAATTTTTTATTTGAGTTTGCAAAATATTGGAAGGATAGTTTACTTGATACTTTGGAGCATTGTTGAGTAGAGGATAGTTTCCTTGCGCATCCCCGTTGTGCAATAGGTGATTATCTACGAGATTCCAGCCCCATGAGTGCTCATCAGAACCCAGAAGTGCTACGTACCCATGGCACAAAAGGGGTGCTTCTTTTGTTGCTATTCCAATGACTGCGACTGTTCCCAAAGGTCCTTCCCAAATTACTTCCCATGCATGTCTTCCATGCCGGAATCCTATTTTACCCCTACACGCGTCTGTACTTTGTGCCACTGGATTTCTGGAAAATTATTGGCATTTGCTTGAAAAATATAAAGAAATAATTAATTCATTTTATACATATTATTTTTCTCTATTATTCGAATGAACTGGCTGTTGTAATTTTTGGAAAATTAGCAATATGAACAAAATCCAGGATGTTTTATTCACCACGAAAGATTATACAAAATTCGTCGTTTGTTGTGTCATTCGTGCCAAAATTTCTATACGATTCGACTTGACCCTCCTGAGTAAAGGAAACATTTCCAACATTCGTTTAAAAGATTATTTAAGATAAAAATATTATTTATAAGGGCCTGAACCAAAAAGTACAAAAAATAAATATATCCATACAAATATATATATAAAGTGGCAAATTGAAAACATCAATCATATTAGCGAAAAGGATAAAAATACTGGAGAATCGATCAATGCAGGAAATCAACGGCCAAAAAAGCAGTAAATAAAAACTGCAGTAAACATCTCCTAAATAGAAAATTATAATGGAAATTATAGTCATCTGATGACATTTCCTTCCCCGTACAATGAAAACGATGAGAGGGCTGTTATTTTCTAGGAAACTGCACTTCACATTTCGGCAAGAAATTAAGTAAATTTGGTGACCTACCTGTGCAGAGTAAATCCGTTGGGTTTGATGAAAATGTTCCGCGAACAATCATTTGGATTCCAGGCGTGATAAAATGCTCGTAACTTGGCTTTGTATGTCGGGACAGATGACAGCAAGTCTGAACTGAGCACTTCTTGTGCCAATTTTCTGATGCAGTGCATTCGCCACACATCGTTATTTTCGTCATTGAGAATTCTGTACCAATTTTTACACACTAAAGAACAATTTCTCATACAGTGCAGATCCAAATATGAAAATATCACTTCTAAAACGTGATCGGGCATCCGAGCTACTATATCGTCCATTTTGCCGGTCTGTCGCGAATGGTCGTGAACAAAGTGGTTGTTTAGAGCGGAAGCTCTTTCTTTCTTGAAAATCGAATCTGCGCGCGCGATTTCAAGGTCGCACCGTCGACGCCATCTTTGAAAATGGTGTCTTTCGCATTTCCGGTTGCTTCTAGTGTTGCCAACACACTGGCGATTTATAGCCAAGTTGGCAACTTAATCTTGATTTCTATTGGTCTATTTTCTTAACGCACTGTTTTTATTCGTCATATCTCGGATCTAAGAGAAATAACCTCTCCAAATGTTGGCCACACTGGACTTGTTTCCGGTTATGAAACCGGCTTCAAATTTTAACTGATTTTTTGCGTGTATTTTTGTGCGTAGTTTTTTTAGATTTTTAAGGTGTTTTTTATTGTATTTAAAATGACAAAATTCGTTTTAACACTAACTGATTAATCTGCCAGTCACGGAAAAACTTTATTAAGTGGTAAGTCAATTGTAATTACGTTAGTAATTCACTGTTTACACTTTCTTAATATAGGAAAAAAATATATAAATATAACCTAACGTTATATTTTTTCCAATTTCTTTCTTTTTATCCCTTAATTTATATTATATCTTAGAGATCAAGGAATATGAACATAAGAAGGAATAGGAATATGAACTTGATTCTCGTAATATAATCATATATCGTGTAGTGAATTTGGAAACGTAATTTTGAGGTTATGTTTTTCCGTTTTTAACATTTCGCAAGGTGTTTCGCGTTTTTCGTAACAATTCTTGTGTTGCCATTTCATTTTTCAAATAGCAAGGCTGCCATGCAGTTTCCTAGAAACCTCTTGAAATTTCATGTAATCCTTTACAATTCCACAAAATCTTTTAAAAATTTTGTGAAATCTTTTAAAACTCAATGAGGAACATTAAAATCCCTTAGAATCACTTTAAAAAATCAAAAATTTCTTTAAATTCTTACAAGCTTTTAAAAATCCTTTAAAATTCCACAAGGAACTTCAAAATTCCTTAAGATTCTTCGAATCCCCTAAACTTTCTTAAAAATCTCTTAAAATTCTTGAAAACTTTTTAAAATCCATTAAAATTCTACAAAATCTTTTAAAAATCTTATGAAATCCTTTAAAATTCAATAAGGAACATTAAAATACCCTAAAATCATATAAAAAAATCAAAATTTCTTAAAATTCTTACAATTTTTTAAAAATTCTTTAAAATTCCACAAGGAACTTTATAATTCCTTAAAATTCTTCAAATTCCCTAAACTTTCTTAAAAGTCTCTTAAAATTGTCTGCCTTTTTGATATTTTTATCAAGAAGGGAATAATAGAAATAAAACAATTTTTTTTAAAGTCTTTATTCGTCAGATTTTGGTCATGAACATATGTAAGTAAAGCTTGTTAAACATACATTAGGAAACAGTCTTTACGTGAAAGCGGAGAATCGTGTCTTTTTCTTTAATTGACATATTTCCCGCAAAAATCGATGCCTTATTTTTTTGTTTAACTGCACAGTCTACAACTTTAATAACATTTCATTTCCAAGAGTCTGAGGTTTTTTTACGGCGACCTTGTTAACTAAGACCGTAGTAGGAGAATTGTTTTCAAATACAATCCCCCAAGCCGCCGTAAAAACCCCTTCGTTAGCATCAATAATTTTTTTGAAATTATGCACAGAGTAACGATTGTATAATCCCCAAATGCTGTTCATCAACTTGCTGTTATATTGCAATGGTGTCAACTCCATTCCTGAAAGAAATTTTTATTAAAATGATTAGTTCTTTAAATTTGTTTTGGAATATTTATAGAAATATGGGATAAATTAAAAAATCAGAAATTATCATGACAGTATAAGAAAGTGTTGCTTGCAGTTATATTATATATTGCCAGAAAAGACTTTTTTTGCCTGATAATATTTATAGCCACTAAGCTGATATGATTTAATCAAGAGAGCACTGAAACTTTGCGACTCTCATATACTGTAAATTTAAATTTAAATATTCTTTTACCTTCTGGCGGGGATTTCGGGTAAAAATGAGTTTTCCCTTCATCTTTTTTTTCTACCTTCGATGCTAAAGTCAGTCGATTATTATTTTGACGCACTTTACGAGCAGCAAAAGCTCCCTGGGGTATAGCAGACATTTTTTTGCAGCCTGAAATAATAGAATATTGTTTATTTTATTTTTAAAAAAAATTTTTTTCTACTTCCAAAAAATGATATTTTTTAAATCAATTTCTTGAACAATCAAATATATAAATCTTAAGCTGACATAATTTGAAAATTTACTTATAAAATATACTTAATTGATTTGAAGAAAAATCATTCAATTTTATTTATTCTACAAGTATTTTTGTTTAGTTTTTTGTTTTCCTCGCAGACATGAATTGATTTCATAATCATTTTATTAGTAGGTTGACTTTTTCTTCGAAGAAAATAGACCGAAAAGATATCTGCGCTTAATAATATAAATATATAAAACAAAACGGGTAAATAGAGAATAATAAAACGTAATTTCTTTAATTTTTATAATTCAAGTATGCGAGAACTTATAATCTATTATAATAGACTATTTATGCATTGCTGAAAAGAAGCTTAACTAACCGAAGCAATTTTCGAATAGTAGTTCCAAAATTTGTCTTCTTGTATATTTCCTGACGTTCCTTTTCTCAACCTTCTCGCGAAGAAGATTAGCTTCGGCTTCTTTACCCAGGCAATGAGCTTTGCCTCTTCTTCTTAGCCTCATTCGATTTGTATTTTTCAGTAATAAGAGAATCCAACGTTCCACAAAATTCTAAAAGTTCGTTATCGAGCTTTTAAAAATCACTAGTTATTTTTTCAACTCAACAGTCAAATATTCTTCAAGACTAAATCACTGAGTTTGTTGAGCACTGTTTTTAGGTTTAGACGCTTGCTACTCAGAGAGAACACTGTCTGCGAACTGGCACGTAGTGAGGGAGATTTCTGTTTTATGAGTCCGTCGTTCAATTCTCATCGAGGGATTTCTCATCTCTGAAGTGTGACGTGAAAAATATCAGAGTGCTATGAAGAAAGGGTTACTGAATATTGCCAGACACCAAGCTCCTTGTGTTATACTTTATAAAGTCATCGACGTCAAAGATGACCTTATCATCATTTTGATACCATTATCTAGCTCCAAAAGTTCGCAGGGAGTCCCGACAACTTTCTATATTCGGAGAAGTTATACGCAATTATTCTCTTATTGTCGTAGTGTTTAGGAAAACCATGAAGCACTGATTCGTTATTGCAGGGACTGATAAGAAGTTTTCAACAAAAAGAATATTATATCCTTTAAACTTTTTTTATCGACAGATTGGAATTTAAGTCAATAATCATTCTTTATTACAATATAGTTAAGTACTTTTTGGATTGTTAAGAATTTTCTCAGACCCGACAAATGAATCTGAATTTATTGCTTAATATAGATTCTTTAAAATTGCTATGATTCCAATTTGGGTTCGGGGTATTTTGGTTCGGGGGTATTTATTACTACTACTAACCATCAGAAAAAGGTCCAGGGATTCTTGATCATGATTGTCATAAAATTTAAGGGACTTTACAATTGTTAAATTCTTATTTAAAATAATTCAAAATTGTTTTGCAATTCTAATTGTAGGTATATTGAATTAAAAAATATATAAAAAGTAAAAAATATTTAAGTTTCCCAAGTATGATCTTTTAATTAAATAAGATCAGCTTATGATTTATCGTAATACGTCCCTGGACCTCTCATAGTGCGATATCACCCGATAACGAGAGAAACATAGTAGCAATTGAGCTTTTTTTAAATTCTTTTATTTTTTTTCTCGATGGATGACTCCTAAAAAATATTCAGTTTTAATTTCTGAAAGATAAGAGAACTTGCAAATATTGCAGAGAAAAGAACTTTGAATTGAATACTCCCAAACAGAATTTAGTATCTTAACATAGTTTGTTCACTTATATCCAATTACTTTTTAATAAAAAATATTTATTTAAGAAAGTTGATCAAAAGAAAAATCTCTTTATCAAACTATATCAATTACAATAGAAGTAACTAAAACAATACAGTTTTCTGACCTCAGACAGGGTCGAAGTGCTTCTTCCCTTATCATTTTACTGTAAACGTTTCTCACATTTTTTCATCCAATCTGCATTAACAGTAGTCTGTCCACAGTGTCAGCGTAATTCATTGTCTTAATCAGGCTAATTACGTTCGTGATCTACTTTTCTTCGTAATCAAATATGTAATTTGCGCCGCTTAGTCATTATCGATCCAATATATAATTCCTTTTGAAATCAACCAACAAAAATTTCATTTGACTTTTGACACCGTGACATTGTCTTTCATTTTATAAGAATAAAATTCTCAGTAGCAGAAGAATAAGATTTTTGCACAATTTATTGAACAATCAATTTTAATACATTATGCTTTGCTCAGCAATATTCTTTTATCTTCAGCACGTGTACATTACTCAATAAAAATAGGGTTCAAGTCCTTTTAAGTGGATCTTAAAATATCTTTAATCTCAGAGGGATGACATTTAAGATTTTTTGAATAATTTTGATTTTTGTACTGTTTATTTGACATTTCTTGGTACCCTATATCAGATATTTAAAAATAAATATTTTTCTTTATGTGAGGTTATCAGTAAGGCATGTGTTTTTTCAGACTAAGCTTCTCTCTGATAATGTGATTTTCATAAGTTATATATTTGTTCGACTAAACTTTGTATTGTAAGTTTTTCTTGACAGTGGCGGTCAGTTTCATTGAACTTGAAAAAGAGCATCTTTGTGACACTGGAAAAAAATAATAACTTTTGATAAACGACGGAAATATTTAATAAAGTATTAGGAGTTTTTATAATAAATTGTAGTATAGGAATATTTACAATCAAGTGTGTATCGCAGAATATATCAGATTGTTAGAAAAGAATAATATAAACACATTATTTTCGTTCTTTTTTTTTTTTCATAAAGTGTGCTTATCCTAATTATAAGATTTTTTTCTTATTTTTTTTTTACATCAGTCTTCTTTTTTGTAGTCATGCGTCCACACAGGCTTGCGTTTTTCAACGAAGCCTTTAATTCCCTCTTGAGCGTCTTTTAGCTTTAAATTTCCAACCATAATTTCTGTCCCAAGAGAATAAGCTGTCTCTATATCGAGGTCTATTTGCTCGTACAAAAATCTTTTGCCGAGTCGGATGACAGATCGACTTTTTGAATTGATGGCACTCGTAATGTTCTGAATTTCTTCCTCTAGAAAAATAAATTAGATTAATAACTTTATTCTCTTGAAATATATTTTTAATCAAAAGAATTAAATTCTATACAAATTTTACCAAGTTTGTCGTTAGGGACAACTTTGCTGACAAGTCCTGCTTCATAAGCTTCCTTCGCAGAAATTGGAAAGCCCGTAAATAGCATGTGAGATGCTACCTTTCTAGAAACATTTCGAACCAGAGGAATGCCTGGAGTGGAACAAAATATTCCAAAATTTGCGCTAGAAATAAATATTAATATTTCATTATCTTAGAGTTTATATTTTCTGTTCTAATAGAAATTTTTTTTCAGAATTGCCATACCCAGGAGTCGAGAAACTACTTTTCTCGGTGCAAATCGCAATATCACACGCTGCCACTAATTGACATCCAGCTGCAGCTGCCAAGCCATCAACCGCAGCAATCACAGGTACAGGACTTTGCATAATTTCCTTCATAACAAGCTCGCAAGTTTCGAAAACTGATTGGTGATGTCCGCTTCCGGCCTTCGATGTCTAAATGATGTAAGTAATAATGCCTCTGTGATAACGTAACGATTTCATTTTTTCAAGATAAACTGGAGTTTATTATAATAACAAATTTGAGAGTAAATTCATTTTTGGATGATGTTACAGTTAACTTTTATAATCATTTTTATGAGTTTTTTAAAAAGTTTTTCTTAAAGGCGTGCCCGGGCAAAAGTCCTTCTTCAAGAATAAAAAATTTGATTTTCAAATTTACCAATTCTTTAAGATTGTGTCCTGCGGAAAATACTTTTCCAGGCGCAGCTTTAATGACAATAGAACGAAGTTCATGATTGTCCGAATCTCTGGAGATATTGTATAACAATAAATTTATCATTTCTAATGATAGAGCGTTCCGTGACTTCTCATGGTTGAGTGTTATTGTTCTCACCTATAAAACGAGATTAAAAAAACTATAATTGTGTCTATTTATAGAATTTGATCAAAACAGAAGTGTTGGGTTTATAGAAGTATTTCTTTTTTAATGATAATTATTTTTGTAATTATTGCTTCATTGGATTAACACTTTAATTACTCACCCCATCACTTTCTCTTGTTTCTAAATATTGTTCCTGAGAAGACAATATCCTACTCGTTGATACTGTCCTTGTAATAGATCCTCCTACCTGTAACATTGAAATCCAACGTATTTAAAGATCTGTCATTTTTAAATTACCCGCCATAAACTATTCGGCAACGGTCGGTCATTTCCGTTCATTTTCCGAAAGCTTTCGAAGCGCGCGAAATTCAAATGATTTTCCGTCAGAGATCCATTCCTACCAGTAAAATTTCTTTGTCTCGCGGTAACAAATACTCGCATTGGCTGAAATCTTATTGGTTTTTACTGTGCCGAACTTAACCGAACTTTATCAATCGCTGCTTCTTTCGTAAGAGCAAAGGGCATGTAGTAATAAATACAAAAAGTATTTTTATTTTTACACACACATTTTATCTGATCTCACTTGCATTGTATACTGAGTAACACTAATTACGTAATATATTTATTCTAAGAAATTAAAGAACTGTATTTAAATTTAATTTACCTGAGTGTGAATGGAAGAGAGAAGTCGTTTGCACCAAGAACTTAACATTTTAACTACGTGTTAGGAATACACTTGTTTATTTCACTTGCCCTTGCAATTTTTTTAACGGTTTATAATAATAATAGCTGTAATTATCGGCACGTAGTTGGGTTTAGCCTCGACCTGACCCGCTGCGCAGGCGGTCCTTACTTTTGAAACGATGTGATATCTTCTTTATTGTATTTCAGACTGGCCAGTAGCGTATTTTCAGGGACTTCGATTTTAGCTATGAGTGAAAATTAATTTAAAATTTCGATATCTTATTCTAGTGAAATCTGAAAACGATATTAAAAATGAAAGAAGTTATATAATTTTTATTTTTCATTTTTACAGTCATCACAAGTTGTCACATTTTTGAAATCCTCTGAAATTTCTTGAAAATTGTTAAACTCTTCTGAATTTTTTTGAAATCGCCTCAAATTGTTAAAAAAAAATTTTAATCTTTTGAAAATCCTTAAAACCCTTGAAATTTTATATATTTTTTTTAATCTCCTAAAACTCTTTGAAATATTTTGAAATATCTTCAAATCCTCTGAAATCTTTTTAAATGGCTTTAAATCGCTTGAAATCTTTTTAAAATCATTAAAAATATCTGGAAATCTTACGAAATCTCTTGAAAGTCCCAAAGCCTTTTTGAATTCTTTAAAAATCCC
>JAUESH010000044.1:2126898-2144233 GCA_032275165.1 Synergus magnus | reverse complement strand
GAATTTCAAATTCTCAGGCTCGTACTTAGAGCAGAAAGTATATAATTTAGTTCTCCTTTTAAAAAACTTTTTCAAAAATATCGTCTTTTCCCGCGCCTTTTTGCGCATGCGCATTAAGTTTGTGCAGGAGAAAAATATCTTTTAAAAACGAAAAAAACATACGATTTCTAATTTTAGATTTCAAATTTCATTTCAAATAAATAACTATTAATTTATTAATATTTATATATTTAATATTATCTATTATTATAATATTTAGAACTAATAATCTCTATTAATATTTAAAACTATATATATACAGAAATTTGGATGAGAACCGCTTGCCCACTACTGCCAGTGAAAGTATAAATTTAAATATCCCGCTAATCAGAAAATCTCTCAAATCTGCATATCTTTGACCGAATTCGTAATTTCATGATTAACTTAAATTCAAATTAGTTTATTTCAAATCTCTTAAGGTATAAGAATAACAAAAGACTTGATTAAAATAAGAAATTAATAGAGTCAGACTTTTGCTTTTGTTTTTCAAGGTTGGTAGAACTGTGGGTGGACTACCCGTCGATTTTAGTCATTTAGTTGGTACTCAACCAACTCCTAATAAACTCACATTGCCGTGCGAGAAGTGCGCGAGTGAAAAATTGGGGTTAGTCCTGGTGGGCACATTTTCGAATTTAATCGACTTTTTACCCGCAACTAGGCCCAAGAGCAATCATGAACGGAATGCTGAAAGTGTCAACCATTTTGGCTAAAAATTTCCCAACAACGAACCTGGTAAGGAGCTTTTCAGTTACATAATTTTTTTACTCCCAATCTATGTCTTTTTACCCACCTTCTGTGCGGTTTCGAATCTATAATTGTATTACGTAAGTTCCTGGATGCAATTTATTGTCAAATCACGCAACAATACATTTTTATAGAACATCAAGAATCTGCAGTTCCAATTCAAACAATACGGTACTGAAGTAGAATCCTATATACATGCTAGCAGACGACTCGTGACACTCTTGTTTTGAAAGATTTTATTTGATCTTGTTCCGAAATCGATGAAATCATTCCCAACAGATTTTTCTTCAAATGGGACCTATCTTTGGGGTCCTGTAAATAATTAATTGGAGTCAGGATTATCTCAGTTTAAACTTTAAAATACAGGTTTCGAAAGACTGGCGTGACACCTCCATTAAACTCATCTGTTTACCACATGCCACTCGTTTTCTGGCTCAGTCCTAATAATTAATGTATAATAATATAGAATGTCTATAATTATATGTTAATATGTATAATTAATCAAGTAGATTACGATCCTTATGAAATTTAGAATGTTTTTAATTGTCTCTTTCAGATGGATGATTGATTTTATAAGAGTTAAAAATAGACAATAGAAATTAATTATTTATTGCACAAATATTATGCTAACTTGCTATTGCGTTTTTTATCCCTTTACACAGCTATCAGTTTTATATTTTGAGTCTAAAAATCAGTATCAAGAAGGTATATAAAAAATTCAATGGAAAATTATAACTCCATATTTCTTCATTATTCCACTACATACCTTATTTTTTATTTAAAATGAAAGAAAACTAGTGTCAAAAATTTGTTTAGGTTACGTAAGAAGTTTTTTTGGCAAATTTATTAAGATTTGAGTTGATATTTAGAATGTATTTATTATTTAATGTTTAATGAGTATGCGCTGTAAATTTTTTTTAATTTCATATTTATGTTTTATTGATGATTTATATTAATGAAAATTTATTTGAAATGTTGACAAAGATGTATTTCTAGCAATAAGATTGAAAATTACGAGATCTTGTGCAACAGAATTATTTATATATAAGTAGCTTGTAGTACAGTAAACAACCCTGTAGGCTAAACAATTATTTCATATCTTTTTATCGAGGTAATTGCACTTTCAGTAATAACGTACGTGATGTAAATGAGAAATCGGTTGTTACGCAACTCCAGTTTTTTTTCTCTGATAAGACTAATTGCCTTCAAATGCTCCATTAACTCATCATTGATATTTAATAGGCGAATAGTAAGATTTATTTCGAGTGCTAATAAGTCTATGACAAGAATCAATTCCTTATCTTTTATCTATATTGCAGCTGTTCATCTTGTTTTAGTAAATTATTTGATGTTTTATAAATAAATATTTTCATTTAATATTTGAATAAGGAAAAGTAAGCATTTAAAAGTTCATTCTTTTACTATATATATTACTAAAAAAATCTGCGTCACGCGTAAACAGTTAAATCCGTTATTTTCCTTTCATTTTAATCATATGAGAAGATAAGACGGTTATTTTTACAGAGTTGTGTTGCTAGCTCTCGCGTAATGATTGATTTTAATCTTGTCTGATTTTCATATGATTAGTCTCGACTTTTTTTCTAATAGGACAATTCTATTTGTAGTTTCTGTTTTTATCCATTTTTTAAAACAATATTGCATTTATTTTTGCGCAAAGTCCTAAAGCAAGAATAGTAATTCCATTTAATCGTTTATTTTATATTTTATTTGCAGAACAAGTTGGGATTACCTCTGATTACGAGTCGTCAACTGCACTACACTCCAGATGGAAAAAATGCAAAAGTGTCCCAGGGGGTATCAAAAAATTATCCCCTGGTGGATCACACATACGATGCTGTTGTGGTAGGGGCTGGTGGTGCTGGTCTTCGAGCAGCTTATGGCCTAGTTGCGGAAGGTTTTAAAACCGCTGTAGTCACTAAATTATTCCCCACGAGATCCCACACAGTAGCTGCTCAAGGAGGCATCAATGCAGCCCTTGGGAATATGGGAGAAGACAACTGGCAATGGCACATGTATGACACGGTCAAGGGATCCGACTGGCTCGGAGACCAAGATGCTATTCATTACATGACTCGCGAAGCTCCCAAGGCAGTTATTGAACTAGAAAACTGCGGCATGCCCTTCAGTAGAACAACCGATGGTAAAATTTCAATAATCTTGTTATTTCACTAATTCTATAACTAGCTTTATTTTTACTTCTGCAAGCGAATCGGTTGAATGCTCCCATATTTTCTGGTCTTGTTTTGTGTTTCATTTTAAATTTGATAAAGGTACCGAAATACAAAAATATCCACCGAAATCAGCTGCGAACCCAACTTGGATAAGATTTTGATGCGAAATTCAAAGACCTTTTTTTAATCACTCGGAAACTGTAACGATTTATTTTCAGAAGCTTCACAAAAATGAAACATTCTTCATAACTTATAGAACTCAATAGTTTTTATGTCAAAATATAACTTTTCTTTACCTAGTCATCACTGTCAGATTCGTTGGCAGTCATTGTTTCCTCAGTATTAGCTCCCGTAGACGATGCGGAATCAGATCCTTCACTCGGATCCTGTTGTTTTGGCTTCTGAAATTTTTTAAATATTATTAACATATTTAATATAAAAAAATACAGTTTTGATATTTGTTTAATCAAACGAACTTCTTTCTTTGTTACTAGGGCAAT
Source organism: Synergus magnus (assembly GCA_032275165.1). NCBI lineage: Eukaryota > Metazoa > Arthropoda > Insecta > Hymenoptera > Cynipidae > Synergus > Synergus magnus. The sequence continues at coordinate 2,140,758 of JAUESH010000044.1, read as the reverse complement.
TTTCTTCGAAGCAGGAACGACACGTTTGTTCCTATCTTCATCTAGTTGTTTTTGTCTTTTCACTGCATTTGCTGCATTCACATAGGGTTGTTTTTCTTCCTCTGACATTTTCCGCCATTTTTCGCCAGCTTTTTTGAATGTGTTAGGATTTTTCACACTTGGATTTTGCTGTGCATTTGAAAATTGCAAGTTTTTACTATTTTGCGAAGAAAATGTTTATACCTATTATTCCGAAACATTTTTATTTATATCTATCGAATATTTATGTGATTTTGAATTTTATGGATAAAATTTGACTTAAAATTGAGAAGTTAATGTAGGTATAATTATCTTACTTTGCGGAAATCTTGCATGAAGTTAACAAAAGCATTTGTGCTTTTCCAAGAATTTTCCAAGTTCGAATTGTTGATTGGCGATCGTGAACGTCCCCTTCGATTTGATGACTTGGTTTGCGATTTACCTCTGTAAAAAGTTTACAATTTTAGAAAAACTAACTTTTAGATTCAAACTTTCTCATTTCTACGAAAAACTTGCCTTTTTCTGCTGGCTTTGTGATTTGCTTCATTTTGTAGTCCTTTTTGGTTCTCCTTGGAGGTTTTTGGATCAGAATTTTTTGATGCATTCTTCTTCTCGTCCATTTCCTCAAACTCCTAATTCGTTTCGATATTCAAATACTCGTAACTCCTTGAAACCTGTGGTTTCTACTTCTACGTGTCCTGAAATGATAGTTGCAATAAAAATCTTAAAACAAACCGCTTAACAGCGTTGCCACGTAAATTGAGTATGTTTTGTCTACTAGACTTTCAATTTCTACCTCGAAGCAATGTATCGAGCATACAACTTCAGAGGTATAATTTTAAATTCAAAAAATAGGACAATGGAACTTTAAAACCATTTTTAACGCCATAAAAGACATTCTTGTTTAAGAAAAATATTTTTAGATAATATTTTTACGGGCATCCTTGATTTATTTTTTCAGGCAAAATTTACCAAAGAGCCTTCGGTGGACAGTCATTGAAATTCGGAAAAGGTGGACAAGCTCACAGGTGTTGTTGCGTTGCTGACAGAACTGGACATTCTTTACTCCATACACTTTACGGGCAATCCTTAAGTTACGATTGCAACTACTTCGTTGAGTATTTTGCGTTGGATTTGCTGATGGAAGATGGAGAATGCCGAGGAGTAATTGCACTCTGTTTGGAAGATGGTTCCCTTCATCGGTTTCATTCTAAAAACACAGTTCTGGCCACTGGAGGATATGGAAGGGCCTATTTCTCGTGCACTTCAGCACACACTTGCACTGGAGACGGAGGCGCAATGGTATCGAGGGCTAATCTGCCGAATCAGGACCTCGAATTCGTCCAGTTTCACCCCACTGGTACATTTTGGAATCTTTAAAAATGCGAGAGAAATCAGCAAATACTTTTTTCTACATACAAGTACTCAATAACTAATATTTAACATGCCTTTTTAGGAATTTATGGAGCTGGTTGCCTTATTACGGAAGGAAGTAGAGGAGAAGGAGGTTATTTGATAAATAGTGAGGGAGAGAGATTCATGGAACGGTATGCTCCAGTTGCGAAGGATCTCGCGTCGCGTGATGTCGTTTCCAGGTCCATGACGATCGAAATTCGTGAGGGCAGGTATGATGTCGATTTACCATGGAAAAAACAATCACTTAAGCAATAATACTTTTCATTTCACTGGTTTAATTTTACAGAGGTGTCGGTCCCGAGAAGGATCATATCTACCTTCAACTTCACCATTTGCCACCAGAGCAGTTGGCTGCACGATTACCCGGAATTTCAGAGACTGCGATGATCTTTGCAGGAGTCGATGTAACTCGAGAGCCCATTCCCGTTTTGCCAACTGTTCACTACAACATGGGTAGCTTTCTCTCCTTTTCCTACCCAAACCAGTTTTAGTCCCTAGCAATTTTTCTAAGATTTTGTTGATTGCAGGTGGCATTCCGACGAATTACAGAGGACAGGTTCTAACGAGACATAACAATGAAGACAAAGTCGTTCCTGGTCTCTATGCTTGTGGTGAGGCAGGTTGTGCTTCTGTCCACGGTGCTAATCGTCTCGGTGCGAACTCTCTTCTCGATCTCGTTGTCTTTGGCCGAGCATGCGCGAAGACGATCGCCGAAGAAAACAAACCTGGAGAAAAGATTGGAAGACTCAGTTCTGTTAGTATGATTATTTCGCTTTATTTTAATTTTATTACACAAAAAATGTTTTTGAATCATTCATATTAAATGCTTTATATGCTATTTTTAGAACGCGGGAGAAGAATCTGTCGCTAATTTGGATGCAGTCAGGAACGCTAAGGGTTCTATTTCGACAGCTGAGTTAAGACTGAATATGCAGAAAACTATGCAGACACACGCTGCTGTTTTTAGAGAAGAGCAGACTTTGCAAGAAGGTAAGTATTAGTCTCTCAGACCTGAAAACTTCAAGGAATTTTAAAAATAAGACTCAGGTATAATCTTTTAATGCTTTCAGGCTGTAAGAAAATGAGTGATATATACAAGAAGCTAGATGAAGTTAAAATCGCTGATCGCTCCCTCATTTGGAATTCGGACCTTGTGGAGACCCTTGAACTTCAAAATTTAATGATAAACGCAGTACAGACTATCAGGGCAGCTGAAAACAGAAAGGAAAGTCGCGGAGCACACGCGAGGGAAGATTTCAAAGATAGGATCGACGAATATGATTACAGCAAACCTTTGGAAGGTCAGCAACCCAAACCTTTTGAACAACACTGGAGAAAACACACCCTCACAAAAGTCGACGTTAAAACTGGAGATGTAAGATAAACATTTTACTGAATTTTACTTATTTAAATATTTTAGATTGAACTTAAAGGAGAATATAAATTATTTAGGTTTCAATCGAGTACAGACCGGTTATAGACGAAACACTGGACACACAGGAATGCAAGACAGTTCCACCCGCGATCCGTTCGTACTAGACTCAGAATTACAAGTCAACTGTAATTTATTCTCAATTTCCTTACCCGAAATCCGGCTACATGATGTGGATTGTACGCGCATTGAATGCGAACTGGAATGCGAGTCCGTCAAACTCTGGAGCGATCCAATTATTGCTAACCATCGAACGTTTCACTAACAAGCAATAATTTAATTTATTCTCTCGATCTTCGTCGTGCACCAAAGTTTAATCTTGTCAATGCTTGCACGTCCAGCGGGCGATCTCAGCTGTCCTTCTAGGATATTAGTGCTGAGTTTATTTATTATCTCAAGAACAAAAAAAAAGTCCCGACGATCTCTCCGAAGAAAAAGTACGGCTGATAATATGATTTAAGAAATATTACCAATCTTAGTGGCAGATCTTTTAAGGAGAAGTTTCGTTATTTGTCTATATTTTTATACGTCTATCCGAAACCCCGGCGATATTTTTTCAAATTTTTGAAAATTTTTGAAATTTCTTTACGAAGGAAAACAATTTTTATAGATCTTTTTCGATAAATCTATCGAGTATCTCCTTTTTTTAAAATATTGATATTATTGCTCTCAAAAGTGTGCTTCATATATTTTTTACTATGTGCTTTTGACTTCGTTTTCAATCAACTTTCAACAATTATTTATTATTATCTATTTATTTACGTAGTTGCTCCTTAAGAGATCGTAGAGTACTAATTTGCCACTTGTTATGCGGCTTAATACTTAAATACGAAGTCACGGCAACGTGGAAGCAAACAGTGGAATAATTTTAAAAAGTGAGCCAGTGCTGGAAACAGATTTTAGAATAGCTGCAAGATGTTTCCTTGTTGACTTGTACGGTTATAAAACGGTTAAAACAACTCTTTTAAGAAAAAGAAAAATGAAGTGTTTATGCAAATACATATTTGCAAAAAAAACAGCTCGAAAAGTGAGGGTATTAATCTAATAATCTAGAGCCGTTAAAGGAATGAAAAAATTGATTGTGAGATTTTTTTTTCTTTATTTTCTTTTTCTGTTCATTTTTTTGTCTTTTTAAACAAAGTATTACAAAATGGATCTGGATGAATTATGTAAAATCAGTATTTTAATAAATTTCTGCCGCTATCGATTCTGACCGTTGCACATTGAACCATGCGTAACACGGTTGAATCAGATCAATTTTATTAAAGAGATTAATTCCTTCGATAACGTTCAGCCACGATAGAAAGGGGATGAGACGAACGCTGATGCGCTTTCACATTCGTCTTTTGTTTCTTAATTTTCAATTGTTACTGCGTTGCGTGATTTCACTCATAGTAAAGTTGCGTAGGCTAACAACTATGAATGCATATTTATATGTAAAATAAAATTCACGTCGTGGCACAATCAAATCATTTAGTTCTTATTGATTTTGATCGTGTGAAAATGCTGCTGCGAATGGTGAATGTATGACATATGAATGTGACGATTGTCAATAAGTCGTTGATAATTTGGCTGAAATATGAATAAATGATTACCAGATGATACCACGGACATGCTTTTTTATTATTATTAAGTTTCTCGTTCTTTAACAGCTTATTTGTTTAAAAGTATTAATTGGAAAAGCAGCAAAATTCAAAAGAACTCAAAATAATAGAATTAATAAAACAATGATAACAAATGTTTTTGTTTTAATAATTTTAAAGAACTGGGTTAAAACAGTAAGGACGAACAAACTTTATACTATTGACAAATGTGGTTTATTAAGTCTGTATCTTTCAACATTATGGTCATAAATAATAATTTCGTATATTAAATAAAAATTACACGACCGAGATTTTCCAAAGCATTACAATAGATTTGATTCGAGTACAATACTATAATACTTTAGAAAATTTGACATTTATTGTTTTTCTTCAATAATTAACTTAAGACATGGGGATGAATTATAATGATTGCAAAATATGATCTCACATACGGAACAAGGTACAGCGATGAGGAGAATTCTTTGTCTAGTCTTTTAGAACATTGTGCATGAAAAGTCAATTATATAACGATATGAAATTCAGAACAGTCATTATCATTATTTTGCCAACGACGTAAATGCTTTCTTAATATCGACTCCAATGAGCTAAAATTTAACCTATGCATCGTTGCTGAAGACAGTTTTTCACTCTTTTCAATTCGGATTCATCGGACGTGCAAGACGTATCCTCAGAAAATTTCAACTTTTTTTTTATCTTTCAAAAATGAAAAATTGAGTAAAGCTATTTTCCTCTTTCCAGGCAACAAATTTCTCTATTTTCTGCATTTTTTTTTGTCAATTTTTCGTTAATAGTATTTTTACTGAAAAAATTAAAGCGTGGAAAATTTGAGCGTTGATTGATGCGATTTAATTATAGAGCATAAATGCAGTTTAAAAAACCAATTCCCTATTGAAATTACAGAAATAGAGGCGAGGGGAGCGGATACGTCCTGCTACCTGGGAAAATCCTTTTGGACTTCTTCTCGCTCGCTTACCCTATCAGTTTTATTAATTAGCCTATTATTCCTTTAACATACAGACACTTGTCGGCCAATGCGAGACATTTCGAATTTAGTTACATTAGCCAATCGCTTCGAAAAAATCGTCAATGGCCGATCACGTGCACTTACACTATTTCGCGTACGAGCGTGATTTTCCTACGCGCTAATCTAGTCAAATTAGAGTCGCAACATTTCCAATTTTACAATGTCGAATATCGTCAAGGTAATGTCAGAAAAATTCCAGGAAAAATATACATTTTACATCTACAGTTATGTTTTAGAAGAAAACCATTACAGTTTGAGAATCACAACAATAGTTAAAAACGAAAGTGAAATTTGAGACGGAAATGGAAGTTTGACGACGCTAATCAAGATGCACGAATAGACCCTGGCGAGTCTCAATTCTCCTAATTTTCTACTCTCAAAAATCAAGCAATTCTCAGAAAGTTTTGCGATTTTTAGAGAAGTATTTTTAAGAGGTATTTCACCAAGGTTACTTCTTATTACGACAAGAGCGTACGCTAATAAAAGAGAAGCAACTGCAAAACAAAACGAAGTTAAAGGCAGTCTTACTGTTCTTTCAGTGTTTCGCTTTCCAAAATAGAAAGTCTAAAGTTTGCTCCGAAGTGATTTCGAATCAAGAGAATAATACTTATCACCAATGCACAGACATATAACCTGATATAATTCTAAACTTGAATGTTCCACGTTTTACAATTTCAGAGTTTGATACTTCTCTTTTCTTGTGATATTATATTATTATATTGACATTCATAAAGAGGGTCAATTTCGATAGAGGCGATAAGTAAATCTCCTGTTTTCGCTAACAGAAGTATCCAAGCTATGTGGGTTCCTGAATATACTATCTTAAACATTGAACGTTTTCTACGGAGATTCGTTTTTCTGTTTACATCGAAGTAACACGGACATTTAGTTCAAAGTATCGTCTTTGATTGCAAGTACAATTTTTCATTGCATAAGATTAAATTTCTTTTCATAATTGTTCAGTAGTGGACGCATCTAATTTGGTCGGACGAATTTATTATTTATATTTATATTATCGGACAATAAAGGGTTGGGGTGAAAAGGAACTCGCATAGCTCTTCACCTTCACTTTGATGATAATTTGGGTGATTTGTCTTCGGTTCAGTCAGAACCTGAAGAGCTTCTCCGAAGAATGATCAATGACGATCCTCAACTCCTGAGCTTCTCCTAGGAATTCCTCGTTTCGTTCCTCTCATTCACACACTTTCTCTCACACTTTTTCTCTCACTTTCAGGAATTTTCATTCAGTCGTCCCGATACGCACGGTGGTTGTGGATGAGTGATACACTAAATGAATGGTGATGGTTAAGTCTTGTGCACGGTTGTGGTGTCGCTTAATTTCTGGCGAGTTCACGAGGTGGCTCGAAGCTTTTCCAGAGCAGGGACGAGGGACTCCTCGAGAGAAGGACCACAGCTCAGGTCACATTCTCCGATCCATCTTGCCTTGCCACTTGCATGAGACTGCAATTAAGAAAAAAGAAAAATGAGTAATTTCATTTGTATATAGAGTTTTTAAAACGCGTATCAACGTCTTCAAACTTCTATCTCGGGTCGCGAGTTCAATAAATTAATTTTTAAATTCAAATTTTGAAGTCGTGATAAAAACTTACATTCCTTCGACTTAGGGGACGTTCACAAAATACGTGATATATTTTTTTTCGCCCTTTTTGCCCTCCTCCCCCTATCATGATAGGCCGTGATCAATTTGTTTTATAACTAATAGTAGGGAAGATGATAATTTACAAACGGAGTAAACCAGATTGTAATCGAATTTTTAAAAGTATATATTTTGAACTTCAACATAAAAAAACTTTTTCAAAATTACAGTGTTTGCTTTCTTGATTAAGTTTAGATATAAACTTGCTTAAATATATCTTTGTCAAAGTTAATTGCTCCATGGATTGTCCAGATACCTTTCGATCCACAAAAATCACTAAAATCATGAATCTCTTGAAATCCAAGTTAAAATTCGCAAAAATCTCTAAAAATTCCTAAAAACCTCTTAGAATCTCTTAACATTTAAAATCTCTTAAAATCTTTGGAAATCTTATCAAATTCCATGCAATCCTTAAAAATTCCACAAAATCTTTTAAAAATTAGAAAAATCTCATGAAATCCCTTAAATTTTTACGACAACTTTCGAAATCCTTTTAAATTCTACAAAATCTTTTAAAAATCATATATGTATAGAAATTCTTTTGAAATACTTTAATAAAATTACCTGACAAACTTTAAAATCCTTTAAATCCCATAAAATATTTTAAAACTCATAATTTCTTGAAATCCGTTCCGCGAAATATCCTGAGATACCTTAAAATTCTACGAAATCTTTTAGAAATCCTAAAAATCCTTAGAATTTCGTAAAAATACTTGAAAATTGTCAAAATCCCTTAAAATTCCTAGAAACGTCTTGAAATTCCTCTCCAAAAAAAGTGATATAACGAAATGTCCCTAAAATCTTACATACATTGTTGTTTCAAACCTGCTCTCTAAATTTGGATCAGCTAAATTTCATTGGTTTTTGAATGACTTGAAGTTATAAGAAGTGAAATAAATAATCGTGTGCATAGCGCGCATGTTGGTTTGCTAGTAAACTTAAATTCTCAATATACAAAAGATCTTAAAATTTAAGATTATAATATAATTAACATTGTTCTGATTGTTGTTATGTGCCAAGTACTTTATAAAGAACATTATTTAGCATGTCTGAGTATTTCGATCGATTCGAAAGGTTACGGAATAAATAAGACCCTTACCATGGTAAGGTCACGTTTCCACACAGTATGGCAACGTCCATCGCAGAGTGGACACGGTCTTTGTAGAGAATATCCACCACATTCACTGCAATCAAGAGAGACATGTTCCTCGCTCCATGAGACACCACACCTATAAATAAATAAAAAATTATTGTTTTATGTAATCTAACATTATAAACTCAAGGTTCAATCCACAATCTCCTTCCGCATCAGAGAAATAAAAAATATTCTATTTTAAATTTCTAGTAACTTGAAACATAATGGAATGAATAATGGCCAATTTAATAAGGAATTCAAATTCGAAATTCTTGGTTTAATGGATTTTCTTAAAATTCGCTATAAGATACGAAAATACTGGTTTCAATCGTCTTGCTCTGGATCACACTGGATTCTATTGTCCTCTCGCGTAGGTTCAAGTTGTGCAATTCATCTGTTCAGAGTATATGAATCTGAACGTATGTTATACGATCTGGGACAGCCATTTACTAGAGCGTAAATCTTTACTGATATCTGTACTTTATTGGCATTAAAAAATAATTTATTGCAAAATTTATCGTCTGAGAATTTACCCAATGGTGACTTACATCAGAGGGAGAGAAATAAGATTTTATCTTTTAATTTTCTTTTCCTAATAAGAACCTCTTTAAAGAACCTCTAACAATTTTTTTCTCGTTGTCCAACTCTTTTTTTCCCCGTTTTCTTTTTACCTACTAAGTTTTAAATAGAAAAATTAATAATCGTATTTATTAAATAAAAGATGAGTTGAAAGTCTCTTCCGTTGATTTCTATTACAAACTCACTTTCCCTCACTCTCAACTTTTTCTCCGTCGTAGATTCTTCGCTAATTGATTTTCAGAATGAGTTAATGAAATGTATTTAGAATGAAGAAATGTCAACTTAATAGAAACTTTCTGTGAAGGTTACTTCTGAAAAGACGTTTCCATGGAAATTTATTCCTTGAGAACACGAAGAGTGTTAATTTATTTTCAATTTCGAACTTCCCAAGATTTTCCACATAAGTAGGTTCTTTTTTTTTTTTATTTTCATCGTATCTCTATTAAGAATAATATACTCATTTTTTAATTTTTAAAAAGGCGTCAAATACGATAGAAAAATGTTGAGAGTTCAGGTTTTTCAGGGTCTTTTCTACTTAAGACTCATTGAAATTATGACACTCAGGCTGAAAAGGACAAACCTTGCGGTATTTGTCGACTACTAACAATGACTTGGATGTACTCGTCTCGTGATGAAAAGACAAGCACGTGCTCGAGTTTTTAATGATTTATTGACTTCGTGTGACGTCGTCTCTATATTGGTACTCTAATACTTTCTGTACATAATTTCGCTGATACGGACGAAAATTCTAGGTGTGTAACATAAAAACAGAAAAATTGACATCTTACTAATTTACTAGAATGATACTCTTAAAGAAGATACTTTTATATGAATTTCCAATTAAGATAATGTAATACAAATTTTGTTATTCTCTTCAATTGTTTAATTCGAAATTTCATTTTCTTATACAGTCTTTTCTGATTATTTTAAAATTGTTTAATATTCCATTTGAAGGGTGTTAATTAATTATTAATTCATAAGGGATTAAATTGGGTTGAAGTTGCAGACGTTTAGTCTGACGAACTTTATTTATTTATTTATTTTTTACATTTACTGGATTCAGAATATCAAAAAAAAAAGTTCTCCAAAACCATTTTATTTTTATTTATTTAATAGCAGAAATTTACCCGGCGTTGCCCGGGATTTTAGGAGATTTCATGTGACTTTAAGGAATTTTATAAAGATTTTACGTGCTTTTAAGGAATTTCAAGATATGTTGAGGAATTTAATTTGATTTAAGGAGCTTCAAGGAATTTTAAGGGATTTTAAAAGTTTTAGGAATTTTAAGGAATAAAAAGACTTTAAAGGATTTAAAAAATTGTTAAAGGATTCGAAGAGATTTTATTTGAATTTAGGGACATTCATGGATTTTTAAAACAGTTCAAAATACTTATCAAAAGGATTTTTCAGAGATTTTTATCGATTTCACTAGATTTCGAGACACTTTAAAGAATTTTATGTGATTTTGAGTGATTTTAAGGGATTTCAAAAAAATTCAAAATATTTTCAAAAGATTTCAAGTCATTTAAAGTGACTTTAAGGAAGTTCAGGGAATTTGAGGATATTTCAAGATTAAAAAGTTTTTAAAAAGGTTACAAAAAAAGTATATTAAAAATTTTTTTAAACATTTTAATTTAAAAAATTCGAAAACAGTTTCAAAATATCTTTATCAAATTTTTTAAATTTCAGGAAATATTTTTAAAATCATAAAAATCTCTTGAACTCCCTTAAAATTCTTTAAAATGTCTTATAATTCTAGGACTTCTTTTAAAAATCATAAAAATCTCTTGGAAACCCTTAAAATTCTACGAAAACCTTCGAATTATCTTAAACTTTCTGGTAATCTCTTCAAATTCTTAAAAATCAGTTCAAATGTCTTGAAATCTTCTCAAATCTCTGAAGAAGCGTTTTGATAACTTTTTTCAACTCTTTTAAAAATCCCTTTGAATCCCCAGATCAAATAAAATCTCTTAGCACCTCTTGAATTTTTTTAAATCCTTTAAAAGTCTTTTTATCCCTTGAAATTCCTTAAAATTGCTATAAATCTCTTGAAATTGCTTAAAATTACTTAAAATCTTTTGCAATCCTTTAGTCTCTTTAAAATTTCTTTTCAGTTCAACTAAATCTCATAAAATCCTGGGCAAAGCCGAGTAAATTTCGGCTATAATAAATAAAAATTTTGGGTTTTGGGAACTTTGGAAACTTTTTTTAAACATTTTTATTCCAATAAATATAAAAAGGAAATCGTCAGACTAGACGTCTGAAACTTCAACCCATTAGGGATTAACCCACATTTATCAAATTTTTCAGGAGAGATAAAAAAACGTTCCGTAAAATCTAATTTTCAATTTAAAAAAAAAAAAAACAAAAGTCCACTCCGGGGATATTTTAGTGCTGAACAAAGGCCAAAAAATGGACTATAAAAAGTCAGCCAGTTTCGAGGAATTACAGGAGATAGAAAGCTGGACGCGCGGTTTTTTTTTTACTTTGAACGTTGATTAAAAATTTATTTTTTGTATAAATAAAAAACTGAGAAATGGTTTTGTGGATTATTAGTTTCTGAAAAGAGAGTGAAAAAATTAAACTGAAAAAAGTCATCACGTTTTGAAAAAATGATATTCAAACATTTTTTTTTAAGATAAAATTGATCTTCATTTTGAAAAAAATATATTGCTAAAACACAGTATTGTTTATTTTTTTACAAAAAAAAAAAACACGTGGAACACATTATAATTATTAATAATTGGTTATAATATGAAATTTCGTTTTTTATGGGAATTTCGAAAAAACGAGTTATAAACAAATCCTTTAGTGAGGATGTGTATTCGAATTATTAAGAATTTTCTAGCTGATAATATCATTTGCGGAAAAATGTGGGTTAATCCCTATTTACATGCCACCCTTCATTTATTTTTTAAATTTATAGTATACAGAAGATTGTGGTTTGAATTTTAATTAACAAAAAATAGAAACTCACGTGAAGCAGGAATTTAATTGGGTTCGAAGCTCTTCGATGGTGAGAATAGTGTCTTGGTATTGAGGATGTGACTCCTGCAAACTATTTTCGTCAACACTTCCGCACAAACTGTGACAGGAAAGAGATACATTGCTCCTGAAATAAAAAAAATATCCAAATTAGACAAACTGATAACATTAAAAAAAGCTATTAAAAGTAATTAATATTTTCTCTATCTCTTTGCCAATTCCTTAAAACGAGGCAGAGATGATGATTTGGCTTGTGCAACTCTTTAAAAAAAATTTTCTCCATATGACTCAATAACCGGTCTAGGTTCTCAGAATATATGATCATCTGAAAATCACGTGAAATCGACAATCGATGCGTGATCATTTTGTAATGATCAATAAATCATGTCATATTAATATTTCTTTAAAAACGGTAATAGTGACAACAATGAGATAACCAGTTATATTCTTAAAGTCTGACGTGGCTGAATATTGAAGAGTGAAAGTAAAAGTTTTAAAAATAATCAGGAATAAATGTCAGCACGAAATTTACAAAGTTTAATATTAAGAGTAGAGAATTTATTTAATTAGAATTAATTAATTTAATAAAAATAAAATTTTCCTCAGATTCGGATAGACACAAAAAAATCGATAGAATATTTTTCCAATTAAAAATAACAACAGCCATTACAACTTTCTTTCACACAAAATTATTTTCAATACAAAAGAATCAATATTTTAAAACTGTTTCTAGCTTAAAGTACAATCAGTACAGAAATTCGTTCATTTGATCGTTCAGAACTTTTCAGGCATAACCAGAGTAATTATCAATGGATTATAGAGAAAAGTCGTGAACTTTAAACAAAAAATTGAGCCTTGAACTTGAGCAGTAAAATTCATATCGATCGGATGAGCAGAGTTGGATGATGAAAACCGAAAGAGCTCCTCTCACGCGATAATAACGTGGACAATCATAATGAGAATTGTTGCATATTTTAACGCACCCGAGAATATTCATGAGAGCATTTATGCTTACGATTTACAGATTTATGCCAAAGTGCTGCAATTCCCAGACATACAAAGTCCAGAATCTCTTTATATGCTCGAATAAAAATTTTCTATTTTTACTTCAAGAATTCAAGTAAAGTTTTTTTAATGAAATATAATAACTTCATTGTAAAGACAATACGTGCAAGTAATTTTATATTACAAATTCCATTTTGCTTCTTTGTAAATAAGAATAAAATGAATCGTTGAATAAAATAAAAAATCACATTTTATCTCATTGAATGTCATTAAAAAGGAACTCTTCGTTTCCGAGAAGATATGACCGCTGCCAATAATTATGCGAATGATAGATAACGGTTTTTTATTATTCAGGAAAAAAAAATCTAATTTTCTAAATCACGTGACGGACACGATAACCGAACGAATAAATGTCATTAAACTATAATCTTTACATATACAATTTCATTTGTTGCTTGATAGTGAAATTCATAAAAATGTTAATTAAAGGTAGCCTTGTAGATATCATTAATATCATTAAATAAACAAAAAAAATGTTATGTTTACAGTATTCAAGCAATAAAAGATATTACCACCAATATTAATATTATTTTAATGAATTTTTACATAGTCATTGTGATATGCTCATTTTAGCTAATTTGCTTTTAATTTTGAATTATAACAACCAGTCCTGAATTCTCAAGTTAACTAAAATCAACTTCTTTACTGTGGAAACACGCGCGGTTTAAAGCGGAAACAATTTCCCTATGTCGCCGGATAAGCTAATAAAAAGGCAGCTTTTGTCCATTATTTTATTTCACTTTATCGTGCACGTGTTTCACTTTGTTTCAATCATAAAATCCACAAAATATGAAAGAAAAAGGAAAATGTATTCAAAAGGTTTAAAAAGTTTTTTATTTACCAATTGCCCCATGTCATTTTTAGTGTGATACTCTCTTAATCTGAATCAGTGGAATTTCACTGATTCTCAGCTATAAGTATACCACTGATTCAATTAGTGTATAT
>JAUESH010000044.1:2070478-2082052 GCA_032275165.1 Synergus magnus | reverse complement strand
TTAAGGAATTTTAAATATTCTCGTGGATTAATATTAGCATATGCCCTTAAAGGATTTCATGAGGTGTTTTCAAGAATCTTTTTTTTTTAGAGATTTTGATGCATTTTAGGAAATTTTAAAGGAATCATTGAATTTTAAAGGATTTCATGCAATTTATGAGATTTTAAAGGATTTTGCGGGATTTTAAATATTTTAGTGGAATTTTAAGGAATTTAAAGATATTTCTAGGAATTTCAAAAAATTTCAGCGAGTTTTAAGGGACTTGAATAGGTTTGCAATAATTTTAAGAGATTTTGACGCATTTTAAAGGATTTTAAAGTTCCTTGTGGAATTTAAAGGATTTCAAATGATTTTGAGGAATTTTAAAAGAATTAATTAAACTTTAAAAGATTTTTACGAATTTTAAGTGATTTGAAGTGATTTTAAAAGATTTCATTCCAGTTTCAAAAGAATTGAAGTGATATTTGCGAACTTTTTAAAAATTTCAATATCATTATTATTGAAAATGTATTCGCATTTTTAATACTTTTCTGTCAGGGAAATTCGTTTGAAAGTCAGGGAAATGTCAGGAAATTGAAAAATTGAATCTTGTGACCACCCTGTGTATTCTTAATTAGGAGAAACTACAAGAGAGTATTAAAAATTTTTTATAGGTCTCGAGGACTCACGATTTAGATGCCGATGCCGATTTATGGCGTGAAAGTGGATTGTTTATTAAGAAGAAAACTAGATACATATGTTTCTCAAAGACTGAAGGACTGCCACACTGTGTTGTTGAAGAGATCGCTATCATCGATGATAGGGAACCTCCTCCAAAGGGGTATAGCATTATCTCTCACACAGTTGACTCCAGTAAGTAATATTATTATTATTTATTTGAATGACTTAAAGACAAACTTAAAGTCAAAGATCAAGGTTCAAACTTCAAATGCAAATATCTATACAAGTCTTTTATCATAGATATTTTATAAAAGTTTGTATTTGTAATTATATTCTAGTGCAACGTGCGTGGAGGAAAAGGCAGCTTTGTTATAAAATTAGGAATAAAGACTTGTGCTCAAAGGCCTTAACCGACATAATCATATGCAGTAGAGTTGGAAAAGCATCGAGAAGGGCGCCATTTGAATTTACTTACGCTGGGTGAGTTTAATTATTACTTAATTACCGTATTTTCATTCTCCTATCTTCTATCTTGTATAAAGATATCAGTTATCTGTTTCTAGATAACAGGGATTAAAGTTTAAATACATTTGGAAATTACGTGATTCCCTTTTGATCTCTTGCTTAGATTGTTTAGGAAATTTGACGAAAACTTTTTTCATTAGTTAAGGAAGTTGAAGAAAAAAAAAAATATGAGATTCGAATTTTATCGAAACTCTGAAAAGAATTAATTTTGTGTAGTTCCCTGTATCTTGTAAACTAACTAAGAAAATGTCTTTTAACATTATCATAATTTATGAGACAGTTACTCAACTTCTTCAGACCTTTATCTTCATTCGCAAATAGAGTTCACAAAATCTTTTCACAAGATACTGTCTAAAACAAATAAAAATAAAATCTGTCTTCCACTCAATATAGTATTTCATTTATTCTAAAAAGTCTTTTTTCTTGTTGCTTGAAAACCAATTGCTCACTTATTTGATAAGAAAATTATCTGCTCCTTCGACAATCAAGTCTGATAGCTACTTTGTTCCCTTTAGCCTACTTAGAAAAAAACAAGGTCACTTAGTGTTTTGTTTTAAATTTACAAATTACAATATCCAGGTTTAAAAAGATGTTTTTACTTCGCAATGCAAATAAATGAACTTAATCTAAAATAATCATTTAAAGTAACTGATATACTCAACCTGTTTTTGTTTATCACAGCTTAGTAAACGGCGTCAGCATTTGTTACAAAACGGTCGACCTTAACATTGAAGATCCAAGTTCCAGACCCTATGCAAATATAGAGTGAGTACATCTAGAAGTAGAAGCAGAAACTGAATTAGTTAAACTGAATTAGTTAAAAACAAGAGTTTTCTTTAAAGATGTATTTTTCATCCCTTTTTAGATCGTTTTCTAATTCATCACCGAACCCATCGAATGGAACTCCGCACAGAGTGGCTCCGGAAAGGCCACCAAAGCCAAAGTTTGCACCCAAAACACCGAACAGCATTTATCCTCAGATAAATCAACTGAGTCCAGGAAGACCCGCAGACGACTCTAGCGACAGGGACTACGAGATTCTTAGTCCTAGTGCTAGAATCAAGCCGACGAGACCAGCACCCCGACCACCAAAATCTCCTCTTGCTAGTTCTGCACCAAACTATGGCACATTACCAGGATCTTCTGATCTGGATGGAGTTCCTTTCACTCTCAATCCTCTTCTTTCAATGAACAACAGCTTCGCTAAAGTAAGATTTTTACATTAAAATTGTAGAAAATGGTTTATAAAGAATTTTGTTCTCTAGTACATAATACATATTTCAACAGATCAAGCTTCCTGTGATTAAACTTCGAACACGAGAGGAGTTGGACAGAGTGGTGAGTGATGAAATTGGATTAATAAAATATTTGATTTTACTAGTAACAGGCTTCAGTGTTTTCCTTATAAAAGAATTTATTCCCCTATTTCGAGAGCATTTTTTACTGTGAAGCCTGTAGTAATTATTAATTTTTTTGTGTAGAATTTATCAATTTTATAAATGACTCACGTATTTAATATTTTCAGTATAACTATGACTTCCGAGCGGAGAGAGAAACTTGAAGGATGGACCGTGCCAAACGAATTGTTTAAACCGATTGTTTCTAAGCTGTATTCATACGACTGTATCGAAAATATAGCTCTAGCCATGCATAACGGAGTGCCTGATTGAATGAATCATATTAACCCTCAAAAGAGAATTTTCTTTCATGTTAATTGGCGTGGACGAGTACGAATTTCGTACGTGATTATTCGAATATATGTATCTTCTCTTCCGTGCCCTATTTAGATTTTGATACCAGTGATTATGAGCATTGTATTTTTATAGACTTGCGTTGTATTTTTATAGTTCGTAGAAGTTACATATACTTGTATCATACGTTCTAGTTGTTTACGAAACATGAGATATTTAATGTTAATACACTATCGTACGTTCACTTCATATACAAGTGAGCTTTCAGATAAAACTTTTAGTTTTATTCCATCCAGCACTTTATACTAGAACTTAATAAAGTTCCTCTGAAGCACTCAATTTTTGAGTTATTATCTAAGTCAAAGGATTCGACGTCAAACTAACTCAGGATGAGATTATCATCTAAGTATTCGTATTGGTATTCGTATAATATTTGAGTTTGGGTTTCGTACTTTCAAAGGAAAATGATTTAATTACTTAACATTTTTATTTTGCTTTGAGGTATTAGGTGCATTATGATTTTTGTGATAAAACGTCCTAAGTATTATACTTTTTAGAAATTTAGAAATATACTGGCAGATAAATTACCGAACAAAGTCTATTTATTAGCTTTTATTTTGATTATTTTTAGGATATTTGAGTGGGAGAAGAAAATCTGGTTGAGTTCGACGCCGAATCCTTCCTTGTCGAAATTTTAGTTTCGTCGGTGCAAATTTAATTGTTAAAAAGAATTAACTTATCAACTGTGTAGGTGCTGCCAATATAGATATGCGAATCTATTTAATCAAACGCCGAATTCAGGTTTACCTGATTATAAGCACTATCTATAAATAAGTATATTGAATTTAAGTGACCATGCACGATAAAAGCAATTAGGAAGATTTAAGGAATTTAAAAAATTGTATTTTATACTTTATTTGCGTTTCACGAATCAAGCGTCATGGGATTGTTCGGAATGTTTAAAAATGTGCGTCTCAAATTATTAATAGTGGATAAATTACGAAAGTGGGGCCTTTAAATTAGGATTTAAATTTTTAATTGTCGGAAAACTTCATTATTTATTTGTTCTACATCACAAATTAGAATGGTTAATGTATACTTCCAAGGCAGGTCGTGCATATAAAAATGTACTCGATAACTATATATTTTATAATAGGGAGTAAAATAGTGGAGGAAGACATAAAATTTTGCCATGTATGAAATAGAGACAAGCTGGAAGGGAAATATTGAGAAAGTATGTGATGTGTGAAAGAAATTGAAACGATTTTGTCGAAGATGAACGCGTTCCTTCGGTCAGTCTTCTCGGAGGTCACATTTATACTTTAAGCTAAAGGTTACGAGTAATTGATAAACTGATCGGGAGCAATGTATTTAAAACACGTTCTTATTCTCACGAAATATATTTATGAACTCTCAGAAGGTGTTGTATATTTAAAAATATCCTTTATTCTTGACTCGATAAGTTCACTGTCCTCAAGTGCCAGCTTTTAAATTATTTTTGTAATTGTGAAAAGTTTTACTTTTCTTACAATATGAATATTTATTCTATCATAAGTTTTCTCAAAAAATTAACACTTATTGGTTCTTATAATTAATGTCACAGCTGAGACAAAGCCAGGCTTCACAGTCTTTCCTCTGTTTTTCTCGTTTTTCACTTCAATAAGAAAATTCAACTATTTTGAACTATTTAATTTTTGTCTGAAAATTAATCTTCTTTGTTCGAAATTTAACTTTTTTTTTTAAGCGTTTCAAATTTAATTCAATACAGTACCTGTATTAATTTTATTCAAAGGAATTTATTCCCCTATTATTCATCTATTTTCGTAAAAAAAAAATCAGACTATTTTCCCTGTTTTGAGAGCATTTTGTGCTGTGAAGCCTGAAAAGCTAAAGGATAAGATTTGTTTATTTACAGATATGAAAGTAAAAATAGTGTACAAAATTTGCAACGTTTGAAGAAATGTAGAGAGAGTTTTGTTTTAAAAGAATTTAGATATTTCTCAAAAATCCCTGTACATTTCCATATCAAATCGACTTAAACGTTTGCAATGAAAGCTAAAGTTTTGGCGATCCTGCAGACGACGATCCTCGAAGGATAGAGTCGACGTCGACGGGCAAGACGCGTTTAGCCAAACGTCAAACAAACGGCCCAGTCCAGTGCCTGACGTGGGTGTGACTTGGTCCAGTGGTAGTGAGACCATGTTTTTCAAGGACGGCATTGGCCTTGATTTTGTGCTTATATTTGATGTCCTTTGGCTTAAGCATGCTCTTGTGGTTGCTAAGGAGCCTTGATGGTGTCAGAATCGACTTCGTGCTAAGACCAGTGGCTTCTAAGAAGTGATCGTAACCATTGTTAGTGCTATCGATGGGAATAACGACGTTATTATTATCCTTATTCTTCATCGAGTTTTCATTTGACCCTGTGATTACACCTATGCTCGTTAGAGCCTCAGATCCATCGCCTTCGGGTCGATCTGGATCATCAGAAAGGTCGCAATCATCCAGGTTGAACTCCTCGAAATTCTGCCTGATGTCGAAGTCCTCGTTGAACTGCGAAACAAGCACGTTTCTGTGGATCAAAAATAAACAATTTTATTAAATTAAAAAGAAATTGGACAACAGAGTATTTAGAGGGTACTTGGAATTTAAATAAATTTTTTAGAGTCTGGGGGTTGTAGAAACACATTCGAGTAAAAAATCCTACTTGTGAGCACTTATTGCATTGTTTTATAATCATTTAAGCAATAGAAAACGATTAATAATGAATTTAAAAAAAATTTTGATATTCGTTTATAAATGTTGCAAACGGCAGTTACATTGAGGATTGGATATTCACCTATCTCGAGGCTTGATCCGGTCGTTGAGTCGATCATCATTTTCTCCACCAATCTTGAACTCCTCGAAGTGTCGGACAATATTCGTCACCCTGGGAATTTTCCGTGTCTGCTCTTCTTTCACTGTACTGGACCCATGCCTAGATTGGAAAGACGATCTAACATTATTGAACCTGTTCTTCCAGACACTTGAGTCACTTCCGCTTGACTTATTCGACTCTTCGTCGAACTTAAGACTCTTCACAGATGAAGAAGTAGTACTCGAGGTCTTAATGGGTGAAGCAAAGGCAAATAACTTCTTGCCTTGTTCAACATCAGAATCGATAACTTGCTTCTTTCGAGTCTCATCAATCAAGAAGGAGGGACTGGGAATCTTTTTCAAAACGAGAGTATTGTTCATGAATTGTGGCTTTGGTGGAAGAGCAGGTGGAGTCTTTGGTGGTGGTGAGATCACTTCTGGAAGCGATTCGATGTCCTCGTAGTCGAGGTTCTTTATCGTCAAACCCTTGGAGGACATCTGAAGACAAGTCTTCTCCTCAATCCTCTCCATTTTCAAGGTGGGACTTAAAGTTAGGGGAGCCTTCGGCTTTTGTGGAATAGGAAAGGAAAGCGAATTTCTTAAAGTTTCCTCGGGTTCAACTTTAGGCTCTATGATCACAATGGGTCTGGGTTTCTCGTCTTCATCGATGCTGGTTTCAGGTTCCAAGATGGTATCAGAGGCTTCGTCAAGTTTCATACCGAATTCGTCTTCCGAGGTAGTGGCTTCGAAGGCACCGGATTCTGTGTCATTGTCTGATGGCTCGTTTTCATTTTCGTTGGCTGGCTCACCATCAAGTGGATTTTCTTCAGAGTTTCGCCTTTCCATTTCTGAACCAACTGATTCTATGTCTGAGAGTCTTGCGGGTTGGAAACGGACTATTTTTCCTCGGTGTTTGAATCGCCTAGGGATGGAGAGAACGTTTTCATCTTCCTCCATGTCCCTGAGAAGGATTTGATTGACGCACTCAAGGACGGAATTGTGGTTGCTGTTTGGACGATAGGACGTGAGCCTGAAGACATCGTCGTTCATCCTATCCTCATCAGGGTCGCTGTACCAGTTACCACTCGTTTCTTCCTGGGTCTGTTCTTCCGGTTCGAGTTTAGAAATTCTGAAAAAAGACATTTTTTTATTGCTTACTTCGTAATGACAATTTCAGACTTCACAGCTCTTCCCCTATTCCTCTATTTACCTTTTTTAAGAATTCCTTTTTTTTCTTCTGTTTTCAAGAAAATTCGCTTTTTTGGTTGAAAATTCAACTATTCTGTTAAAAATCCATTTTTATGGTTGAAAATTTAAGTACTTAGTTGAAACTCCATTTTCTTTTATTGAAAAGTAAACTTTTCAGTTAAAAAACCAACTTTTTGCTTAAAGATTTAACTTTTTTTTGAAAAGCGTTTCAAATGGAATTGAAAACCCTATTTTCTTAAAAAAAAATCACCCTATTTCCCTTGTTTCGAGAGAATTTTGTGCTGTGAAGCTTATTAAGATTATTAATTTTTCTTCTTGTTTCACATACTTACACATTAACGTTATTATTATTGCTACAATCGTCACTTGTTCTCGTTGCTCCTTGCAGATTCCTAACATTATTTTCTGTACAAGAGTTCACATAAATAGGTTCTTGTCTCTCCTCTTCATCAGAAACAAAATTGCAGTCCATTCCATCATCTTTGCTATCAGTCCTGACCATTTTTGGTACTTCATGTATTTGTGACTTGCTAATGATATTCAAGGGCTTCGCCCTAAGAACACCATATCTTCTTTTTGAGAATCTACTTCCCTCATCATTTATCATAGTCTCTTCATCATCGAGAATCGTCATGGTTTCATTTTCACTGTCAGTGACAGTCGTAGGTGTGCATCTGCTGGATTTGTTTAAAGTGGAACCTGGAGAAACGTCTGTGCTCTCGCCTTCGCAAAAGCCCTCAGTACTTAATAGGGAAGGACTACCCTCGGTGGTTGTCGTGATGATGGAAGCGTCTGTATTTTCGCTGCTGGTCAAGCTCGTTTTCGAAATATCGCTTCCAGCGAAACTGTGGGTCTTCGTTATTCCTCGTGAGTGGTCTTCGTGGGTGTCCTGGGGATTGGAAACGTTCAGTTTTGTGATGATTTCGCACTTCAGGTTCTCGATGTCCTTGCTCAGGCTGCTATTATGCTTGGAGTTGTATTCGTCAATCTGGAAAACATTTTTCTAGTTAAAGGTCTTGAAGCCAAGTTACAACATCAAAATTCGATTTCTTCATTTTACTTAAGCAATATTAAAATTATAAAATTGTTCGCTCTGTAGCGGTACTGATGTCTTAAATAAAATTGTGGGTATAGAGCGAAAAATTGCGGAGGAAAAAAAACTTTCATTTTTTAAATACTCTTTTCGTAAAAGTAAAAGATTGGATTTTGAAGATAGAATTCGAAACTTGTTTTATACAAAAAGTATTAAAACTGAATATTTTTTCGCTCTATAGCCACTCTTCTCTTTTGAAAAACATTATGTAAATATACCTAATTATAATATTGGGTCGGTCAGATAGTTCGTTCGGATATAAAGACAAGGTAGTATTCTGGAAGTTTATTAAAAAGATCAGAACTTTCTGACCGACCCAATATTTGTTGAGTAAAGTGAAGAGATAGAATTTGGAACTTGGAATTTAAATCCAACTTTGAGAGAGTGTCAATTAATGAAATCAAAGTAAGATTAGAGTAAAAATAAATTTTTTAGAATCACCTGGAAACCAGACGAATTTTTCTCCGTGACAATTGACTCTTCGACACTAATCGATTCACCCAAACTGGAGTCACGATTCCCCTTGATGTAATTTTTCGTGTAACGTCTTAGCTTCGCAATTTCTAGTTGCTGATTCCTGATCACATTATCCTTTTCGCAGAGGACTTGCCTGATGGATTTTTGTTCTTGTTTCAAACGAGCTTCGAGAACCAACAAAGCGCGCAGGATTTTGGACAATTGTTGGTCTCGAAAATTTTTATCCGACTCCTGACTGATATTCCGATTGTCCAATTCTCGCACCAGGTCCCGGCATTTCTTCGTCGCGGCTTTCAGGGCCTCCTGAGTGCGGACCAAGTCTTGCTTCAGAATCCGCACCTCCGTCTCCATCTGAAAAACAAATAAATATATATTTTATTAATACAGAGCGAAGAAATAACTAATTATATCTGTTTGGTAAAATAAGAAATCGAATTTTAAGATTAGAAAGATTAGAATATGAAATATTTTCTAATATAATATTTATATTATAAAGAAGCTTCAATCTTAAACGTTTTACAGAAAGTCGTCCAAGTTTTAAAAATATCCCCATGGATCAATTGTGAACATCTGAATACCGGTTTCCCATGCGGCAAATCAGCGACCTGGCGTAATACCGAGGGCAGCTCTGCTATTA
Source organism: Synergus magnus (assembly GCA_032275165.1). NCBI lineage: Eukaryota > Metazoa > Arthropoda > Insecta > Hymenoptera > Cynipidae > Synergus > Synergus magnus. Next base: position 2,072,907 of record JAUESH010000044.1, on the reverse strand, counting down.
TAAAATATAAGGTTCAAAGGGCAAAAAGCCTTTGGCAGCTGACTCGAGCGAAATGCCAGTGTCTGCCCAGGTGTATGAGGTGATTATCGGAAGAATCTGATCCGAAGCTACGAAAGCATAAACCATAAAGGAAGAAAGTCACCCATATAATAAAACGGAACCCGCTCCCTGTGAGTATAAAAAGGTTGCCGTTGAAAGAATAATGATAATGATGACAACAAAAAACTGGTGTGACGTCTCGGAAGATCCAGTTAAGACCTACTTTATAATACTATACGACATCTAGGGCAAAGTTATTATAGTCCTTGTCGCATATTATGTTCAAAAGGGTGAATTAATTACTTTATTAAGCCAGACCTAGAATAACCTTCGACTAAATCAAATTATTAAGGATTCTAGATCCAAGTTCTAATTTAAAAATTCGATTTCTTCATTCTACTTAGCAAATATTATAATTAGATTTTTTTTCGTTATTCATTTTTAAAATAGAATTGGGTACAGAGCGTAAAAAAGTCTAATTTCGGATTCTTCGTTTTACGCAAAAGTATTGAAATGAAAAATATTTTCTCTCTGTAGCCACATTTTCGTTTTCAACATGAATAGTGTTACAGAGCGAAAAAATACTTAATTATAATATTTATTAGGTAAAATGAAGAAATCGAATTTTGAAGATGGAATTTGGATCTAATACCCTTAATTCAATACCGCTATTATTTATTGTTAAAGATTTATACTATTTAAAAGAATAGTGTTGATTACAGTTAAGAGATTAACCCAAATTTATCAAATTTTTCAGGAGAGATAAAAAACGTTCTGTAAAATCTAATTTTCAATTTAAAAAAAAAACAAAAGTCCATTCCGGGCATATTTTAGTGCTGAACAAAGGCAGAAAAAATGGACTAAAAAAAATCAACCAGTTCTGAGGAATTACAAGAGATAGAAAGCTGAACGACTGAAGTAAAAAAATCAAATTGAAAAAAGACATCACGTTTTGAAAAAATGATATTAAAACATTTTTTTTTTTGAAGATAAAATTGTTGATCTCCATTTTTTTTAAAATGTATTGCTAAAACATGGTATTGTTTATTTTATTTAAAAAAAATGTGGAACACATTATAATTATTAATAATTGGTCATAATGTAGAATTTCGTTTTTTATGGGAATTTCGAAAAACCGAGTTATAAGCAAATCCTTTAGTGAGGATGTGTATTTGAATTATTAAGAATTTTCTAGCTACATAATAATATTTTCGTAAAAATGTGGGTTAATCCCTTTTGACATACCACCCTTCAGTTTTGGGTAATTATTAAAAATTATCGTGGGCAGAAAAATATAATTTTTAAAATTCAAAGCGAAATATTGAAAAAAAAGTTGTTGCCAGTCCTCAAAGGTCTATCACATTGATCTTGAAGTTAAAAAACCAGTTTCGTTCATTTAAACAAATATTTAGTTGAAAATCCATTTTTTTATTGAAAAGTAAACTATCGATTGAAAATTCACTTTTTTGGTTCAAAAATAAACTATTTCATTAAAAATTCACTATTTTTTTTTTTTTGAAAATTCAACCATTCTGTTGAACTGGCCTTTTACTTCAAGATGAATGTTCAGACCTAAGAATTTTTACTTTCTATTTTTCAATGAAAATTTGAGGACATTTGAGGGACAGTATCAACTTTTTTTCACTATTTGTCTTTGATTTTAAAAAATTCTGATTTTTGGCCCACACTATTAGACACGTGAGGGACGGCTAATTTTCTTTGAATTGTAGAAAATTGAAGGTCTCAGGTGCACCTTGCTGCAAGCATTTGAGGTACTTAAACGGGTATCAAAATGAGGATTAAAAGTATGGATTGTGAAGCTGGAGATGGGCACGTCCCACAATAATTGCAGCTTGCCGCGAAAATTTGCGGCTTCCTGCGAATGGAATCGCCGTAAATTTACTCTCCCTGATTCCCTGTCTGTATGTCAGGTGCCTACGTGTACTTAACTGCGAGGCATTCGTCTTTTAATATTTAGAAGTGTCTACCACTCTACCTGCTGAGAAACATATTGGCTACGCAGCAGGTTTAGAATTTAAAAAATATACTTCTTTTTAATTCCCACATCTGGGATTAAACGCTTTACCGTGAAATGAAACTGAAATTCCTATTTGATTGCCCAAAATCTCAAAAGGGTACTATCAGATTTCCATAACCGAGTTCTAAAGAGAGAATATTCGTGATCAATCTTCCCTTTGAGGATTTATGAGATTCGCTTTCAATAAATGGAATTATTTCAAAGTTGAAGAATTAAAAGTCTCGAAATTAGATGTCATCCAAAATTGGAAGATTTATAATATTTAAGCGAATAATAATTCATTCTGAACCAATCCGAAATTTTCCGAATCATTCCGGAATTTGTATCCGAACCAAGCAGTTTCATTCCGATC
>JAUESH010000044.1:1975699-1999366 GCA_032275165.1 Synergus magnus | reverse complement strand
AATGAATCCGATCTAATCCGAGGGAAAAGGAAGAATTTCAATCCGTATGAATCCGATCTAATCCGAGATCAAAGGAAGGATTTCAATCTGAATGAAACCAATATAATGCGAGGTCAAAGGAAAGAAGATTTCAATCCGAATGAATCCGATCTAATCCGAGGGAAAAGGAAGAATTTCAATCCGTATGAATCCGATCTAATCCGAGATCAAAGGAATGATTTCAATCCGAATGAAACCAATATAATCCGAGGTCAAAGGAAAGAAGATTTTAATCCGAATGAATCCGATCTAATCCGAGATTAAAGGAAGGGTTTAAATCCGAATGAAACCAATCTAAGCCGAGGTCAAAGGAAAGATTTCAATCCGAATGTATCCGGATTAAGGCTATAGTTTGGAAAGGATTGAAAGTCGTTCGGATTGATTTCGGATTAATTAGGATTGGGGGCACGGATTGAAAAGGATTAAAAGTTGACTTTAGTTTGCGGTTACGGATTGGAAAGGATTGAAAGTCGTTCGGATTGATTTCGGATGGATTCGGATTGGGGTCACGGATTGAAAAGTGTGTTCGGATTAAATTTCGGATTGAAATTGTTGTTAATTACGGATTGAAAGTATTTCGGAATGATCTCGGATTCATTCGGATTGAGAAGGAATGAAACTTTGTTCGGATTCATTCGGATTGAAATCTGAGTTCGGATTGGATTCGGATTCATTCGGATTAGACTTACGGATTGAAACGTGTATTCGGATTCATTTGGATTGGAAGCACGGATTGAAAAGTGTCTTCGAATAGATTTCGGATTCATTCGGATTGGGAGCCACGGATTAAAAAGGATTGAAAGGTAAGCTTCGAATTCATTCGGATTGAATTTGGAGTTGAGGGACGGATTAAAGGGGATTAATAATGATTGAAAACACATTTCGGATTAGATCGGAATGAAACTGTTTGGTTCGGATACAAATTTCAGAATGATTCGGAAAATTTCGGATTGGTTCGGAATGAATTTCAATCCAAACCTTTCGCCAGGGAAACTTTCAAGCGAAGAACAAGGCCTCAGGGATCCAATGTAGAGGAAAATTCTTTTTAAGAAACACTCGAATGATCCAAATATTTGGCATACTCGATTATGTTTAGTTTAGGGCGCGATCGTTCACGCTATTTTTGGCAGGAAGACCATAAAATCGAAAAAGAGACAGCAGGAGTCTAACAATAATTCGGTACGAGATTCTACTTTCTGGGAAGTCTAACTTCGACTTCTTTACAGACCGAAAGCTTTATGCTTCTCGAAAAAGAGCAAAACGCATATTTTTATAAATCTAGAAAGCTCAGGAGCTCCTCGAGATTAAGTTTAGTTTTAGTTTTGTAGTTACACTAAAACGTAATACGTATATACATCACACGAAATTACGTACAGACCTAGACCAATTCCAGATTAGCATAGTCTATCGTAAAAATCGAATTCAAATATCATCTCGATACACAATGTTGTAAACCACCATAATACCATAGAATTTCAAAACACAACTGGATACATAGAAGCTTAACAGAATGAGATGACGATGAATATAAGCAAGAATCACATGACAATGTACATTTACTTTCCAAACGATTTTTAATCGTTTATTTTTTTGATGCGTATCTCTCAAATCGATGTCGATTCGACCCTTATCGGACGGATTGCAACGAATTTGCACTATTTTTCGGATATACTTTTGATAAATTGACAATTGACAATTATTATTATAAATATGTCTTTAGAATTTGTGACGAGAAAGATTCAGAAAGTATTTAAGATTCCAAAATATTGGGATTGAAAATTAAAATCTCTTTTGATATTCTACGTATCTGTGGACTGAGTTGCTATCACTATTAGGAGATATTTTCTATTACTAATTTTAATGGGGCCACATCTTTTTCTCGAATATGGATATGGATTAGGATTCTTTTTTTTTTTTTTCAACTAAATATTTAAATTTTCAACAAAATACTACTGGAATTTCCAATAAAAAATTTAATAGTTGGATTTTCAAAAAAGAAAATTAATTTTAAACCAAAAAGATGGATTTTCACTAAGTAATGAAATTTTCAAGGAAAAAATATGAATTTTCAACTCAATAAATGAACTTTAAAGAAAATTGTACAAGATTGACTGAAAATAGGGGACAATAGGTGATATAGGGACCGATCTCTGAAGCCTGATATTCGAGATATTAGGTTTTCGAGAAAAACATGTAGTCCCATTTTCATATATTTCTTTACACTGACATTTTACAAGTTGAAGACCGTACGATAAGGGTCAGGATAAATGCGCTTCGCACTTGGCTTATGATAACGTACTCGAATAGAAGTGTATAATACAGAACAACGAACCACTGTGATAACTTCGCACTATCTTTAAAACGACTTTAAATACAATATACTTATCAATAAAAGTCGATCAAGGACTTTTGTCCTCGCTGGAAAACTTTAAAACCTCATCGAGAACCTACTCAGTCAGTCGTCGTCAATGAGTCAACGGAATATTCGCCGGTGAACTATAAAAAATCGTTCATTTTTTGCCTTCAGCTATGCGAAGCGAGTTTTGGAAATGTTTTGACTTAGAAAAAATGTAGTTAGGTTCTGAACTTTATGGAAGAAGCTATAGGTGGTTCAAAGAAGAAATTTCCAATTCTCTAACTTGATCAAAAGAACCAATTCTGAATTTTAAACTATTGATGCTTTTGCTCATAATTGATGTCTTCTACAGACTTCTTTGAATCCAGCTACAGCTTCCAATAATAATCTAATCAAGTCCAAGTCTACTCTCATCATCTCTAATCCTTACTCCTGTTCCACGCTGATATCCACTGTCCTGACCCTCGCTGAATCAGTTGGCAATAGCTGAAGCCGGTCTGGTTCTGCATCCAGCATGATGATGCACATGAAGCTTTTCCCCGAAGCCTGGTCCCTAGGATAGATCGTTACGGGAGCAAACTTGTCCACTGATCCATCCACATACGAGCAGAGTTTCTTGTACACCTGGGGGAAGTGTCTTCTCAAGGAAACTCCACGTAACTTGAGCTGCCTCTGAATATTATTAAAGCTAATCTCCCTGCCTCTCCTGGGTGTGTTTTGACCATTGCTTCCAGGCAAGGAGGTAAGTACCAGGGTCTCTGGTGATTCCAATTCTCTGATGACATGGCATGGTGAGGAGGTCTGTTGTCTACTTTGTGGTGAAGCGGAAGACGAGGAATTTGGTTGCCTACAAGAGGCCTCCAATCTGATCTTGGCACATCTGGAGACTAACTGTCTCTCCCATTTTACAGCCCCACTAGTGGGGACTTCGCTAACAACGCAGACAGCTACATAGAGGACGAGTCTTGTTTCTGGGTTGTAGGATTTGCAGAGCCTCATCACCTCGGCGTACAGCTCAGCGCCCATCTCACTAGGGAGAAGATCAGACCATCTGACGTAGGTTGGTTCCCCCAGGTCCATGAAACCATTATTGATGAACTTCTCAGCAGCTTCCGGACTGGAAAAGAAACACTTGACGGTTCCACGACCATGGGCGGCATAGCCTCTCTTGGCAAGAGCTGAAACGTGTTTCAAGGTTGTGGGATCCTCCTTAGCTGATGAGAGGACTTGTTTGCACAGAGCACCAGCTCTAGAGTGCAAACAAGTTCTGCGGTGACGCTGCCAGTGGGCTCGTCTGCATTCCCTGGAGCAGTAGAGGCAAGTACAATTGTGGCAGCTTTTGTAGGTTCTCTTGGCCTCGGCGACGCTTGTCACATTGGTGCATTTGTTGTTCCGACAACGAACTATCTTTTCCAAGGCGCTGTAGCCACCGTTCTCCTGGGAGTTGTCGAAGGATACCCGACGCTGGCGCAGGTTCGTGGTGGACTTGGAATTTGAACGAGAAGGTAGAGAGTCACTACCCTCACTCTTACGACGCACCAGCTCGCCTATGTAGTAGGAAGCATGCTCCTCTTGGGCTCGAACGTCCAGGACACTCTTAGCGGACTCTGTGGTAGAGAAATTTTTTGATTAGAATTATTTTAGTGAACATAAGACTGTATGGAGGAATCGCTTCAGAGCCTTGCGATCCATTTTATAAATCAATTAATTAAAACTTATTTGGCAGATACCAATCATTTTGGAATCCAGGATGATGAATATTCAAAGAGAAAATTCGAAACTTGCAGGATTAAAATTCAGTGTTACTTCTTAATTAGCCAAACAGGTTGTGAATCTTTATTTGTTACAGTCCTGATGTGCTGGAACACATTAACTAGTTTTGACCATATTTTGCGATCGTCATCAGATAACTGCAATTAAGAAACAATATTAAATTTAAAAGAGGCATCGAGTTTTGCTTTCTTTTTTGGTATCTTTTTGATGAAGCTTTTGGGAGAATCATTGACATTTTTTACCTTATACTTTTTAGCTTTTGTTTTGCTAGATAGACTACCAAATATATTCTAATACAGAAATTATATTTACAGTTATACAGATTGGGAAAATGCAAATTTGTGGGTTTACCACAACTTTCTAGCTTTATTATACGATTAATAAAACATTTCTAAGAGGGACATACATATTCTGACTTATTACCTCCATTAAGGCAGTTCCAGATTTGGTACAAAAATTCCATCTTGCTTACCTATTTTTGAACTTGAGTTTCAAGAGTTTCTAAAACATCAAAAATTAGCAATAAATATTAGCGCAGCCTAAGATGAAATATTAAGTTTTTGGACTTTTCAGTTCTTTCAGTTCGATCTTGTCTAAAGATGGAAGCTTAAGGAAATTAAATACAGTTTAGCATTATAAAATGGATCGCAACAGCTCAATAAGGAATAAGGTTGTATTAAAGATAGGTCATCTAAAATCTTCCGAATTAGAGTTTTGACAGCTTACAGGCATCACAGGAAAAAATACTTTCAAAACAGGGGAAATAGTGATTTTTTAAATAAAAATAGGGGAAAAATAGAGGGGTAAATTCTTTTGAACTGAATTAATATAGGTAGTTTATTGAATTTAATTTGAAACGCTTTTTTTAAGATTACTTTTGAACCAAAAAGATGGATTTTCAACTAAATATTTAAATTTTCAACAAAAACTTAAATAATTTTATTTTTAATAAAGGAAATTAATTTTGACAAAAAAAAGTTGATCTTCCAACCAAAAGAAATGAATTGTCAATAGAGTAGTTAAATTTTCAATAAAAATAGTTGTATCCTCTCATGCGGTTTTATTGATTCAGTCATTGGACTGAAGTTTCAGACGTCTCTTCAGACGATTTTTTTTCATCTATTTTTTTAATTTATAATGTCAAGGTGGCCACAAGATTCAATTTTTAAATTTTCCTAACATTTCCCTGACTTTCAAAACAAATTTCACTGACAGAAAAGTATCTAAAACTCCTCAAAATCATTTGAAATTCTTTAAATTCCACGAGAAACTTTTAAATTCCTCAAAATCTCTTCAAATTTCCCCTAAACCTTCAAAATTCCACAAAACCTTTTCAAAAATCTCTTGAAATCTTTTGAATTTCCTAGAAATATCTTTAAACTCCTTAAAATTCCACTACAATATTTAAAATCCCATAAAATCTCATAAATTCTTTAAAATCTGTTAAAATGAAATCCTTTATCCATGAAATCCTTTACAATTTCACAAAATCTTTTAAAAATCATAAAAATCTCGTGAAACCCTTTAAAATTCAATAAGGAACTTTGAAATTCCCTAAAATGTATTAAAATCTCTAAATAAAAATTCTTGGAAACAAAAATCTCACAAAATCTTTTAAAAATCAAAAATAACTTTTGAAATTTTTTAAAATTTTATTCCATGAGGAATAATTAAATCACTTCAAAAAATCAAAATTTCCTAAAATTCACACAAGCTTTTTAAAATCTTTTAAAATTCCACAAGACACTTTTAAATACCTTAAAATCCTTTAAATTCTCTCAATTTTCTTAAAAATCTCTTAAAATTTCATAAAATCCTTTCAAATTCCACAAAATTTTTGAAGTATCATAAAAATCTCTTGTAATTCCTTTAAATTCCTAGAAACCTCTTAAAATCATTAAAAATGATTGAAAAACTCTTGAAATCATTAGAAACCCAGAGAATCTCAAAGAATGCCTGTAAATTCTTTATAATCCCTGACTTCCCTGTCATGTGGCCACCCTGAATGTCCTAAAGATAAAACCAAAAACCATTTCTTTTTTATTTACTAATGGCATTTTAGAATTTAAAAAATCAAAAACCTCCGCAATCAACAATTTTGAAAAAAAAAAATAAATAAATAAAATAACTTCTGTAAAAAAGTATAAGTGTGACATTTTTGATCCAGTCTAATGCAGAAAAATGCCAACAAAAGAGATTTAAAAAATTTTGCCCAAGTTTGATTCTTCTCCGCAAAGGGAAAATTTAGTCAAAATTTTTTCTAATATCTTTTGATTCAACGGATTGACAATGTTCCACTTTTATACTTTTTGCGGAAGAGTTCTTTTTTTTTTTTAAATTGTTTCCTGTGGCCGGTTTTCAATCTTAATTAATTTTTTAATTTTAATTAAAAAAATGGTTTTTTAAGTGAAATTTTTTTTAAATTCTAAAATGGCATCAGTAAATAAAAAAAAAACGATTTCTGTACCTTGGTTTCTATTTTTTGGACATTATAAATAAAAATCGAAACAAATAAAATTCAGCAGAATAGACTTCTGAAACTTCAGTCCCATGATTCAGTCCGCATTGAAGAAAAAAACGAGAAAAAAGTGTAACTTTCTGTGAAGCCTGCTTAATCCTCCCTTATCCATATTTCGACCTATATTGTTAATTAAAGTTACGCCAAGATCAGATATAGGTCCTCAACAGAAATGATCCCTCATTTAGATGACCTATAAACATCCAACGTCTCACAGGACATAGGGTAAGGAATCAATGAATCGATGAGTTGATGTGTGGTCAATCGATGATGTCGAGAAATGGTGTGACTTTCGACAATGTCTGAGGTAGTTTTGATCGATTGATGGATTATGAGGACGTGTGAAAAAGCGCGTAAAACACTCGAACACACCCAGATGAGTTCTTCAAGGTTTCATACCTTGTACCCTGAGGATCGATGGTGCCACTTACGAAAAACGACGAGTCGCTGGCGACTTTTGGCATGTTGCAATAGCACGAACTGCCGACCCGCTCGTCTTCGCGAGGGATAAGATAATAGAAGGGGGTTGGGGGGGGGGATGATGGGAGGAATGAACTGAATATAAAAAACGTCAGAACGAAAACTTACATAGTCCTCCTACCTTGGAGGTCTTGGCGCAGGTCGCTACAGCTCTTCCCGGCTTTGGCATTCGCCTGATTGACGTTGTTTCGTTGGCGAACGGACGTGGAACCGGAAACGGGTCCAGGTCCAGGGCTTGGGGTTCGCGAGGCGGAAGGCAGACCAAGGAGGGAGTCAAGAACGTCCTCCAAGGTGGTCGAACCGGGACTCGGCTTGTTCCGAAGAAGAGCTGCTGTCGCCATGGCCTCGTCGGTATCACTCTGCCCCGATCCTAACGATTTTCAGAGGTCATCCTCAAGTTTAAGAAGCCTCGATCAAGTATTAAGAACGGTATTTGGAAACAAAAATACTGGACTTAAGAAGCTCTCTTCTAAGCTTTTTCAGGAAAGGAACTGCTACACATTACCGCGGGGGTGAAATCGTGATTTTTTTTTAGAGTAATACCGAACATATATACATTACTGAAAATAAAAACTATGTTCTTGCAGAATCTGAAAAAGTTGTCCCACTAAATAAACACAATTACGAGAACTAAACATACATACTTTAATGCATTATCCAGTCAAGGTTTACATTTACAATGTCTTCTACTACTTAATCATTTTTCCATTCTAGATATTTTAGCCCTTTGAAGCATACATTTTTACTTGCAGTCAAATTTTTTGAGGTCGCTGAATTTTAAAAGTGGGGTCAGATTTGAGGAATTTTCAAAATTCAAAAATTCAAAATTCAAAAAAGTTCACTGGGGGGTTTTCAGGGTCGCTCAATATGATTCAGTTGTCAGAATTACGAAATTAGGTTTCGGATCTATTTTTATATTTCCAGTCTGCCATATTGAATCCACTATTTCGAATTTTGCAATTCTAACGTTGGATTCGTTTTCAGCGACCCCAAAAACCCAAGATTACCGAGTTTCACTTTTCTAGTCCCCGTAAACTTTCCACAATTACATTTATTCTGTAAAAACAGTCATTTTGAACCGCTTTGTTTATTTATAGGTCTAAGAAAATCTTAAAAATTTATGTTACAGTCTTATTAGAAATTTTCAAGCAAAAGTAAATTTTTAACAAAGAAAAGTAGCTTTCAATTGATATACTATAAAAATATTTAACATAATTAGCAGAAGACACTGTAACTAGCAACATACCGTCTCTTTCAGCTATTCAAATAACAACTTTTTTAAAAGATACAATGTTTTTCGTGCAAAATTGATATCCAACCGATTTGAAAAATCTATAATTAATGTATTCCGATTTTGTATCAGAATACAGGAATCGATTGCTTTATTCGTTATAATGTTTGTCTAAAAAAAATGTTCAATTCGGTTCGACATTATCAAATACAATTTTGGAACCACCATACGGACTGGAAAGCCTTACAGGGAAGTCACTAGGTGCGCAGAAGGTGCTCGACTTTCTCAACTGAAAGAAAATTTGCCGAATTAAGTAGAAAATAATGGAAAAGGAAAAAAGCGATGCTAAAAAAGCGTTTTACGATAACGATAAAAGTATTACTTACCGTAAGCAAACGAAAAGAATAGTATAACAATATAACAATACAAAGATACAAATAATAATTTATTTTGTCAAGGATACGTCTACAGAAAATTATAATTGCCGGTGATGTCCGAACTATAAGTACGGCATCCTTCAATGGAGCGAGCACCCGTTCTCAGAACCGTTCAAGATTATAATACGGCTAATAAAAAATGCTTGAAGAACAGAAGAGAAAAATAAAGATACTACATGCCAGCTGTCAAACGGTTTTGCGAGCGCTACTCTCGTTATTAAAATCATAGCGATATCAATATTAAGAATAATCAATAATAATAACCATAATCATAATAACTAATTAATAATAATAATAATAATAATAATAATAATAATAATAATAATCGAATAATAGCATCATCCAACGCGTATGCAACACAATGGTACTGGACAGAATATGCCATGTGCAGTGTGCACATAATTATATATGCTTAAAACTTCTATAGATATACATAAACGTAAATAGGGACAACTTTACAAATAACATATACATAAACGCAAATATCTACGCAAAGGCTGGGTGAATTTTACGGGGTGTGAAGGAGCAAAGGTATACTCGTTGAGACGAGCTAATCGAGTAATTTATGAAATCCAGTTTAAGGGTGTTAGACCCAACATCTAACTTTAAAATTCTATTTCCTCATTTTACTCAACAAATATTAGAGCTAGACATTTTTTTCTCTGTAGTGGTACTCATTTTTTAAATATAATAATGTCTATAGAGCGAAAAACTGTTTATTTTTTATACTTTTTGTGTGAAATGAAATGATTGATTTTTTAGATTAGATCTAGAATTCTACGTTTTACGCAAAAAATTTTAAAATTGAACCTTCTTTTACTCTATAGTCAGACTTCTAATTCCAAAAAGAATACATCTACAGAGCGAAAAGATATTTATTTCTAATAACGGTTGAGTAAAATCAGGAAATTGAATTAAGAAGTTAGAACTTGGATCCAATAGCCTTAAGAAAAAACACAATTCATCTTACAAGTGCGCAGCTTAGAAATCCTACTCGTTTCGTAAAAAGTTTTTCATTTTGTTAATAAAAGAGGCGACGAATAAATGGAATGCCAGCGAGAAACGCGCGTAATCGAGTCGCTTCTAACCCATATCAGTAGAAAAAGAAGATTCGGACTTTGAGAGTTTACTGTCCTCAAGTCTTCAAATTTCTTTGAGTCTTTTAGAGACAATTGAAGACTTGAGGATCCTCGTTAAATTCAGATTCTCTTTAGAAAAGTAAAAAAAAAACAGATACTGCACGATCTTTAAAGAGAGGAGGCGTTTTAATTATGGGCGGTTGCCCTAATCTCGGCATGACACGATTCAGATAAGACACGAGTGGCGTGCAAATTGGTTAAAAGCGTCCTTTAAAAGCTACAAGTACGACTGAATCTGAATTCGTTGCTGTGCACGAAGCTTTTTGCAATTTTAACTCTGGTTTGAATTTGTTTCTTTCAGAAATGTGGCGGAAGAAAACAACGTCATGCGAATGCAAAGTTCGCGTTAACTTCGGAGTTGGGTTCAAACAAAACTTTCAGTAAAAATTGTCAATTTATAGATGACTGAAACAACTCTAAAATTAACTTTGTTAAAATTCTTTTCAATATATAATTGTTTAGAAGTAGAATTGATTAAGTAGTAATATTTAAAAGTATAATAATTTAAACAAGATCATTGCATATTAGATAATATTGCACATGCGAATTGAGTAAGAACTTTTCAAGCTAGATCTAATTATACTTTAACTAATTGAATTACTGAATCATCTATTGAATCTTCTAGTGAATATTTCTAATGGACCCTAATTTAAATTTCGACCCAACTCCGAGAGAAATCAATAGACATATCACGCAAGCCTTTGATGATCTTCCAAAGAGTTGATATTAATTGCTATAGTTTCGATAGTCCTAAATATCGTGGTCCTGTAATTTACAGTGAAATTGGTGCAAAATGTATAACGTGTAAAAAATAGATGTCTGTGAGATTCGAGTCTACATACGAATCACGACGTATGTAATAATATGTACAAGTAACAATGATCCTAGCCTAAGAGAAAAATTACCCGTCGTCTTTCTCAAACACCTATATTCTTACAGCCAAACAATCTGCGTCGGACGGGCACTTACGATATGATATAATTTTCTTACTTTCTTTATAGAGTCAAATTTACTTAATTACATCAACCGGTCATCTTTGTACGCAAACTTTAACAATAGTTATCGTTATCGTTAAGGATATTGGTTCAAATTCTATCCTTAAAATTCTATCTCTTCACTTTATTTAATAAATAATAAAATTAGATCATTTTTCGCTCTATAGCCACACTTGTATTATGAAAAAGAGTATATCTACAGAGCCAAAAAAGTATCTAATTATTATAATTGTTAAATAAAATTAAGAGATAGAATTTTAAGATAAGAACTCTGGTCCAACACCCTTAATCAAATTGTATCCTTACACGTATCTTTATACACATTTGTTAGTATTTGTAGCGAACTATTACACAAGACGCGGAAATCAATCTCATCGTCGTGGCAACTGTTCCATTGGAACTTAACTGCGGTCTTGTATTTTCAAACTGCGACGAACTGAATGCGAGGAAATTTATTGGAAAGATGCCCGAAATCGCGAGACTTTCGATCCCCCCTTGGCCCGACGCGACAGACGTATTACACGCTGGTGGTTCAGTGATCCCTGCCAATTAGGAAGTAGCCAGTGTCCGAGTTCTAGGACATTGCGGTGTTCCTGATTTCTTGACTTTGAAATCTCTGATCACGATTTTACTTGAATTAAATTTCATTTTATTCCGAAAGCATAATTTTATTATTGACATCATTCCAGCACTGAATCCACTTGAACCACAAAAATGAGACTAAACAGCATTAAAGTTGATTTGTCAGAGAACAATGATAATTAGAAGTTGTACGATTTTCTCTCGAAACTTGGATTACACCCAGTTTCCAAATACATGCAATACTTTGGATAGGGAACAAGATACAGTAACATGCATCAATTCCTTCCCACCTTTGGCTCAGGAATCTACAACGTCTAAATTACTTTCTACAATAAAAACCAAAACTGGGAAGGCATCAATGTAAAGCAGCTCATAACTAAGTCAGATAAGGTACATTGTCAAAGATTCAGGACCAAAAGGATGTCAGAGATGCGAGTCAAATGGAGAAGAAAAAAAAAATACTTTCAGATTATTGTCAGCTACCAAGGGGTCATAACTCCAGTTCGTTTCCGGTCTTCAAGTCCTACCAACAGAAAACATCAACCAACTTGACACCCCTTTCGCTGAATCCTAATCGGAGATCACTGAGCACCAAAACGAACACTCGATCACCGACAAAAGGATAAAAACCGTTTCCGTAGGGAAGGTTCGTGTCAGTGTAGAGTCCCGGAGGATTTATTGTAGTTGGAAATAGTGGAAGGGGGTTTCCGTTTAGGCGAGCAGCAACTCACCGCGATGGTGTCGTTGCTGCTGCTGCTGAGATTGTAACTGTTGGCGATGATGATGCTGATGCGAGTAGTTGAGAGATGAAGAGGGAGATGGACTCGTCCCTGGGCGTTGATTTTGATGGAATTGTAGTTCATCTCGAGTTGGTGTTAGGTCTAGGAAGAGACCGGAAGACGCAGAGTCTGCACAGGTACAGGATCCGGTGGTCGTGGCGTTACATCCTGCGCATCCGTCTGGCTCAGTAGCGAGGCTCATCGGCGTCTCAGGCGAATCCAGTGGCTTGGTACCCACAAAAGAGCTCTCCATCCAGCACAACCTCGAGCTCCCTTCAGCGAGATGATTCGGGAAGATTAGATATTAGGTTCTTAGGAGGTGGAGTGCACCAGACTAGCCCTTTTCTGGTTTTTGGTCAAGTTTTTTTAATTTGTTGGCTTTCTATCGAAACTGAACGCTTTTTGAATAAGAGAAATATTATTTGGAGCAAAATATATTTCAGTTAAAATTAAAATTTACATGCCAAGAAAAGTTTTGTTTGAGGTGACAGACTCTTGTCTCGGAGGTAAAACAAGAAGTCTCGTAAATTAAACGCTCAGTTTTGAAGTTAGGCCAACGAAATGAAGAAAGTCCGGGACGAATTTACACATTCACAATTCGCAGAAGGCTTATATGGACTGATGATTTTCATAAAAATTGGCGAATACATTTTTTTTAAATAAAATTAAGACAGGTACTATATTGAATTCAATTTGAGGCGCTTTTTTTTAAACAAATTGAATTTTCGACCAAGATGAAGAATTTTCAACGAAAAAGATTGTTTTTTAACAAAGTACATAGTTTAATTATCAAGCTAGCATAACTGTTTTTTTTTCCTTGTAGGACAGATTGTGCAAATTGATTATTATGAATATTTTTAAATTTAGAAAAATTTGCTCAAAAGAAATCTTTCATAATGGGGCTCTAATTTTATAATATCTTAAATGAATAATAATATACCATGTGGTTATTGAACCCTCTACTGTTAAATGAGTCAGTTTTTAGTCAACTGTTAGTATACCAAAGCATTTAAGAATAGAAAGTATAGCAAGAAGTAAAGAAATGGATCCCAATTAATTTCCGAAACGTTTTTTATCTGTGAGTGTTAGTTTACGATTTGCTTTATGAGAAGAGTCTTTAAATACATAAACGATGATCAGCAGTGGACACAAAATTGATATTTTACTTTCAAAGAAAGCAGATCCAAAAATGCCAACTTGAATTTGGTATTCTCTAATTTTCTTTTGGTTCTTCATTAAGAAAAATAGAAAATAAAACATAAAAGTACAAAATAAAATAAGATAATAAGCAAAATGCGAATTTTTCGAAAAAAATTTCTATTTTCTCTCGCAGACTTCTATAAAATATGAGGCCAGGAAAATCTATTATGTATCCAAGTTTATTAGGTCAACTAGATATTGATTCTCTGATATAGTTTAAAATTTAAATTGCATCCAAGAACTTAAATCTTGGAAATGTAACGCAGAGGATAGACGCAAATATAAATAGAATGTAAATTTGATTGTTAAATTCTGTCTATATTATTACAATTTATTGCAATTAAGTTTTAGATGATAATTTAAATTGATATTTTAGGAATTTGAATTTTCGGATCTGCTTTTGGCGATTGGGGTACAAAGTGTTTGCTCAGAGTCTTGAGGGTGGGAAATAATAAACGATTCTTAATCTTTAATCGAACTTGAGCTCGCGAAGCTCGTAGGGGGTGGATCGAGAATTAAAAGTCCGATTGAGACCGAGGAATGAAAGCGAGGTCGTTCGGGGAGAATTTCAGGGTAACCTATTTCCGTTCGTCACCACGAGAGCGTAGAAATAGAAGCGCGCGCGACACACTTTCGTTCGACTTTCAAAGGCGAGTATACGAAGTAAACAACACATAAGGTACTTGGTAAAAAAAGTCTCTCTATGACAAGAGGGCATCCTGCACCATTGCACGTTGACCTCTTTCCCCAGGAGTCTCTTTCCGTCTCCGAGTTCTTTAAGAGAGAAGGCATCAAAATAACAATCCTTATGTCAAGGTCACCTCTTGAACTCTTCCTAAAGTTCTAAAAAGAGAATATTCTTTTAAGAACGAGAGTATTCGCGATCGAACTTCTTTCTAAGAATTTTAAGTTTTTTAATCAAAAATAAAACGAATTATATATACTATTTTTCGATAAACAGGCATAGATATTTATTTTTAAGGAAAAAAGATACATTTTTCACCAAAAATAGTTTACTTTTCAACTAAAAAAAAAAGTAAATTTTCAACTAAAGACTGTGAAGCTTGACATTAACTCTCACAGCCTTAAATATGAGAGTCCGGAATCGCCAAAAATCAAAAGGCCGAGGGTAATAAAAATAGAATCTTTAAAAATGCAAGCAAACTGCATTGAAACGAGAATAAACACTTGACAATAAAAAAAGAAGAATCTTTAGAGTATAAAGTTCCATGCAGATTGAAAATAAGAATTCATGATCTTCATGCTTTAAATATTGTTTTCGAAATAACTCGAATAGATTGAATAAGAAATATATTGGAAACTTGATTATGAGAACTGTTTCAGAAATAAAACTATGGAAGGTTTTGCTGGCTTTGCTGTTGAGAGTTTCTTTATAAATTAGGTTTGCTTCAGTGAAAATGGTGACTCGACTGAACTTTAGATGAAGCATTGAATTCCAGTTGCTTGAATCGAGCCATTATCAGAGCCGTAGGCAGCTTGAATTTTCTAACAGTTCCTCCAAGACTTAAGACAAAGGAAAGGTTGTCAAGTGTAAAAATAGGTCACAAAATGAAAACAGCTTTAAGAATTAATGAAGGGATCTGAATTCAGAAGAAAACTAAGGTACCGACTTTTTTCTGT
Source organism: Synergus magnus (assembly GCA_032275165.1). Classification (NCBI taxonomy): domain Eukaryota; kingdom Metazoa; phylum Arthropoda; class Insecta; order Hymenoptera; family Cynipidae; genus Synergus; species Synergus magnus. The sequence continues at coordinate 1,984,196 of JAUESH010000044.1, read as the reverse complement.
TCTAAATATGAATAAAGTTCTAAACATCAATTCTAAATATTAAAAAAGAGTAGTAATGATCTTCAAAACTATTTGCATATATGAAAATATTCACTTACTGATCTCTTCAAACCTTATTTTTCTATTTTTAAAAACTCAGTTGGACTTTCATTTAATTTCTATGAAAAATCTGCTGCATCTAGTTCACGAAATCCATGAAAGCGATGAACTTGTGCTCCTAAACCTATCTGGAAGACGAATGACCAAAAAGCTTTCAAAAGAAAGCACCAAGGACAGTCAAAAATAAATTCCAAGGGCAGCCAAAGAAACACGACTTTTCAGCGTTTCGACTTGAGTCGTGTTTCTGTTACAACTTCTCGCCGTTGGGTAATCTGAATTTTGTATTTAACCCTCGGCAAATTGATTTTCAGTATCGCGAGTAGACATAGTCACATAGATCGAACGTTCTTCATTGTTCCCATTTCCGACTGTAGGATTAATCCCGGGAAAAGGGGAATTGAGCCAGTTTTTAGCAGACTATGAAAAGACTGAAAAAGAACGTGTGCAGTTCATCAAAAGAATCTGGAAAAACAGAGCCAACTTTTTTACAAAATGAAGAATACGATCTATAGAGAAAAGAAGTTTATCACGCTTTTCATAAACGACTTCTTTGTTTTTACTGAAAAAGTGTTATTGAAACATTGTGTTCAAATCTTTATGAAAAAATTCACAAGTTTCATTCCAGTTTCTGAGATTGCAGGTTTCACAGCATAATATGTTACCAAAATAGGAGAAATAAGATGATTTTTTCACGAAAATAGGGGAATCATAGAGGAATAGATTCTTTTGAATAAAATTAAGAAAGGTATTATACAACCAAAAAGATCGATTTTCAACTAAATATTTGAACTTTCAACCAAAGAGATGAATTTTCAAACAAAAAAGTAAATTTAAAGGAATAGTTTACTTTTCATTGAAAAAATGAAGTTTCCACAAAGAATATTAATTTCTAAGAAAGTAGCTCAATTATTAACAGAAAGGAATAATTTTCAATTAAATGGTTGAATTTTCAATCAAAAAAGTGAATTTTTTAAAAATAATTGAATTTTCTTACAGGTTATTATTATTCAGCCCGCAATTTCATTAAAAACGAGAAAAAAGGAGAAAAGGAGGAATTTTCTTGAAAATAGAGGAATTTGAAAAAAAAAAAAAAAAAGAAGAAGAAATATAAGGAAAAATAGGAATAGGAATAGGAGAAAAACTGTGAAGCCTGAGATTGAAAAAATATTAAAAATCAAAACATGTAAAATCAGAAATATTAAAAAGTAAGAAGATAAAAGTTTTGTATCCCTCGATAATTTCCAGAATGATAAGATGAGCAAAGTTTCTCAAAAACAATTGTCATTCTCTAAATGTCTGCAAACGTATCATCAGTCTTTTCTGATCATTTCCTCAAATGATGTCATAGTTACCATAAGTTCCACCCCCAATATTTACACAACCATTCTAAATAATAGAAATAACCCCCCTTCTATATAAAAAAAAATGACGAGTCGCATTTATTCGAGCCTCCTGGTGTGACACGAGCCTTTCTTTGTTTAACGCCACCAGCGGCGAGTGAATTAGTGAATTAGCTGAGAGGGCCTAAATGTAAAGAACCAGGCGTGAGTAAAGTCTGAAAGCAAGAGTGAAGTGCGAGAAGAGTGCTTGTAAGTGAATCCGTGTGAGTGAATGAGTCTGCTTACTACCTCTGAAATGCTCCGCTGAATGGCGAGTCGTAGCTTGAAACAACTTTTGTTAGTGACAAAAAGCAAATAAAAATCTGGACAACCAATAAGAAAAAAGTTGGGAGACGGGGAGGCGAGCGTCTTGAAAAAGACGACGCGGGAGCGGATAGTAAAAGGGCAGAAAAGAAAAAGAGTAAGAAACGAAAAGGCGTAGAGTAATGTTCAAATAAACAAGGAGGAAAAACTCAAAATTACCTTCGACGCAGAGTATAATAGTGGTGGTGATGGTGGTTGTGGTTGTTGTGGTGGGATGTTTTGCAGGGTTTAGTGCTCACCTCTGGGGCTGGTCGACCTCGCGCCGCCCCTATCTTCCCAATCGTCAGGTCGAGGTCGAGGCGAGAGCCTTCCACTTCCTATAACTTCCTGGCCTCTCTGCACATAGTGCACAATGGCAGATGTCACCTCCTTTATCGAGTTCCTCACCTCCAGCTGCTGATTCGTTGTCTGTTGCTGCTGCTGCTGATGGTGATAACAGAATTTCCATTAGTCATGTGTTCAACTCTAATAATTCCTCCAGAAAATAATATTACTGACATTAGGAACTACTTTACTACAACTAAATTTTCAGTTTAGAGGTCTCTTCTTTTTGAAGTCACTTCTCCAAATGAAAAGGTTCTACCACGGAACATGGGTATGAAATTTAGTGAGCTGTATTTCAACCAATTAAAGAGTAAATCATTATTTTGAGCTTTGAGAAGAAAAATATATCAATTTGTAAAACAATTTTTCTAAAATGGAGGAAATAGATTTATCTTATTTCCTGAAAGGGAAGACGTTTTATCGGTGACCTAGTTGGAGTTTCTATCTGATTCGAATGAATCAGTAAAAAAATACAAAAGAAAATAACCAATTTGGTTATTGATTTCTTTTTAAATGCAAACTTCACAGCACAAATTGTTCGCAAAACAGGGAAATAGGTCATTTTTTCACGAAAATAGGGAAATATGTTAATTCTTTTTAATAAAATTCATACAGCTACTATATTGAATTCAATTTGAAAACCTTTTTAGAAAAAGTTTCTCAACTTTTTAAAAAAACTTGAACATTCAAGCAAAAATAGTTTATCTTATGGAATTTTATTTATTCAATCTGCATTTAAGTGCAAAATGAGAAAAAAAGGTGAAAAGGGGTCATTTTCTTGAAAACGGGATAAACAGGGAAAAACAGGGGCATAAGAAAAATACTGTGAAGCCGGAAAATGGATTCATTCTATTTTCAAATGAACCAAGAAGTGCCTTTTTCTCTTTGAATGAATAAAACAAACGAAGGCAAATAAAAGAAGCAAAGTGGCCACAAATTGAAATTCTTTCCAAATATAACTGTCTCAAATTTGATTTGCTACATTAGGCTTGGTGTGACTCTCACGTAAAAGGAACGCGAAAGACTTGCATTCCTGCGCCGTAAAGCAGTTTTGAGCAGTTTGTCAGTTGCGAGGAACGCATGAGGGAAACTAAAGTCGGTGCCTCGAAAACTCTTGCCAGCTTGTGATGTACTAATTATAGCGACGGTCGCACACGAGCGACTGTGTCTGCGAAAATCAAAAATAAATTCGACAAAGAACTGCGACGAGGAACATGTGGGCGGTCACAGAGGGTTACATTCGGTCATGCATTTACTTCCCCCAACGTCTGGGGGTCAATTTCCAATTTCCTGGCATTTAAATTAGCCTTCATAACTGCCAATTCCCAATCGAAGAGCTTAATTGCGAAAAAGAAAACATCCACTCGTCAAAAGCCCATGACCTGACTGCTCGAGATAATAATTTCGTCATTCAATTTCTACTACGAAACGAAAGTGAATTTTCAATCTCCTCATTTTATTGAACAATTATTAGCATTTAAAATCTTTTCGCTTTGTAGACGTTCTCTATTTTCAAATAGAAATGTGACTACAGAGCGTAAAAATGTTTAATTTTAATACTTTTTTCCATAAGACGAAGAATTCGAGATATAACTTGATCCAACGCCCTTAAGCAGATAAAAATAAACTCTTCGATTAGAAAATGGTAGTTACAGGGTGTCTACTAATTTTCGCTGACCAAATTTCTATTTATTTCCCGATTGAAAATTTTTAATCTTCTGTTAATAAAAGCACAAATAAAATATATTTAAGGTTGTCAAAGATTTCAATAGATTTTTGGGAATTTCAAAAGATTTCAAAAGATTTAAAGGCATTTAAAAAAGATGTCAGGAAATTTCAAAAGATTTTAAGATACAAAAGGAGTTTTTAAATGTATTTTGAGGGATTTGAAAAGTTCCATTTCAATTCTCGGTTATTTCCTGATTTTCCCGGTTAGTAAATACCCTGTAGTTAGCCTGGATCCGAAAGCCTCTTGGAGTTGAAATTGAAGTGCAGAGGAAGGCTGGAATGACGTTAAGGACTGACGTCACTCTAGGCGAGTGTTCGATGAGAAATCTGATTATTTGACTTCAAAAGATAATGGCTAGTGCGAACCTTGTTTGCGGACTGCAGCTGAGGAAGGATGCCTTGAGCAAGGCGTTCGGCGGGCGTCCGAGGATTAGTCAGACGTTCTTGCGAACGCCAACCGAGGTAAGGCTGTCGATGATTGAAGGATGACCTAGTGGAACTTGCAGGCGAACTTCCGGCACTGTTTAGCAGACTTGTACTCCATCTCGAGAAAACTGGCGGCGTTGGACTTGGACTTAAGAGGACACCTGCAAATTTCAAGAAAGTTAGTAAAGACAGACCTAAATGTAAACAGGAACAATCTCTTTGTAAAAATCCCTGCTGGGATGATTTCTTCAGGCTAAATTAAATACAAAATTCACCCAATAAAGAAACTGGGAAAGATCGTAAAGAAGATTGTTTTCAGACCTGACACTGTAATAAAGTAGCCGTCGTCGTTTGAGATAAGAACGACCAGGAATACAAGCTATAGGAGTCAAGGATGAATGATAGTGTAATGTTTTAGACTAAAGGTACTGTCAACCTCGGGGTTTTATTAGAGAATATATAGGCTAGCTTAATGTGATATCTGACTAGTCTAGGGATAGCTAGGGCGAGTTAATCGAATTAACCTGGCTTGTAAGTTTATTAGTCACTTCCTATTAGCCATTAGCCACCAGGCACCTACCATTTGATAGGAAAGCGTACATAAACGAAATTGGCTGAACTCGAAAAGCTTGCAACCCTCTTTTACTAATTAGTCGTAGTATTTTTAGCGACAGTTTTTCTTTCAAAGTATCTAGTTCTAGGTTTCATTTTTTGACAAATAAAAAATGTTTACCTGTGGTTGGTTGTCTATTAGTGGTTGAGGAGAGGGAGGAAAGGGATGTGGTTTTTGAACCCAAAGCACGCCAGCCACCGTGTTGAGAAGCATCTGAATGCCTTTTGAGTCTGAAGCCGTCTCTTGCGGCTGGTGAATTTTTGAACCAATCAGGAACATTCAGTCTCTGGAGTGATCTCTGCACCCTAAGCTCGTGTTCACTAGGTGTTCGTTCTCCCACCTTCTGCAACTCATTCTCCGGAGGCTAAAAAAATAAAAAGAATTATTATTAGCATCTCAGATCTTCTTTTTTCAAACTCCTTAATTCTAAACCATATATAGTTGAGTTTTCAATCGAATAGTTTACTTTTCAACCAAAAAAGTGAATTTCAACGGAATAGCTCAATTAGCAACAAAAAAATGTGAATTTGTAACCAAATACTTGAGTTTCCATAATAGCAGACTATCATTTAGAATAAAGATGATAAATTTTGATGACTGAAACGCAACTATGATTAGTGCATAAGCAGATTAAATATTATAACGCCGTGTTGAAATAAACGAGATTGTAAAGGCGACGACATCCAAGTGGTTCGAGTTGAGTAGGTCGTTAGCGCGGGCTTCTCCAGATAATTGCGAGTAAAGCAGGTTGTGAAAACAGATTCTGATATCTCTTATTGTGCAGATAAGTGATAACGTGTAAGATGAATCCGAAACATTCGTCGTGAGGCCAATTCAGAAACTTGGAAATCCAATTAAAAATGTCTTTTCATTTTTATTTACAACTTAGTTTCTACGTGACTAACATATCTATAAACGCTGCAATTCAACTAATATTCTTTTATGTGACACATGATGTAAGAGCTATTTATCTTAAAGAAGAACCTTGGAGTAAAAAAATATATTAAAGTGGTGACGATGATATAAAAATATTTGTCGAATAGCTCATATGATTGAAAAAAAATTAAAATTTACAGTCTGAGGAGTTTATTTTTTAATTTTCTATTTTAGGGGGAAATTATGGAGACGAGTACAGATTTAGCGATGCGATTGAAGGTGGATAAGGTTATGTTGTGGAGGTTTCTTTTTGATGTGAACATCTGAGACAGCTGCAAAAACAGAGCTAACTTCCAAGCAGCTCACTTTGCTCCTTGCCTGACTCCTTAATTCTTGCATCTTATTCTCAGAGAGTTCAGAAATTCTAAGAACCATTTACTGATTTCTCTCTGTCATTGAAAGTGAAACCAGACTTATTTACCGAATTAAACGAAATTATATTGATTGATGTGATTGAAATATTATTCCTAACTGTATCTGCATGAAATTACTTTTTCTTTCTCTTTTATTTCATTTAATGTAATCATTTACTTTCCATTGCTTAAGAACTTGTTTAAATGACTTTTATCGCCTACAAGTTTTCTATTATTATGAATAAAATAACTACATAATTCACCTTAATTCCATTTTCTTCATGACAATTTGCAATCGCGATCTCCAAATCATTTTCTGGCATAAAGGCTGAGAGATTCTCATTTTGAGTCTCCTTCATTAACTTTGAGGACATTTCGGTCGATTTCCAACGCTTAACGATTACCGGATTGTAACTTTGACAAAGAGTCTGCATTGCACGTGTGAATTTTGAGAGTCAATATTTTTCCTCGAAATTAATTCAAATAAGATACATGCGGAAAAGAAACATAAGGGAAGAAGACTAACGCCTAATATATGATTGTGAGTTTGCGAGACTTGAAAATCGAGTTACCAGATCGTTGCTATGGAAACAATCGTATGAAGGTATAAACAGCAAAGTCATATAAAGATAATAATAATGTATAGAAAAGGTGACGATGAGATTCTATCAGCTGGTAAACAATTTGTTTAAAAAAGGAAATTTTCAGCGAAAAATAGTATAATTTTCTTATAGGGCTTTATTGATTCAGTCCGTAATTAAATGAAAAACGAGAAAAAAAGGAGAAAAGGAGAAAAGGAGGAGAACAGGGAAAGACTGTGGAGCCTGTGTTTGTTTTCCAGAAAATTACGTTAATTTCCATCAAATTGTTAACTAATTTAACAGATAATAATTTATCGGCTCATTTATATGAAAAGCTATACAATTTTGAGATTTCCGGGATTAAACGCGATTCAATATGAGTAGGGAATTGACCCAAATTAATGCTTCCGCATGATGCTCGAATGGATCTCATCAAGCAACTTGGCAAATTTGCACACGCCAACACAATCACGAGCATGCGAGAAAACTGATGATTCAAGAGTGACGGAGAGTGATGTGTGAGAGAAGAAATTGACAACATTAACAACGAACTATAAAATCTTTCTAATCCTCGTGAGAGCTGAATTCTGTGGGAAGAATTTTTTTTAAATGTTACACATGTGGACTAAGAGCTGTATTCTACTGCAGAAAACCTAGCCGTAGTCATATTTTGAAAAGGCTATTCGTACTTTTAGACAAGTCATAAATTTTTTTTCAGTACGTAATAAAAGTGGTAATAAAATAATAAAATTTTAAACCTTTAAGAGGAGACCTTGCGACCTCAAAGCTCATGGCAAATGTCAAGGCTTAGGTGGAGGCCTTTGAAAAGTATCGATGAATTCAATCGTTGAATTATTTACGACTGGTTCATCTCGAGTAAGAAAGACGAGTGTTGGACGTGTAATAAAAACTGGATATAGGTAACCTGCTACACGCGATCAAAAAAGGGCACAACGACCCCTGGCATTATTCTCTGTAGCCTGTTCTTCAATAATGAACATGATGATTTATTTATTTAGTCAGAAAATGAGCTTTTTTAAATTATTTATAGCTGCTGGAACAAGCGAGGTAAAAAATATGATATGATCGCTTCTAACGAATTTTACGAGAGTAAACATAAATCTCTTGGATTTAGAGAGTTTAATATGATTAATTTCTTTATTTTTATCAGCCTTGCCCGAAGGAAATTTCTATTGCAAATTCAAAGTGCTGAAGATTTATAAATTATCATTTTTATACTTCTCACTTTGAAGACTTAAAATTTTGAATTTGTTGAAGTGGGAAAGTTGAAATAGGAAAGTTTTGAACTCGAAAGGGTAGAACTTTAAATGACATAAACTCCAAGTTCTTCCAAAGTTACAGCGGGAAATGCATTAGTTGTTGAAATGCGTAAATTAATCCCAATTAAAAACAGTTATACTTTCACAGTATTAAAAAAAAAACCTTAAATTTGTTACACCTTAAAATATTTTTGGACTTAAATTCAGAGATGAACCTAAATTAAGTAAAAATTTATCTAGATTGAAGTAAACTTTTTCTAACTTTAAGTAAACGTATGATTAAATTCTGGAATTCAGATATTGTACTTCATAAACTCAGAAAATTTTTTTATTGAAGTTTACAAGCAAACCAACACGCGCGCTATGCGCACGATTAATTGTTTTACTTCTTACAACTTCAAGTCATTCAAAAACCAATGAAATTTCGCTGATTCAAATTTAGAGAGCAGGTTTG
>JAUESH010000044.1:1948269-1970665 GCA_032275165.1 Synergus magnus | reverse complement strand
TACTCAACAATATTTATTATTGTCCCAGTATTAGGCATACTTTTTAAGTTGTCCCAGTAATGGTCGGTTTACCTTATGCGTTATTGTTTCAGTATTTATACAACGTATTCACACAGGGAAAACAATTGACAACTAGTTTTCAATTAGCTTTGCCAACTTTACGCTTGAAATACTAAATAATTTTTGCTAAAACTGGGCCATTTACCTCCATTTCATCTAAACGGAGATAAATGGCCTACTTTTAGTGAATTCATTATTGCAAACATAAAGTTGGCGAAATTAAATTTGCTCGTATGATAAAGTATCAAATGCCCTTAATGAATCTCTCTAAATCTGAATTAGTGAAAAGTCGGTCACTAATTTAATTTAGTAAATTAGTGACTAATTCAGATTTAGGGAAATAACTGTAAAAAGTCTAAATTTTGAAGCGAACTGTATGAAGTGTACATCCTTAATAAAGTTCTCCATAAGATTTCTTAAAGAACTCAAACTGGAGTAACAAAGCTAAGGAGACGTTACACTCTCTACAATTACAATCAGGTTTATTGAAAGATTAGAGAGAGATGATTGGAGCTGGAAAGTCTGGAACCTCGTGGGCACGTCATGTGCATCATGGAGAGGAATGTAAAGCGAGAATGAAGAGTATGAGAACTATTGCTATACATATAGTAAATTGACACAACTGTAGAGTAACGCGAGCATCTCGGAGGCCAACCGAGTAGAGTCGGCTATGGTCGGGTTGAGATACACGTCGATCAATACAGCATGTGGATGAGCATTGTTGAACTTGTGGGTACTGTATATACATATATATATATCTGTACGAGGACAAGAGAACGTTACTCGGAAATGAAGAGTACTTGCTCAATTTTTTCATCTAAGAAATGTTGTCCAGCATACGTCTATCACATGAAACGACCAGTCACGAGTGCCTTGGCTTCCTACTCCCGTGCCACGGATTTCCATTTCAAATTAAGGGCTCGAGGAACTTCGTCTTCCTCTGATATCCAAGAATTTATTTCCCTTAGGTTTACGAGAGGAACGTGTGTCATTTCCATCATGGATGAGCAAAGAGTTTTTCAAGCAGAATTTGAATTGTTAGATGAATAATCAATAAAACATTTTGAAGAATGAACTGTAAACGTCTAAATTAATTTCAAATTTACATAGATACGCATGCAATTTCTACTTATGAAAAAATGTGTATCTTTTAACTTTGCAGAAGAATTTAGATTTAGATTTCTACGGTTTTCTTTTCTTTTTTTTTTTTTTTAGAAAATTTAAAGGTTTTCGTGGAACTTTTTGGATTTTAGAAGATATTTAGGAATTTTAAGAGATTTCAAAAGATTTTAAGAGATTTCATGAGCGACTGTCCACCAGATTTCAAGAGTGATAAATCCCTAGCTCTATACTTATACCAGCACTTCAAGGATCTTTTTTTATTGTTTTCACGTTTATAACCCCATTACCAGTTATTTTATACTCTTGGCTTGCTGATGATAAATCAAATGACAACGTCCATTATAAAAGAAGAAAATACTTATGGCACGTTCACCCAGCCTTGAAAAAATATAGCACCGATTTTCTTCTTATTTTATGACTTTTTCGAATTAAAATCCTCTCTCTAAATTTGGATCAGTGGAACTCTCGACTGTGGAGTCAGATCAATAGTTAATAAACTTTGTCTACAGAGACTAATCGGAAAATCTCTGGAGATTCTGATCGATTAAGTGTCTTGAGGCATCGGAACTAAACATGCTACGAACTGTTTATGGTAGTCTATGCGAATGAAATGATCTCGGATTGCAAAATGAGGTGAAAGGGATTCGCAGTTCGAACAAGGAATCGATCGTGCAAGTGGACTGACACCCATTGTTGAACTTAGTTTGCTGTATTGCGACAAAGGAAGAAAATATGAGTGCCGCAGGCAAAAGAGCAAAGAATAAACAACGAGTTGTACATTCAAGCATCTCTTTCACGCTTTTACCTCTCCTTATGTTCTCTCATTATTCCCTATATTACTAGTAATTAAATTCCACAATCTCTCATCTCTCAACCACTGAGTACATCATATCTTTGCTCAAAGATGTTAGCTTCATTTTTTTTTAAATAGTAATCAAGTTCTACATATTCCTTATAATCCATACACTGAAAAAAAAATATTTGTGCAACAAAAATTGTTTTGTTGGCTGAAAAAAATGTTTGTTGGTTCAACAAAACATTTTGTTGGTTTAAAAAAACTTAATGCTATACCAACAAAAATTTGGTTGAGCCAACAAAAAAATTTGGCTGCACAAATACCAACAAAATTATTTTGTTGTCCGGACCAAACCTTTTTTTCAGTGTAAGATACTTCCGTAAAGCAAAATAGCTTCGCTAATCCTAATACTAATTGGAACATCGTTTGCAAAGAGATGTAATTATCCGAAAATTAAATTCTTTTAATCAAGCAGAAATATTTCTATAAATCCTTATTCAGGGTATTTTTCTTCTCCAAATGTGCTGTCTTTTTTAACCCAGATGTCGTTTGAGCAGATTGGGTCAATGACGCATTACGTAATCGGGAATAATAAAACTCGAAGAACAGGGATAGAAAAGACTAAAAAGTAAAAAAGGTTGAGCGAAACTGGCGCGATGCCCGGATCGAAATCGCTCCTGTCAAGTTAAATGTGCCACAAAAAAAGTAAATCCTCGTCGTAATTACCTCGGCCATAGAGACCACTGGCTATTAAGCAAAACAAAAGAGGAACAACACTTTCAAAGATCCAATATTTTCATTCATTGATTATTTTAGAAGCAAACAAGTACCTGTCAGTTCCACTGAATCAAGTTGGTAATCCACGGTCTTATTGTATTGAGCGAATTAAAATTAGTAAGGCTGAAAGGAATCTTCTCCTCTGATAACTGTAGGCTTATTTGAATCTATCACGCCCCAATTAGCAACTCGAGTGGGTATTTAGATATCGAAGCTTAAATAAGGATTCATCCTTTGTATTGGAAAGACTGATGTCGGCTAATTGAAAATTGTCTAGGCTTTTGGAAACTTCGTTTACTTTCGGTATTAATAGACTTGTCGATATCAAATGTGCCCAGGATCTAAAGGACATTATATAATATCAGGGTGGCCACAAGATTTAATTTTTCAATTTCCCTGGCATTTTCCTGACTTTTCCCTGACTTTCAGACGAATTTCCCTGACAGAAAAGTATTAAAAATGTGAATAAATTTTCAATAATAATGCTATTGAAATTAAAAAAAAAATTTCGCATAATATCACTTCAAATAACTTAAAATTCGTACAAATCTCTAAAATTCACGACAACCTTGGAAATCTCTTAAAACTCCTTGAAATTTCTAGATAGAAACGTCTTAAAATTCCACGAAATCCCTTCAACACATTTTTTAATATTACATACATGAAATCCATTAAAGTTTAACTCATTCTCTTAAAATTCCTCAAAATCATTTGAAATCCTTTAAATTCCACAAAAAGCTTCAAAATCTTTTAAAATTTCATGTAATGCTTCAAAATTCCACAAAATCTATTAAAAATGTATTGAAATATTTTTAAATTACACGAGGAATTTTAAAATTCCTTAAAATGCGTCAAAATCTCTTAAAATTATTGGAAACCTATTCAAGTCCCTTAAAATTCGCTAAAATCTCTTGAAATTCATAGAAAAATCTTTAAATTCTTTAAAATTCCACTAAAATATTTAAAATATAAAAAAAATTCTTGGAGGCACCTCATGAAATCCTTTAAGGGCATATGCTAATATTAATCCAGGAGAATATTTAAAATTCCTTAAAATCTCTTAAAATTCCATCAGGAATATTAAAATTCTTTAAAATCATTTGAAAAATGTCAAATTTTTTTAAAATTCTTACAAGCTTCTTAAAATCTCTTAAAATACGTAAAAATCTCTTAACATTTTTGAAAACCTCTTGAAATTCCTTAAAATTCCACAAATATCTTTTAAAAATCATAAAAATCTCGTGAAATCCTTAAAAATTCCATGAGGAACATTAAAAACCCTCAAAATCACTTTTTAAAAAATAAAAATCTCTTAAAATTCATACAAGCTTTTTAAAATCCTTTAAAATTCCACGAAATCTTTTAAATGTAAAAAATCTCTTGTAATCCCTTTAAATTCAAAGAAAACTCTTAAAATCCCTTAAAATGATTGAAAATCTTTTGAAATCATTAGAAACCCAGGGAATGTCAAAGAATGCCTGGAAATTCTTTATAATCCTTCGAAATCCTCGGAAAGCTTCTAAAATCTGTCAAATAAACTATAAAAACTAAAAAAAATAAAAAACTATAATACGACAAAAATAACATAACATATATCAATTTCTATTTTCCCTGACAGCTACTCGCATTTCCCAGACATTTCCCTGATAAACTTTTTTTCCCCTGACATTTCCCTGACTTCCTTGACATGTGGCCACCCTGAATATTGAAATTCAAGTTTTGTGGATTAATTTTGAGATTCTTTAAGACGAGTATTCCATAAAAGGGAAGATCTTTTCGTTAGAGAAGAAAAAAGCGAGCCATGCACGGAAGTTATTTTCGCATGGCTAGTTGTTGATGAAACCTGAGAATGTCTCGACTGCAATCCTTCACCTACATAAGGGAAGGAATTGCAAGAGATTGGAAATTGCGTCACAAATCTAAAGCAGTATTTCAGCATTTCTTTCAGTATTCTATACACTGAAAGAAATGCATTTAAATACAGAAAATAGAATAGAACAATAAACAATAGAGTTTAAGTTAGAACTACGAATTATATAGCAATCTGGATTACTATATTTTGATAGAAATGATTTTCGCTTATTTGAATAAAGTAGGAAAATTCTCTTTCCACCAAGATTGCGCTTTTAACAGGGAACAAATCGGGAACAGAAGAGGTGGAAGTTGGATGGGGTTGTTGAGTTAAGGTGATCACAAAAGAATGAAGGACCGAGAGTAAACACGAGAGAAGATCGATTTACTAAACCCTAAATGACAGCAGCAAGTTAAATATAATAGCGACTCTGTACAACCCTGTTTCTTAAGATAGATGCCAAAGTTTAAAATGGAATGACAAGTGGAGCACTGACATAAAAGAATCACAGTTACACTAATTATATAGCAGAGAAAGAATCAATCTCCCTCAATAGAGAAAAGCATCTAATATGTAAATGTAACTGTAAAGCAGAGCGCTTTAGAAATGACGAGATTCTGAAATTATTATCCAACATTCATATTATTTTGGTAGTTAAAGTAAGAAAATAGCGAGAGAAACGTCACTAAAATTACATTGCAATGTAAATATTTTCCAGGACTCATCACTTGACTTTTATCGCGGGTTTGATTTCTTCTTGAGTAAATTTGCTCAGCACATTTGAGGTGTTTATTTTCAATTTATACGGCACTGATAGTTTGATTCACGGTTTCTAGTTACAGTTGCACGCTCGTCTTCGATACTAATGGCACGAAGCGTATAAAAAATTTCCGTGAATAAAACTGTCCTCAGGGTATCGCTCGAATATCGATGGAATATTCACATAGATTATACAGCGCATATATAAATAGTACATACTCTTCAGCGAGTTTGGTTAGTGCAATTTGCATGGTTGTCCCGGAAACTGGTGGCACAATAAACGACAAGTCAATGCCAATATTTATACTGCAAATTATAAGAGGTCAAGTTCACATTGTATTTGCTTTTTCTGATTCGAAAATTAAATCAAACAAAGTATTTAAAGGCCACGTAATATTTTACCATAAGAGCAATTTAGTTTCGCCAACTTTATGTTTGCAAAAAATATAATATAATATAGCAAAAAATATTTATTATTGACAGCGTAAAGTTGGCGAATCTAAATTTGCTCTTACGGTAATTACCACATGCCCTTAAAGTATTTTAGAGCATGAAAATTAAAGCAATTTCAAGTTGAAGTAATTGTAAAGCTATTTTGTTGATTTGATTAGTTGATTATGCATTTTAAAAATTTTTTAGTGCTTCATATTATGTTGTACTGCGTGAAAGGTGTTTTCAGTGAAACAGTTCATTATGTGGGGGATATTAACCTCCGTGAGTGACTCCTTTGATAATCCGTCTGCGTATATCAGCCTCAAGTTTCCGGAAGAACGGATGAGAGCCCTTTTGAAAACCCCTTTTCTACGAGGAAGGGAGATCATGCCTCCCTGACTTGAAGTTTATGCCGAGATCGCACCTCCGAAAGGTCTATCGATTGAGTAGGATTGTCCAAATAAAATTATTCAAGGGTAGAGTAATTAATCATAAATTGAAAATCCTAATAAAGAACTCAAATTTCCCTTCAGATTTCACTTTTTTTGGTACTGAAAATCCATTCTTTTTGGTTGAAATTGTTCTTTTTCGTCGAAAATTAAACTATTCGATTGAAATTTTACTTTTTCTGGTTGAAAAGTAAACTATTCCCTTATTTGTTATCAAATTTATCTTCTTAGCTGAAATTTAAACTATTCCAGATTAAAAAGTAAACAATTCCGTTGAAAATTCAACTATTTTTTTAATTTAACATTTTTTACAAAAAGCTTTTCAGATTCAATTCAATTATATTTTCCGCATATTCGCGATCACTCTATTTCTGTTTTGAGATTAGTTAGTGCTGTGAGGCCTGTTATTCCTATTTCTCAGATTTTCTAAAAGTTCAGTGTGTTGTGATAAAATAATTAAAAGATTTAGTTCCATGAAATTAAAATTGAATAGTGCACAAATGGGATTGTTTCGGGCTATCTCGAGTAGAAACATTCGGGCAAACGTATTCTGTAAATCACCCTGATGCAAAGTAAGTGGATGAAGCACACAATGACCTTGCGAAGCTCTTTTAAATCCACTGTTTTACATGTTATTCACACTCAGCCTACTTGCTGCAAATTGAAATGATCTGCTTTTAAATCCAGATATGTTCCACTTCAAGGTAGACAAACACCAAATTAATCTGGCTGAACTAATCATAATTTAAACTTTCTAAAAATAAGATTAATTATATTGTTGGGAGTGATCTTAGCTGGGAAATTAAATTGGTTCTAATATAGACTCTAGATAATTGTCTTAGCTCAGAAGTGTTAAGTGATTTCAACTTGAGATGAATGGATAGCTAATTGTCTCAATATTGATCAATGAATTTCCACTTTAGAAATTAATGGAGGATTGATAGCAACGAAATCTAATCCACTTTATTGCTCTTAAAAGCAAATTCTGTACCAAAGAATATTCATGGCGCAAATTCTACTTAAAATGTCCAATCGAAATGATTTTTATAGGAAATTAAAGATGCGTGAAAGTAATTCTGTGCATGGAGGACCTCGAAAAGTGAAACGTCGATTAAACATCGATCACGACTTCCGGCGGATGATGCTTCCTTCTTTGGTCAGTCGCGCGACAACCTTGAATCGCTTTCATGGTGCAAAGACACTCTTCGATTAATAATCGAGAACTTGTTTAAAATTCGTATCAAAATTCTCAAGTGGAAATGACTTTAAAGGTATATAATTAACTTTCCCGATTCGGTAATCAATAAATTATTAAAAGCTAGTCTTCAAAGGAACTCGGCAAGTAGAAAAATATAATACAAAGTATAAATTTGATGTACATACTTTCATTTTAATCTTTTTATTAAAAAAGCCCGTTGAAGAATTCTCAAACAAATAGCTTACTTTTCAACCAAAAAAGTACATTTCCAAGCAAAAAAAAAAAAAAAATGAATTTTCTTATGGGGCTTTATTAATTTAATTATTGTTTGATTTAATCCGCAAAGGGGAAATTATCTTGAAAACAGGGGGAAACATAGGGAATAAGAGAAAGACTGTGAAGTCTGGAATAGAAGTCAAGAATGATTAGGTTTGGTGAAGGTGATCCATAGATCCGATTAAACTAATTGTAATTTGGATGATCCAAACATTCTGAAGGATCATAAAATGGAGACACAAAGTTTGAAGATTACTGATGCAAGGTGTGTCCTATCTTGATGAAATAAAACTAAAGTATCTACAATTTCAAAATTGTATAGAATCAGATGACACGAGAGATTAGAAAAATGGAATAAAACCGTATTTCGTTAAAAAACTCTAGACAATCCACAAATTTAACGCCAGACTTTGCTGTTCTACTGAAAATTGCTTTCTGAGCCAAGATTCCAAGTTTCAGATAAGCGGATTATTTGCAGAAGAGATCTCAAAAACGGAATGAAACTTTCTCTTCACAAAGACGACATATTACTTCGCATTAAAGCTCTTTGGAACTCTTAAATCTTGGAATCCTCTTTGACTCTGGACTCAAGTCAATTTCAAGCACTTATTTTTTTCTGTAGTTTAAAATTCTGAATTCTAGTAGCTTCATTTCCAAAATCCTAAAAAATCAATTCACAACTAGGAGATAAGTGAAATTTGATTTTGGAAGAGACAACACTTTGCAAGTGAAAGCCTGTTTTCTAATCAAGAGAATTGATCACATCCAATCCATTCAATGAGTAAACTCGATTATCATGAAACCTTGAAAGAAAACGGAAAGATAATAAAAAACCGAAGAAGATGAGAGTGTTTGACCAAAGAAATTAAATAATAAAAATAACCTATTTGATCCAGAAGCTGAATTTGAAACTTTCAAAGATCCAAACTGTGAGTCAAGATTCCAAATTTCAGATAAACGGATTTTTAACACAAGAAATCTCAAAAACGGAATGAAACTCTTTGAAACTCTTAAACCTAGAAATCCTCTTTGACTCTTGAGAAGTTTCGAGATTCAAAGATTCAGTCCTACCCAAAAGCACTTATTTTTTCCTATAGTCTAAGATTCTGAAATCTAGTAATTTCAATTCCAAAATCGTAAAAAACCAATTCACTAGGAGGTGAGTGAAACTTGATTTTGGAATAGACAACACTTTGCAAATGAAAGCCTCTTTTCCAATCAAAAGAATTGATCACATACTATCCATTCAATCAGTAAACTCGATTATCACGAAACCTTGAAAGAAACCGGAGGGATGATGAAAATCGAAGAAGACAAAAGTGCTGGACCAAGGAAGTGGAATAATAAAAATAACCTACTTAATTCAGAACCTGAACTTAAAACTTTGGAAGATCCAAATTCTAGGATGACACGAACCAAAATGAATCTGACAATCTGAGGAATTAAAAGAATACTGAAAACGAATAAGGAAATGCAAAGTTGAAAGATTGAAGATTTAAGGTGTGTCCTACCTTGACGAAATGAAGGTTCTCTTTATCTAGGAGGAACTCCATGGATTTGTGGGGTCGTTGATTGATGTTGGAGCCGCAGGATGCGTCTGAGGGTGTCCTGTGACCAGCGCCAACAGGCGACTGGGGTACGTGTAGGGCGTTCTCGTTGGCCAGGTCGCCGGTTCCACGAGGACGGCTGGTGTGATTCAGGTTGAGCAGACTGCGGGTCTTCTTACCCGCCGAGGAGTTGGTGGAGGGCGCTGGGACGACGCCCTCCTCCGCGGCGTCGAGGTCGGTCTCGAGAAGACCGACGGGCCGATCCTGGGAGGCCTGCATCGTGCGGGCCTTCGCCATCTCGATGACCGCCGGATTTCCAAGGTCTGTGGTAGCGCGCCGGCGCGACGAAGAGGTCGTCGACGATATTCTGCTACCCAGCGCCCCCGCTCGGGGTGGCTGTGGCGGAAGGGGTGGTTTACTGGACACTGGCGGCCTCCCATTTGTGCTGCAAAAACAAATGCTCTTGTTAGACTCTGATGGTAAACTCAACTGATGTTGCTTGTCAACTGCCATTGATTATTTTGCGGTTGATAAGGGAATTGTTTATTGATAGGAACCGATTAGAGCTCGACAGATGGCATTAGGGGTTCTCTTTTCTAATTCTTTCTTCTGGTGTGTTTCTACGGTAGGGTTCACAGCAGAAAAAGCTGTCAAAACAGAAGTAGGGTGATTTTTTTCACGAAAATAGGGAAATAGTAGGGGAATAAATTATTTTGAATAAAATTAAGACAGGTAATATATTGAATTCAATTTGAAACGCTTTTTTTTAACAAGTTAAATTTTTAATAAAAAGATAGATTTCTAAGTAAATATCTGAATTTTCAACAAAAAAGAAATAATTTTTAACCAAAAAGATGTATTTTCAACCAAATAATTGATAATAAGAAACTCATTAGAACAATTGTCTACGAAGAGAGGATAGAGAAATACAATACTTTTTATTCTTAGATTTGTTTTATTAAGTTCTATTCTACGTACACTTGAATCCTGAAAAATGATTCAGCTTTAAATACTTCTATTTGGAGTAGTTCAAATTTTCTGGAGTCTAGAGCTTTTTAAAAACCTGTTTTCATAAATGATTTAAAACTGAACGTCTGAAACTCTTTAAAATCACTTAAAATTAGATCCCCTTCAATTGTTTTAAATATCTAGAAATGTTTGTACATCCCCTAAAATCTTTTAAAATATTTTGAAACTCTTAAAATATTTTTAAACTGTTTGTAATAGTTCAAATTTGAACTTGTACATTACTGAAGTCAAGAACTTTCTAAAAATCTGTTTTCGTAAATGATTTCCAACTGAACGTCAAGTTTTAAAATTGAACGTCAGCTTTTAAAATTGATTTATAGTGAATGAAATCAGAGGCGTGCGAATAGACTGGGCTATCGTTTTAAAAACCCGTTGCGGTGAATGTTAGGGCAATTGAGTTTATCATTCGAGTCGATTTAGTTTTAATTCGAGTACCCTCAGTACTAAGTGGTCATTGACTGCCTGAGACGCGTCTATAATAATAAGTAGGACTTAACCCCGCAGTTAAGTACGAGCGATGGACTCTCCTCAACTGACCCTATTTTCATATCCTCAGGAATTTCTATTACACCCAGTAATGTGTGTACTGCTATAAAATACTCCTGCCTTTGAATGTTTAGATCTTTGGATTGCAAGTGCGTAATTGAAAGTTGATAAATGACGCAAGTGCCGCTTAAAAACTGGTTGAGCTTCGCGTTCAGGAATGTTAATAAAAGCACTCATCTTGTCATTGTCCTATGGATTTATGGACTTTATTACAATAATAGTTACAGCATGAATAAATGCTTCAAACTAAATTGTTGAGATATTGTATATCTATTTAAAAAGATATTTAAATCCCAATGCAGGGGTCCCTTTAAAAAAAAAACTTAAGTGTCATCTGTATGCATGATACTCATGATGTAATTCGTCCGGTCATAATGTTTGCGTTATTAGTCTTCTATGCAAAAGAGCGGTGACGCATTCATTTCCTTCTTTACATTCTGTACCTGAGCTGAATGTGAATGGAATTGACGAGAAGGGAATGGTCATTGCCGTCAGTCCGTTTGTCAATTTCTCTGCCCATAATGTTTCAGAAATAAGCCAGGAAATAAGTTTTTTCTGATAGGAAACAAAAATACTCAATTTTATAAGAGATTGGAATGTGATTATTATAGGGTGAATTATTTTTTGTAATCCCTAGAAATGTTTGTAAATCCCCTAAAATCTTCTGAAATATATTGAAAATCCTTAAAATTGCATGAATAAATATTTTTCACTAAAACTAGGCCATTTACCTAGTTGTTTTGAAAAACAAAGTAAAAAAAATGTTGTTCACAAATCGCAAAAATACGTATCGCCTAACTTCCTCTAAAAAAAACAACATATTTCGTCCCCGAGAGATTTTGCGACTTTAAGTGTAGAACCTGCCTGATTTGAAAAGGATTCGGTCATATTTATTAAGTAAAATGAAGAGATCGAATTTTGAGATTAGAAGATGGACCAAACTCCCTTAAGCTTGGATGAATCTAGGTTCTTAACTGAATCCTCTCTGTGAAACAGAAAGTGATGATAGCAGTTGAAGAACGTTAATCAAGAGGATATGCTTTGCGGAACGAGGTCGAAATTACGATGCGTAATCTTTCGTTCTGAGATTTTTTTCAAGCATCTGTAGCACCGATAGTCGACTTGAGGGTGGAATTATTGCCTCGGACGATATAACTTCCGTGCAAGGCGGACAGTCATTTATGAGACGGCCTTCTCTATTGGCTCACCATATATGTACAAAGTATAAACGCGCTAAAGAACGTATGATGCTCTGATTATCTGACTTTTGATCTGAAATGTTTATACGAAGTCGAAGATTATTTCATTCATGTAATCATTTTCAATTCCCTAATAAAAAAAATAACAAAAAAATCTGTGCGATACTCAGAACATTTTTTATCAATTTCTAAGCTTTAATTATGTATCTTTAAACTAATCCATTTTTTCAGAAAAATAATTTAAGTTCTTGTATAAATTCTTAAATAAAAAAATGACCCCCTTCGTCGATGAGCGCATACCAGAATGCGCAGAAACTAATACGCCGCGAAACAGATACGAGGATTAAATATACAGCGGCACATGGCACGACACTTTATTAATCTTATTCCATTCCAGTGTCATTCCGGAAGTCATTGCGCACGATTTGCAACGGCAAGTCGCACGCAGATAATAATTTCTGGTGTGAATTAAAAAATGTGCACGTCCACTTACATCAGATTACGAATGTAGTAAGTTTTGTGCTGGGATTCTTTGAACGTAATTTTGTAGATAGATACGAGTGGAAAACTCAGTAGATTAGCGTTCAATTCAACTCTTTAAATTCCCTTCCCTGGGCGCTATTCTGACTTCAATTACTCATCCAAATTAGGATCAATTAATTTGTTTCTGAGACGATTTACTCAATTAGTAGAGCGAGGCTAATATTTAAAGTTTAGATGGAAGATAAACAATGGGATGAAAACATGAAACACGGTATTGAATAATTTTGATATCACTTTTAAATTGTAGGGGTAATTCCAATTGATTAGAATAAATGATTATTTCTAAATAGCAAAAGAAGCAAATCATCGTACATAAGCTATAAAAAATCGAGGCAGAAAATTATATGATTAAGTTACTTAACACTATGCTAAACTTTCTTAATTTTTATACTTTATATACAAATTTTCATATATTGTAAACTGATTATCAGTTAGAAAATTATATGTCAATTAATCATTAAAAAGCGTTAAGTTCTGACTCATACTTATGATTATGATCACTTACAACAGCATTTTTATTCGTCAACATTATATCATAAAAGTAAAACCGGTTTAATCATATTGCCATTTCTGCACTTCTAGAAAAACGACGTCAAGGTTACAAAGTTATTACAAAACAGTCTAAAAATATGTTTCCAAATAAAACATCTATTTATACATTCAAGAAAAAGTATACAAAAAGTATACAAAAAAAAAAGTGATTAAAGCCACTACGAGGTAGTTTTTCTACTCTAAAAGGTACAATTAAGAACTTCTTAATAGCCAAGAGTTCATTTAATATAATTTATTTTTATCTTTTATCTTCCATTCTACTCTCATCTATTCTAAAAATTGCCCATGGAATCGTAGACATTCTTTTAATAATAAAATACTGGCTTATCGAATTCCACATTCCAGTCAGGAAAAGATATTCTGAAAATGATGTTTTCAAAGAAAGAAAAAAAAGTTACTTTGCAGTAAAACGATCTGTTGCTAATGGAAAAATTGATTATACAATATACATTTATCTCTTATATTTATTATTTGTCTCTTATATGTTTGACGTAGATAAGTAATATCTAATTATAGAAGTTATTAGCAAAAAATCCTTTTATCCCTTGTATGAAACCTGACTGGGTCGAGGAATAATACATTTGGCAAGTTTTCCTAGAATAATAAAGACAAAAGTTAACATCAACTTTTGCTAAAATTCAAAATGTACGAAATAAAGGCACTATTGTCTGAAAAATGTTACTGGCAGTATCCAATTTTTTTTCAAGTTATCCCTTCTAGGGAATGTTTCAATGAATGGAATCTTTGTGAGGAGTTAAGCGAAATTAACGAAAGTGCAGTCAATTAAACAGAGCTTGTCTGCGCGTGATCTTCTTGGGATTCTTGTCCAGTAAAACTCTTTTTGATATGAGCTACGATTCTTAAATTACATTCTACATTTACAACACCCGGTGATTCATCTTTTCGTGCAGTTTCGTGCATCGTCGACAAACTGGTGCTGAATAAAGTGAATAAGAAGAGAGATAACACCCAGTCTAAACTATATAGTAGCACCATATGAACCGTTACGCTTAACGTGTGACTAAATGAAAAATATTGGAGGATAGAAACAGCGAGCAAAAGATGGAGAGGGTTTAAATCGAGAAGATAAGGGACCGCATCGTTCGGAAAGGTCGTGAGACCATAAGTGCCCTTTTTAATGGAGACGACAGACTGAGATAAAACGAAATAAAAATAAAGACCCTACAAGAGTTGGAGGAGTTGCTCAAAAAAAGCAACTATAGTTCTTTTAGAGTTACAGTAAATACAAGAAAAAGGAATTCGGTGGAAATGCAGTTACAAAATATCCTCCTAAAGATAGCAACTCTAATTACCCGTAAATTTATTTCATCATTAATCTTTTCAGTAAGTTCGTTACTTGTAGTGAGTTACTTATCAACGCTGATCAAGGGAAACGAGTCGAAAAGAAGAAAACTAACTGGAATTGGGAAGTATGCAAAGAAATGAAACTAGGGAAGAAAGAATCCAATAAAGTGCGATTAAACGCATTAAAAAAGAATGTAACACTTCATTGAGAATCCACTAGTAACTTGTGGGCGTACATAGTACAGTACACGCACAACTAGCAGCAGCTGTTCGTTGACTCTGGCAGCCATTATGAAAGAGACGATATCACTGACCTCACTGTTATTCGAAAAAGATATCGCAGTCAAGAGACCTGACTAGAATGTTTGCTTACAACTTGCTGCAGTGTGTCCTTAATTACTATTACTAGTTACTTGATTACGTATACTAAACAAAAGTACACGATTTTTAAACACAAAAAAAAAAGATTTCAACCAAAAATGGGAATTTTCAATGGGCCAGTTTACTTTTCAACTAAATATTGAAATTTTCTACGAAAAAGGATGAATTTCAACAAAATACATAAACTTTCAATAAAAAATAGATGAATTTTCAACCAAAAAAGTGAATCTTCAAGCTAAACCAAAAAAGAAGAAATTTTAACAAAATAATTGAATTTTGCACAAGATAAAGGTGGAAAAAGAATTTTGTTAAAAACAGGAGAAAGAAGGAATTCTTAAAAAAAAAAGGGAAAAATAGAGGAACAGGGGAAAGACTAGTAGTATACTTTCTGCTAAATAACTATCCGAAGCACTTGCAAAATTGCAATTGATATGCTTAATTCCTCAGGCTATTAGATAGGTAAATTATTAGTTTAGAAATTCCCCTAAAGATAATTACGTCTGAGTAAATAGTTATTGACATAGTTAATTCTTAAAGTTAAAAACGTCACACGATAGGTCTACCTATTAATAATTTAGAAATAGAATTGACTTAAGATCTTCAATTTGCAAATAATGTTCCATTTTTTGAATCTACACAATTTTCAAATTGACTAATAATTTCAGTTAAATATATCTGAATTTTTTTCCTTTGTAAAATAGGAAAAAAATTCATTCAAATTAGTAAAAACATTATTAGAGATTTCAAACGTGCATTTCTATCTGAATATTGAGAATTCTGAAATTTTTCGGCAACACTAAAATTAGTCTAAGAAAGGTCTACGATAGATTCTAAGCTTAGAATTTATAACTCTAGAAATATTATGGTAAACCTTATATTCATTCACTATTCACCATTACTTGCCTTGATCCTCTCCCCTCCACTTTCTACCTACCTGCACTGATGCTAAAGAGAAATGACGCCGTAAACACTCGACAAACTTATTATTCAATGAGCAACTGAGCAACATAATTGATTGGAATTTATAGAGTGTTCAAGTTACGACTCAACTTCTTTAGTTACTTAATTAATGATATCTTTTAACTTACTGAACTTTCTCAATTGCCTACAGTACTACCTAAATCTAAAACCCAGTTCTAAAAAATATATACCTTCACCTCTAAGAAAGAAGAAACTATCGACTCTTTCTTAAAAATCGAAACCTACAAAAACTGCACTCGCAGCTGGAAAACTGGGCAGTATCATGAAACTCGATAATTTTTCTAATGTTTACATCCGTTCCCATCATCGTAAATCGTGTTGTACGACACGACACGCAAACAATAAATATCTTCCACCAGGAAAGCAAACCCTGAGAAAAGCTAATTTTCTCTCTCCAGAGTCCAAACAACTCTACACTAAACACAAAGCTAAACAGGGACAGCAAACGAAAACAAACCGACCGCGTAAGCGATGAAGCCTTCAAAGTCAACTATTTCAAGAGCATCTGGAAAGAAATCCGGTCGAAGGATACGAGCTACTCAATCCAGCTTCTAAGACACGATTCTTAGTCACTCCAAGAAAATTCCTAAAATACTCAATAACCTGACTCAAGAGAAGATAATTTACCTGACACTGGATGCGCTCCTTTCAACATCTGCCGGTCTCTTCAGTGTTCTCGCCGCAGCTTCTTCCTCTCTTCTAACTTCTTCAGCCCTTTTCTCTTCCTCGGTGGGGTGGAGAGGAATAATAATATAATCCGGCTCCCCTCTTCGTTTCTGTGGTTCTTCAGCCCTCACACGACTCACTTGCTGAACTTGCTCACTTTTTTTCTGCACCTCGGAACGCGGCACTTTGGATCGACCACTGAACCTCAGTTTGGAAAACCTCTGGAGGAATCCTCCGAGGCCACCCTTCTTTCTCTCTGGCATCACTGTCACCGTGTCACCCTTGGCCGTCGAGGCTCCGGCGAGTCGCTTCGCCACCGTCGACATCTCGCTCAACACTGGCCTCTTGTGCTCGTTGTTGTCGTTGTCGCTAACCCTGCCTTGATTCCTATCAACTCCTACAGCCACTGCTGGATTGCTTGTGCCTGTGCCACTACCACGCTGGCCCTCCAGCGCCTCTGGTGGGGGTGAACCGGCGTCACGGACTCTGTGGACAGTGTGAGCCTTCTCCGACTCTCCAGCCC
The DNA here is from genome assembly GCA_032275165.1 of Synergus magnus. Classification (NCBI taxonomy): domain Eukaryota; kingdom Metazoa; phylum Arthropoda; class Insecta; order Hymenoptera; family Cynipidae; genus Synergus; species Synergus magnus. The sequence goes on along the minus strand of JAUESH010000044.1, from coordinate 1,953,672 downwards.
CCTTCTCTTTCTCCAATTGCTTCTCCACCGATTGCTTCTCGACTACGACCCTCCACAACCGCTCTCCAGATCCATCAACCACTCTTCGATCATCCTTCACTGTTCTCTGATCATCAACTACCGATTTTGATCCACTTTCTTCATCCTGCTTCATATTCTCTGGATAGTGCTCGCTGATGAAGCTCTTCTTCCTCATCATCTCATCAACTATACCTTGCTCCGGACACTGGATAGGTTTGTTCTCCAAGCAGGGATAATCTACCTCGTCGTCTAATCGACATCTAATCTCCTCTCCATAACTACCATCTTCTCCATAAACTGAAAATAGATCCGAGTTTTTTTTTATCTGACTCAAGAGCGAATCTACCTCCTGATTTGCTTCCTTTTTTTTCTGACTCATTTGCTGCACTATATCTGCAACCCTCGATTCGTCAATTTCGTCACACGCGTTCATCCGAAGAAAGGGTTTACTCTGGATTGCTTTGATGTAGTCGCACTGCTGGGCGAGTTCGTAACTCGCATTATTCAAGACTCTTCTTCCAGAGGCAGACCTTCTGAGTGAAGATCGATTTTCCTCGTCGTCTTCCTGGCAGGAAGGCATAGGTCGAAGGTTCCTCTCGTTGACCTCGTACTGCTGGGCGAGTTCGTAACTCGCGTTATTCTTGACTCGTTGTCTCTGCTTGCTGGAAGTGAGTCTCTGAACAGTTTCCATAGCGGCTATCACTTCACTCGTGTTCCCGGCGGCTGTCGCTTCTTCGACCTCGCGCTTGAACTGCTTTATAGCCTCGTCCACGACGGCGTCGACGTCGTTTTCCATGGCCATGGCGATTTCGAGGACGTTCTCGATTCTGTCTTGAGTCTTCACGGTTGAGGTCACTGGTTTGTCTTCTAGGGGAAGGTCCTCTTCTTCCTGGCAGTTGGGGGTTTCGTTGAAGAGCAGCTGCTTCGCATCGACGGATTGTGGATCTTGAGTCCGAACGGATGATTGCAAGGCTTTCGGGTTGTCATCTTCTATTGTCAACTCATCTTTCGTTATAGAGTCATCCTTCCTGATGGACTCATTTTTCTTTATTGTCTCCTCCAGCTTTTTGATCTGAGATTCAAGGATAGGTCTGGATTTTTCCTCCTGGATCACGGTCACGTCCGCCATTTCGATGTCTTCTTCTTCGCAGAACTTTAGGACATCATGGGTGGAGCTACCGCAGAGATTTAGATCCACGGGGACGCTGGCAACGCGGGTATAGTTTTCGAAGACCGTGGTCTTGGAGGAACCAAAAGGTGAATATCTTCCGAGACTGTCGTGGTAAGTGGACTCCGAGACGCTGCAAGGCAGACTGGGAGCACTTTGGGATTTATCCGTGAATCTAAAATTAAAACTTGACTTCTTGCTCCACCCTGGTTGGTGCTGATGCTGCTGTTGGTGGTGCTGATGATGCTGGCTAGTCACCATATTGTTACGTCCAGCGGCCATATTTGTGGTTATATTTAGCCTGGCAGTTTGGCCCGATTTTAAGCCGAGGAAAGTGTCTTGCTTGGTCTCGAGACCGATCTCGCGAAGATCAATTGTGTTGCGACAGTCGAGGGATGTCGCGTAGTTCGCGCTGGAGTCGCCAAAGACAGTCGTACGAAAGTCGTCCTCGAAGCGGTCCAGATCCGAATGCTGGGGCCCTCCGAGGATTTCGTCTTCGTCGAGGTCCTCCTGGTCTTCCTCGTAATCGTCGTAGTCGTCGTACTCGTCGTACCAGAGGCCTCTGCTGTTACAATAGAAAAAAAGTTTTCGTTATAGGTTGTGAATTTTGCAGTTAATGATAGATTTCATTCATTTAGAATGTGGTTCAAGTTTACGTTTATATGGAACCAACTCTTTTCCTAAAATGAGACTTTTTTTTAAAAGGAACTTTTTCTGGTTCGTGGGAAAATATTTAAACTTTTGGAATCATTTCAAAAAGCAGATATTCGCAATAATTAGATGAATAAAGTTCTAATTAGTAGGCTGTTTGATATAGTTATAGAAAGAAAATCTGCGTAACCCTCAGGGTCAAGACTGACACTTACAGGCCAAGAAAAGTGTAGGTCACGAGGCAATAGATACGTTTGGACGATAGACAGTGCCAACATTCTAACCGCTTCGAGGTTTAAGGTCGGCAGATAAGAGACCTTCTGTTCGCTGCTCTGTCTCTCGCGAAATTACTTGCGAGTTTTTGTTTGGTATACACGAGTTCTGAATACCATTGAAAAATGAATGATTTCTATCTCCACACACAAATTAGTTTGCATAAGTGGGAAATTTTCAAATCAAGGCAAAATTATACCTCCTGGTCTGATATACTTAATTCGAAATTGATTACACGTTTTGCTTTTAAATCAAGATGCAAGAATAGCGTTGAGGATTTTTAAAAATAATTGATGTGAGAAAAACTGACTCAAAACAAAAATTTCTTTGATACAAAAAATGTTTTTCTCGGATATCCAAGAAAATTTGTTTAATTAAACTAGATTGGTTGAGTTAATAAAAAGATTTACTTTCCTTTACTAGATTTTGAACAGGCTGACCGAATTTTTTACAGTTTTTTGCTATTTGCAAAGATTCTAAAAATACAAAGAAGATTTTAAATCAGGGTTTCTTTGTAAAGAAAAGGTGCAAATGAAAATGCTTCTGAAACTTTTGTCGCTTACTAAAATATGTTGCCCAAGGCGAGTTAAGCTACATAGACCACTAACCAGGGCTGCAATTATACTCCAGACTGCCTGTTCCTGTTGATAACAAGTTATAAAATCTTATGTCTAAGCATTGTTCGAATATTCAGTTCTAATAACTAATAATGTTACAAGCTTCACAGCACAAAATATTCTCAAAATGGGGAAATAGGGTTATTTTTTCAAGAAAATAGTAGAATAATAGGGGAATAAATTCTTTTAAATAAAAAAAAAGGTATTTCAACTAAGTATTTAAATTTTCTATTTTTTTCGGAGTTTTGATCAGTAGTTTAATAGGATAAAAAAGTGAGGTCTGGGCATTTTGATTAGAAGCCAATTCCTGTATATTTGATGCAGGGTTCTTTCCAACTTTAAATGTCCAAAAATTTTGATCAAAGTATCATCGTCCAAACTTTTCTAATGACAAATACAGGATTTGAAAAGATCTATACTATAATTTACAGCTTTCGAAGCTTCGCAAGTTCGCCACTCGAAATACTCTCTAGAATTGAATTAGTCAAATTCCACTGATTTTCAGTGAGAATTTGACTTTTGACGAACTTGTGACAAATTTCACTGTTTGAAATCGTGAGAAAAGAGTGAGAATCAGAAAAATTGGACTGAGAATCAGTGAAAATTTACTGATTCAAGTTTACAGAGTATAGAATTTAAATTACTAAAAGTGATCAAGAGTAAACTCGAGCACGCAATCGATATGAAATTACCAGTCATCAATAGTAAAATACGGGACTGTTTATTTTATGTACTAAGAAGATAGTTATCCCAACGACTATTTTCTTTCCCTAGAACCTTCCAAATAAAAATTGAATTGATGTATTCAAAGCTTCGCGCCATGGCCTGGGTTGGCGTTTGTAAAAATACAGCACTGGGATTGCGACCTAGTTGACCCAGTGCTACCAAATAAGCGACTATTAATTCAACTAGACTGGGGACTAGGTATCGGAAAAATTATAGGATACATACCTCTGCCTCCCGTTGCTCCTGCGTGTCCTAGATAAATCGCTGTTCCTCTTAGAAAAAAGAGGTGCGAACCCATTGGACACGATCTCCTGTCCCACGTCTCGATCCTTTTGGCAGGTGTCGAGACTCTCGAAGCTGCGATAAGGCCTGATCCGTGGAAGACTGTCACCCGGTGGACCCGGAAAGCCGTTGGGCACCACCCTCTCGTAGTCCTGTTCGAGGCTGTCGGGCGATGTGTTCTCCAGCCTCGAAGCGTTGGATCGATTGGCGTACTCGAGGGAGTCGAAACTGTAGCAGGATGGTGAGAAAGTGGCGCAGGTCCTCTCGAGCGATTCAAACTGGAGGAGAGAACTCGCTCTCGAGGATCCCGAAGACCTTGACGACCTTGACGACCTTGATGACCTTGATGACCTTGGAGAAGTCGGAAGGTCTTCGCCAAAGGCCGAGGTGTCTTCGTACCTCTCGTGATCGGTACCGTTCCTTCGGCGTCTCTTCTTCGGTACCACGGAGTTGCACTCGCTACCGCTGCCATCGAGCTTCTCATCTTCATCGGGCCCAGGTCGATCGAAACATGGAAGAAAAAAAGAAAGAACCGTGAACATCATGCGTGCAATTGTACATCGGACAGATAAACATCAGTTGAACCTACTTTTCCGGATTCCGTAACGCTTTTCCAAACAGTAATTAATATTAATTAATTGGAACTGGGCAGTGCTGAACTTTCAATTATTTTCTAGATTGTAAACTAAAACTGTGCGCGAATTAATGGATATGAAGAGATATAAAAGAATTTCAAGGGATTTCAAAAGAATTGAGAAGAGTTTAACGATTTGCAAGAAATTTTACTGAAATATAAAGATTTCAAGACATTTTAAGTGATTTTAGGGAATTTCAAGGAATCTAAAGCGCTTTAAAGCAGTGCTCTCAGATCGAGCAATTTGTCACATATACTTTGGCAAATTTTTGACATTATTACTCTTTTTAAGTATTTTCTGGAACTATATGAGAAAATTTTCCTATATTATATTTAATAAATTACTTTTTTTTTTTTGATAAAATAGTACATGTGGAGGGGGTAAATTTCTAGCTCGATCTGAGAGTAATGCTTTAAAGGGTTTTAGTGAACTTTAAAACATTTTGAAAAGATTATAAGCGATTTAAAAGAATTCAAAAGTTAAAAAAAAAATCGCAAGTTTCAAAGAAAAATATTTTCAGCTTTAAAAGACTGACTTTCCTTATTATTTTAATTGTCCGGAAAAGTTTTTTCAACCCGGAAATGACTCGGAATTTTCCTGTAATTCCAATGTCAATAATTTTTCTTATGCGAAAAGTGAAAAGTTGACAAATTCTCAAAATAGGTGAAAAAAAAGGTAAAAACATAAGGACCTGTGATGACTGTTATAAATATACAAATAAAATTTCAAATAACATTGGTTAATGATTATATTCAGGGTGGCCACAAGATTCAATTTTTCAATTTCCCTAACATTTTCCTGACTTTTAAAACAAATTTTCCTGACAGAATAGTATTAAAAAGGCGAACAAAAAATTTCAATAATAATGCTACTGAATTTTTTTAACGTATAATATCACTTTATATCTTTTGAAATTTAAAATCACTCTAATTCACTTAAAATTCGTAAAAATCTTTAAAATTCACGACAACCTTGGAAATCTCTTAAAATTCTTTGAAATTTCTTGAAATTCCTAGAAACGTCTTAAAAT
>JAUESH010000044.1:1909982-1920233 GCA_032275165.1 Synergus magnus | reverse complement strand
AATGAAAAGGGAAGTTGCTTTAAATATTGGTCCATCACTGATGGACGGATATTTAATCTTTATTTATATTTTCCACGATAGTCACTATGATGATTTGTCATTTTCAAATTTGCTTTTGTTTTTGTGTGTGTTTTCTTTTGTTTCAGGATTTATTATATTTTTTTTTTACTTTTGATCCCTGGTTTTCTGAAACCATACTTATTAATTACATATTCTTCTTCTAGACATTCATCCTGAGGGCATGTGGTAATTACCATCAGAGCAAATTTATTTTCGCCAACTTTATGTTTCCAATAATAAATATATTTTGTCAAAACTAGCAAATTTATCTTCGTTTCATGTAGACAGAGGTGGATTGCCTAGCTCTAGTAAAAAATGTTTATTATTGTGAACTTAAAGTTGGCGTAACATGTGCCCTTAATTTTAATATGAATTATTATTTATTTTTACAACTAGTCTGACCTAAGATTAGGAGTAAATGTGTTGAATATAATTGCTATAACTATAACCAAAATTTTTTTTTTTTTAAATAGAAAGATTTAAAACTTTTTCTCCTAACAAATGAATATTTGAAATGTCCCGCCGAAATCGAATTGACCAATCACGTTCGTAGTGTTTGTCGTCTGCTTTCACGCGTACGCGCATGCGTGTATAAAATTGAACATAACCACAAAATTGGTGAATCAATAAAAGTGCAAGTGTTGTGAAATCTAATTAAAAACGTGAAAAATCTGTGAATCTTTAAAAGAAATTGTTTATTTCCATCAAAAGGTAGGTAAGTGTCATTTTAAACTTTAGTTTTGTCATCACTTTCTTATCAATTAGATTTTTTTTCAACGTAAGTTTTTTGATCAATCCTTTGCTCTCACTTTTTATTTTTCCGCACATTTTTATATTAATTATCTAATTTGGTAAACTTTAGAATTCTTATTTATACATATGAAGTAATTAACGGCTGTGCTTAATCAATATTTTGTGTTTTAGGAAAACCATGAGGTTCCGATATTTAACACGCGGTGTAAGACGAATGTGGAAAAAAGATGCTGTCAACTATGAACAAGTGGTTTATTATCCACGGTAAGAAAACTTGAATTTTAAATTTTATATACAATTGATTTCCTCTTACCTACTGTAAGAATCTATTAAACTGCAGGAGAGCAGAAAAAAGTAATCTTTTTTTAATTCTTTTGAGAATGTCCCAATTGTCCCAAAGCTCATAATGAATACTTATACCTTTAATTATTTTTAGCACACGTAATCACAAAGATCCGCCTATTGAACCTACTAAATTGTTAATGGTGGAAAGAGTTAAGCCATACAAAGGACAACCTTATTGGGACAAAGAAATCTTGGATTCTTTGCATCTGGAACCAGAAGTAAATAGCTTTCTTTGAGTTTATTACATAAGTTATTTTGATTCATATTTTTCAACAGAACTATTATTACAAAGTATTTTTATGTATTTTATTTTATTATTTAATTGTAAATAATGCATTTTTTTGACAGAGCGTAGAGAAGATTGCCATCGTGAAGAATACACCGGAAGTCTGTTGTACTCTCTGGCGCATTAAGCATTTAGTAAAAATTACACCCATAAAATTACCAGAAAAATTACCAAAGGATCTCCTTACGAATAAAGATACTTACCTACACGAGAATGGAACTTTGATGGTATTTCCCAGAGCAGATAAGGATCGCTTCGATGCAAGTGAAAAATTCGAGAACAACGTCAAAAAGTTCGATAAGGCTACAATGAAAAAGTATTTGAGGCTAAAATGGATGAATCCAATGGAAAGTTCTCCGATTTCTAAGCAGTGAAAATAAAATTCTATAAATATTCGTAAGTGCTTCATTTATGAGCTTCTTTTTCATTTGTTAGTCAGAATAAATAATACGAGAAAAGAACATTTTGAACAAATAATGCAATTTATTCATATTTCGAGTTTCAGCCTGTGGCCATTTTACAACCTACCAACAATAATCTTAAGGTTTTAGTGTAATTGTAAGTTCCTTATACCTCTGAGCAGGATCAATTTCAAGTGGAAGATGAGTGCCGCTTTGGATCAGTCGTGCGGACCTAACAAACGTTAAAAGTGAATTACGAATAACATAATTACACTCTAGAATTTCCCTTGCTTTAGGTGTTTCATTGTCAAAGTTAGCGGAGAAACGAGCTCGAAGAATATTTATTTGAAACGTGTTACACTAGGCCGCTTTGCAACTTCGTATGAGACTGCAGACCGAACGATCATACAAATGTGCCAGAGCACTGGACGCAATTGATCCTTACGCATCGGAACATGATTCGACTAATCGTCTTGGACGAATAACAACATAGCAGTTTATCTCGATATTACAATGGATCGTAGAACTTTAATTTCGACACTTTTGTCAAGACTTTGTTGGAATTTGCAATATTCAGGCTTCACAGCCTTTTCTCTATTCCTTTGAAAATGCACCTTTTTGATTGAAAATTAATTCTCTTTTTTGAACATTCAACTATTTTTATATGAAAATTTAGTTTTTTGGTTGAAAATCCAACTATTTAGTTGATTTTGTGCAGTGAAACCTCAATAATTGAACCTAATATTTTGAATTTATCAACTGTTTGCAGCATGTTGATATTTAAAAAAACAGTCAAATAAAATTGAAATCAACTAATTCATATTTACCAACTAAAATATAAACAGACTAGAATAAGACTGAAAGTCGTTAATCTTAGAAAATTAAATTACTATCTTGATATATGAAAGTTATCTTCTCGTTCTACTCTCTATTCGTATTAACCTTCTTGTAAAAACGATTTTTGTTCCCTACTCGAAGTTCTGATGTATATTTCTCTGCAGTTATAAATCGTGTTCCAAGCCCAGCAATTTTCAACGCCTTTACAAAAGTGTCACCTAAAAATTCGAGTCACAGTAATCTCGATTTGCTATGAAAGGCTAAAGAAGAGTCTAGAGCCCGATCACTAGACTATCTTCCGCTATTGGCACGCTACTCTCTAGAAGAACGATTTCATTCGTCAATCCTGGAGCAAAATAGAGAAAAAACCGCTGAATGATTTGGGCACCGTTGGAAGTTCTATAATCGACGGAGAGATAATAAAAGACGACGTCCCGCTTACGCGGAACTGGACCTTCTACGGTTCCGGAGTTTCCAGAACCTTCTATCCCTGGACGTATGATGAATTGAAATAGTATTCGGACCTTTAGACCCTTTATCCGGTACGTACATTCTCAAGAGTCGATTAGCGCGTTCCTCCTGCGCCTTATCTGCAGTTTTTCCACTAAGAAAGCTGAGTAATTTAACGCTTCGTCTTCGAATTCTCAAACGATTCAGGAAAGTTGATTCTGAGGATCCAGCTGCATCGTCTGATGTTTTTTCGTCCGAGTCTTCATCAACTTTCTCGGATCGTCGACGCAGGAACTCCAAACGTCTTCTTCTTCCGTGTTCAACGTCCAACCTCTTCTGTTTACGCCTGTCGCTCGTTTCTGGCAAGGATTCAGTATGACTTTCTCGAAAACGTTCCCTGGCCACTTCAATCGAGTTCCTGTTGAAGGTTTCTTCAGCTCTTTTTGCTACCATTTCCAGTTCTTGCAGTCGTTCCATTTCTTCAGAGCGTTTTTTCGAATCTGGGGATTTGGATGAAGATCCGTCTTCGTCGACATCGGAGAGTTTCCTGTGCAGGTCGAGGATTTTTCTTCGAAATTCTTCGTCTTCTTGGGTCAGCTTGGCGAAGTTGCGATCTCTCTCGTCTAGGGTGGAGTCAACGGTTCGAGAGGTCGCAGTTTGAAACCGCTGTCACCACCACCCGACCTGGTGTTTGCCGCTCCCAGATGAATCCTCTTCTTCGGGGAGAGGCTCCAGTCTCCTCCTGCCGATAAAACTCTTGAGGGAACCCATGCTGGTGCTTCCCAGGAGCTGGTCCATGTTTAACTCTGGTAGGTGACAGTCTTCGCTGTCCGACTCGGAATCAGGATCTTCGTTTGTCAGACCAAAATTATCCTCACCGAAGGCACCTGGACTGCCAGTACCGTTGGTCGGCGGCTAGGGAAGTCAGGTACAGCTCGGGCTAGTGATTCTTGGCAAACAGAGGGCAAGCATGATCATGCAGATGCGTGCGAAGCTTATAAACTAGTATCAAATAATTTTTTTTTACTTCGACTGAAGGTACAGGCTGTTGTGTGCTTTGACTTCTTTAAACGTGCACTAGGTAAAGGAACTTCGATTGTGAATTCAAGATGCGATTTAAGGGTCTTTAAAAATTTTCAAGTCCCTGTGCAGACTATTCGGACCTTTCAAGTCCCTTTGAAACATTGCTTAGTATGTTGATACCCTGTTTTTCCCCTTTTTTGAAAATTCTTCTTTTTCCCCTTTTATCTCGTTTTTCACTTTAATGCGGACTGAATCCATGAACCCCGATAATAAAATACAACTATTTTTATTTGAAACGAACTTTTTTCTTTCGACGAAAATTTACTCTTTTGGTTGAAACTTGACTCTTTTAGTTGATAATTCATCTTTTTTGTTGAAAAGTAAACATTTCGCTGAAAATAAATTTTTTCTGGGTAAAAATGTAAATATTTAGTTGAGAACCCTTCTGTTTGGTTGAAAAGTAAGCAATTCCATTAAAAATTCCCTTTTTTCTTTGAAAATTTAACTTTTTTTTTGCAAAAGCGTTTATAATTGAATCGAATACAGTAACTGTATTAATTTTATTAAAAAGAATTCATTCCCCTATTATTCCTCTAAAAAAGAGAAATATGGGAACTTGTCACTTGAAGAAAATTGCACCACAAAAATAATTTTGTTAAAAAATTACAATTTTACTTTTGAATCAGTAGCCTTTCTGCCAAACTTTAAAGATCATATTATCGAATTATCAAATAATGTATCACATGCTTGAAGCAAAATTCATACAAAGTAGAAAAGCAGAAGCGATTTACTTATTTATAAATATATTTATTTATTAATGATACGGTGCTTAATTTTTTTTTTTAAATATATTTTCGATTCATGGCCATGAATAATTTATGATACTTTATAAAGTTATATGCTGGCGAATTTACTAAAAATCAAATGCAAATATTCTGATGGTTATTAAACTTTGCTGAAACAATACCATTTTTAAAAAATATTTTTTGGAAACGTGTAAATTATAGGCTTTATAGTGCAAAATGCTTAAAAAGAGAAAAATAGAATAATTCTTTCACGAAAGTAGGAAATAAATTATGTTCTGTTCAGAAAATTAAAAAAAGAGTGAAAAAACATCTTATTGTTTCAGCAGTAAATTTTAAATCTCCTACCTACCAGTTGAATTATCATCACCACTGTAGCAGTTTTTTTTTTATTCTTATTTTATAATCACATTAATTCCCATTCAAGTTAACTATCTAGAATTCATGGTCACTGTCTCCCTTATCTTGCAGTTCATAATAAGAAATCCAATGCGGTAAAAATGACAATTCAACTGAAATGAACTTGTCCAAACGTGTTGCAAAGAAAAATCAAAGCTCTCGAAGCGAATTCTCGTGGAAAATTGAAAATAGATTTTATAAACGAAGGCTGAATAAATAAGCCAGCCCGTACCTTCAAAAACTGTCGAATCTCGTATGATGCGGAGGCTCTTACCGGACTAGCAGCAAAACTTTCGTCGTCTGGACCACCAGAAGTTGGAGTACCCCAAATATCGTCTCCGGAAGTGCCACCTGAAGTGGTACCTTCCTCGTCGTTCGTTTCCAAGGAATATTCGGTTCTTTCTGGTGGAACTGGTGGCTGCAGCAGATATCCACCGACACCTTCACCAAAATGTTCCAGAAGGGACATTTTGCTGACAACGTAATTACTGGCCCTCATCGTCCAGGCCTTCAATCCGGAAGGAGGGGATTCCAAATCTTGTGCTTCTTCTTCAACCTGATCCTCGATTTCATCATCTTGGTCAAGGCTGCTCAATGTCCCGAACCTCCTTAAGGCTCTAAAAATTTGTATTACTGTTCTGAGTCACAATATAACAGGTCCAATAATATAGGTGGATTAATTAAATGTCGAGGCTTTGTATTGCTGTACCTGAAGGAATCTTGTTTATGACAGGCTTCACAGTCTTTCCTCTATTTTCCTTTTTTTAAAATTCTTTTTCTCCTATTTTACAAAAAATTCCCCTTTTTCTTGTTTTTGACAAATCCGGATTAAATCAATAAAATTCCTTAAGATAAATGATATACTCTTTTAATCTGAATGAAAATCCACTTTTGAAAATACTATTTTAAACCAAAATGAAAATGCACTTTTTTTGCTAAAAAAGTGAACTATTGCTTTAAAAATTCAACTATTTTTTCTTGAAAATTCAACTGTTCTATTTGTTGTTGCAAATTTAACTATTTTGTTCAAAATCAATTTTTTTTATTGAAAAGTAAACTATTCCGTTATAAATTCACTTTATTCGTTGAGAAATCAACGAGTGTTAGTTGAAAATTAATTTTATTTGTTGAATATTTAAATATTTCGTTAGAAATCCATCTTTTTGATTGAAAATATATTTTGTTGGAAAAAAAGTATTTTTAATTAAAAATCAATTAAATTTTGTTTGAAAAGTGAAGTAGTATTTTGTTTAAAAATTAAATATTTATTTAAAAATTCTTCTTTTGGTTGAGAAGTAAACTATTTCTTTTTTCTTCAAAAATTTAAATTATTCCGTTAAAAATTCATCTTCTTTGGTTGAAAATTCAAATGTTTTAGTGGAAAATCCATCTTTTTGGTTGAAAATTTAACTTTTTCTAAAAAGGGTTTCAAATTAAATTCAAATATACCTGTATTAATTTTATTCAAAATAATGTATTCCCCTATTTTCGTAAAAAAATCAACCTATTATCCCTATTTTGATAACATTTTGTGCTATGGAGCCTGTTATGAATATATTTTTTTGGTAAAAACCTGTAAGGAGGTTCTCCGTCACCATCCAGGTCGTCTTCACTTCCATCCTCAGTGTTTCCATCAGCGGATGTGCAAGCTGGACTGTTTCGCCCAGGACTATCAGTTAAACCATTTCGGGCCTTATGCCTAGTGCAGAGATCAGGAGTCGGTGGTAAAATAGAAATTTTAGGAGGAATAGGCGAAAAGGGATCCCGTGGCAAAGGCGGCGTTGGACAACCAGACCTGAAACGGTACTTTCTAATTTTATTTTAAGCACTAACGTGTTCAAAATAACATGAAAGATTATCTTGAATTCAGAAAAAATCTAAACCATTTGTACTTATCCGAAGGTTGTCAGAACAACTCAGCTCGAAAAGGCCAAGATTGTTTTTGAATTCAAGAGATTACGTTTATTTTGATTGAAAAGATTTGATAAGTGTACATTGAAATTGACAGTACCTGTGACATCTTCTACAAATGTTAATAGAAGTTTCTCTAATTGCTGTGTGTGTTCCATTTTTCTTAGTCATTGAATTAGACTTGACAGTACTCAAACTCGCACTGGATGCTGTACTTTGCTGTTCAGCATCTGAATTGACAGTAGTGGTTTCTTCTGTAATATATTCTGATATCGTCCTTTCAATGTTGTCCCTTGGAGTTCTTGCAGCCAATTCTTCCGCAGTCCATTCCTCGAGAGAAACTTCATGATCCGGAGGAGGTATTTGATGAGAGTTTTGAACCCACTGAGCAAGGTTATTCGAGTCTTTGATGATGTCCAGATTGTCATCGAACTTTTCTTTGTATTCTTCTTGCTGCTGAGTATTTTGGGTTGTCTAAAAGAGAAATCATTTCAGTTAATAGTAAATTTCAAGTCAGAATGTGTTTTTAAACATTTTCATTTTTAAATGAATTTTACCTCAGGACTGGTCGCATTGTCTCTCATGTTGTTGAAGCTGTTGTTCATATTGAGGTTCTCCTCAGGGCTTTCTAGAGTCGGAGTATCTCCACAACCGGTGTTGACGTAGATTCTAAAACAAAATAAATTATATAGTTAAATAAATGATGTTCGTCCTTGGTAATAAAGGAAAACTTGAAGGATAATTACATCTGTCGCTGAAGTAGATTGTGCCAAACAGCTTTTAACTCTGGAGTGGGAGCCCGTAGAATCAGGACTCTTCTTCTCGGACGGCTGTGGGGACTGCAACCACCTGTGTGCACCACCTCCACGTGACCATTCTCGTTGGTACCGTTCGGAGAAATTGCTATTTGCAATCTAAATTCTGTAGGCCTCTTTCTGACATTGAAGCAAGCTTCGGCGATGCTAGATAGGCGTAGAGGTTCCTCCGTGACGAAGAGGACTCGGTCTCTTGAAACTCGAGCGAATACGAGGAGGTCCGTTAAAAGAAGGGCCCAAGAGGGTTGCAAACAGGATCGGCCCTCTACTTTCGTAAGGGCACCACCGAAAAGCCTAGAAATTAAGGTGTATGAGGTTTTTTTTTTGTTTCGTCTGTTTTTCTGTCCCTGTCACAGTTTATTAGTACTTATGTTTGTTTTCAAGAAATTTTTAACCATTTCGAGGAAGTTAAAAACACTCCAGAGGACTGAAATATTTAAAAAGCAAAAGTTTCTAAAAAGGCCTTAAAATTTACGTAAGGTAATTAAAACCTTGTAAATTCTCTTTGAACATCTCTTAAAATCTTTAAACTTATTGGCAACAAAAATGATTTTGGTCCTGAAATTGGGATTGATTATGCAATATAATTAAATTGACATTACCATTGCCTTCCTGGCATGGCGAGAGTGAAAGGCTTGCATCTTGCAAAAACGAGACGCGATTCAACTTCCTGCAAACTCAGTAAAGGTTTTCCAGTGTCACGAGGTGGTTCCATCACACCTGCATTTGCTGTTGCTTCTCTATAACCCTGTGATAAATCCCTCGCCTGCGAACTGTTTTTGGGACAGGCAAGTCCTAATAACCTTGTCATTTCCCTATACAAAAATAATTTCTTTCAACTGATCTGTTTCGAAATTCTAGTGTAATATTCAATTTCCTTTATAACACACTCACACACCTGTAATGTTCTAGAGGAAGCAATAAGACACCAGTGAGGTCAGGTTTTTTTTTCTGGGGAACAGCAGGCTCACAAACTAATTTTGCAAAGGCTGTATTTCTTCGGAGGGCGACTAAAAGACAACAGGCCCTCTGAAGTCCACTGAGGTATCTTCTGTAAGCTGCCGTTATCCTTGGCACCCTGGACAAGTAACTCTCGACCCGCGCACCATCATCCTTGATTTCCTCCGAGATTTTGAGCAACTCTTCCAAGTTTTGAAAAAGAATCATATGATCAGCCGCTGATAAAACATCTCTACGCTCAGCTAAGGGGGCTTGAAATCGTATTTGGCCGCTCTTCAATGAAGAATGATAACGTGATTCTCTTAAGTTCAGCTCTTCCTCTGGTGATGCATCCGGTGCAATGCTCGGAAACACCTGCTGGAGAGCCATACGAAAACGAGATATTGGTGGTTGCTAAATAGTTGCCCCAAGAAAAATATCCGATTGAATACCATTTTTACTCTTTTATTACTGGAGATGATTAAGGTAGCATGCAGGGGAATAGATGATACTCTCTTAAGACCATGCATGTTATCCCATCCCTACCTTACTGACATCTTTTTCCTTGCAATGCCATTTCTACATTTATTGAAATATACAGTTGGAAATTTCCAAAATTAAAGGAAATAGCCTAAGGTTCGTCTATCTGGTCCTAAATTTTGATTAAAACAAAAAAAAGAATGTTTAAAAATATTCTTTTATAAATGTAGTTTTTATAAATTTTTTATAAATTTAGGACCAGATAAACGTACTTTTGTATATTTCCTTTAATTTTAGAAATTTTCAACTCGGTATCTCAGTAAATATAGAAATGGCATTACAGGAAAAAAATGACGATAAGATAGGGATCAAATAACTGATACATGGCCTTAAATATTATTTTAAATACGAAAATCTTACGGACGTTAGTTTAGAAATTGGTCGTGGCTACATATACCGAAATTTCTGTAGGAGTAAATGGATTTATTCGGCATAAATAGCCGAATTTTTTCGGTATGAATAGACACTGCCTTAAAAGTTATGAAAAAAATCTCTGTTCTTTCAGAAATTGAAGTTTCCGAATAATTTCGTGTATCCTAATTTAAAAACGCTTTTTAATTTCAAATGAGTGTCTAATTGGATTAAATTTGAGATTATTTAAATAATTAGGTAAATTTGTGGGAATTTGTTAATTCGTTATTTTTATAATTCGTTAATTTCTCAATTCGGAAACTATATAATTCGATAAT
>JAUESH010000044.1:1848464-1860259 GCA_032275165.1 Synergus magnus | reverse complement strand
ATTTTTTTGCTTCACTAATAATAATTTATTTTTCACTTCAAAATAATTATTTTTATCACTTTAAATTATTTTCTATCCTTATATAACCTTTTTAACAGTAATCGTTTTGACAACGAAAATAATCTGAAGATAGTTTTCAAATTCAGTATATTCACATACATAATTCGCGCAGTTTCTAAACCAATCAGGTTTTCGACAACAATGTGTTCGATATATTGGTAACATAATTTTTTTAAGATAGGAATTTAGTAATTGATATCACACCAATAATCTAAATTAATCTCTATAAGAATATACAAATGAAATTTACAAAAAATGTTTTTAAATTCGCTATTTTTTGTAATTTTTGAGGATATCAGTTTTTTTGCTAGCCATTGTTGAATCATTGTATACATGGGTCCATGCCATAAGTCGTGGGCCTTTCATGTGACACGCAAATCTTCCGGTGGTTACCGCAGTGCGTTTTGGGATTCTTTTTGAAGCTCAGGTAAAAGAAATAAATCCTTGACGAGTCAGCAGCACGCGCCAGAAGTCGACCTTCTTTTATTCTTATTCCATCAAATGCAGACCAATCGCACTTTTTCTTTCAACTACTGCACAATGCCAACTCAAGACATTTCTCAGTTTCGACGAAAAATTGCGTCTGATGACTGGCACTTCTTCTTGAAGACGCCAGCAGAACGGTCTACAGACCACAAAATTGACCTTGGGTAAATCATTCAAAAGCAAACCGATTCATCACGAATTACATGCTTTAGATATTTCTATCATATGAGGGTGGAATAAAATTGAAATGGACAATAGGGATGAAAACCATTTTTAATATGAAAGATTCATATGGCTGGTAAGAAAAAATATAGTAGCATGCTACTTCATTTGATATGTTCAGGCATGATGAATATTATAACAAAGCTATTTACAATTCATGGGATATGAATGAACTACTTTTTGTCTTAAGATCCAAGTTCTTTCTCTTGAACTTTTTTCGGTAGAATTTCAAGCCTTCTGAAAATGGAAAGCTCTCAAATATTTATCCGCTCCTTCCGACTGACGCAAAACTTCGTAATTGTTCACTCGACATACCGCAAAAGTCTGTTTTGCCTGACCTTGTCTTTTTCCCTTTTCGCCCATTCCGATCTCATGAATCTAATGTTTTTTTTTTCTGAAAAATTGTCCTTTCTTCCAGAGGGCGTGATCCACTGATCGTTTCCTATCTAAAGAAAAATTAATGACTCCTCTTCTGTACTGAGGCTTATGTATACGTAGGGTGGATTTGGACGCGTACAAATCGCCCTTGATCGCGATGATCCATCAAGGATGCACGTCTCGGTCTAGCTTGTGGACACTTGGGCGATCAAATGAAAGGAAAAAATAAATCCGATATATTTCATCAGGCTGTATGAATATCGATTTTGGAAGACTACCATCTGTCAGGCGATTCTTCCATAGCATGTGATGGATCCGTCAAGAGGGTACCCAAAGGAAGCCGAGCGCGGCCCAAATTTGTCCCAATAATTGGGCCTCGTGCCTTCTACAATCCACATATATACAGGACTCATACGCAAAGTACGTTCATGTGTGTGTGAAATTGTATGCGTGGAGTGACGCGTGCGGGGGAGTCGGCCAGGATTTATTCCTTGCCAGATTCGTTTGAAAGGACCCCGAAGTTCTTGAAAGGACTCCCTTTCTGAGGTAACGGCTGTGAGATTAGCGAGTGTACGTCAAAAGGCGACAACCCTAAGTCTTCCTGGTCGAGAGAAGTCTCAGATCTTCAAGGTCGATATACTTTCCTTATAGAAAATTACTGCGGGAGGTCTAATAATTTTACGTTAAGGTGTATGTTATACGTAGGTAGAGCTTCTGCTAAAATTTCCTCACCCTTGTTCGCTTTCGTTTCAGCAACAAAAGATGGAGAATTGGGTGCGTGCGGGTGTGAAGAATTACTTTGAAAAGTTCAGAATTACCGGAAATAATGATTGCGTTTCTTGTATCGCTTTCAGAAGACTCGGAGGAAGACGTTGAATTAAAAGTCATCTTTGAACTCTATCCAATTTCTTTCAATTCTTCCGGGCGCCCTCAATTCGGTGGTCACCGATTTTATACATGAATGGAAATCAAAGGAGGATGATGTAGAGACAATTTTTCCGCCCAATTAGTTTTCTTGATATTTTTATTTATCACAGTTTTTGGAGACTCATTCTTTTACAATAAATTTCTTTTTAACTGTTTTCTTTTTGATAAATTCCTTTAGATATTTTCGTATAATGTATGCGAATTTTAGTTCCATTATCCAATTCAATGTGCCCACATTTTTAACTCAGGCATAGTTCACCCCCATCATTCGCATAAAGCCCCGTGTTAGCCCTAACAGAAGCATTTGAATTTGGCCCACTTTATGCAGTTTTAGCTGTTTCATAGGTATGGCCATTCACATAGTCATCGCTGATCCTTTATTCGGTTTAACCCTTTCAACTCGAGTTTACCTCAGTTCAGCTCAATTTACACGCCAATCTCTCATTCAAACGAGGCTCGAGATTCAGCAACCCCAAACATCCCTTTCTATACATATAACACTCTTCCACTTTTCGAGTGTTTAAGCCTCTTTTGCGGGATTTAACTAAACAAAATAAATAGTATACATATAGTTTAGGGATTGAAATTATAAAATTTTGAAGACATTCTCAAAATGGGTCATTCATCATTAATGATTCACGAAAAAAACTCTATGGTTATGACAACCACAGAAATTGTAAAATATGGTACAACTACTAATTTGTGGTTGTGGCAATTATTTCATAGTAGAAAATTTAAACAATCTTTGAGATTTTAAAAATTGTTGAATTTTCTTAAAATCTTTTGAAATCCTTCGAAATATTCAATACAAATGCACATAAAAATAGGCATGTACTCTCACAACAAGGTCGACATTAAATAAGCATAAAACAATTTGAAAAATGCATCGATAGGCAGTGTAGAAGATAGGGACAATATTGATTTATCTGCAATCGCTGAATTAATTTAAAAACAGAAAAAAAAGGCTTTACAGGAAAAAATAAAAGTGAAAAACTCCACGTCATTCCTTGGAGGCTTTTACTAGGGAGAGCACAGAGAATTTTTCGCTCTTCAACTAAATTTGAAGAAATCACTGATTTCGTAACAAAAAACTGAGTAAGTATAATATTTCTTGTGCATTACCTTATTAAGTATAACTTTAGAATTATTTATTAGCTAACAAATATTTTTATATAATTTGTTTATCATTCAAGACGTACAAACAACATGTTCATCGATATGAGAAACTACCTTGGCCTGCTCCTGATTTGGAGTTTCGTTCACTGTGACTTTGAAACAACCCGACCACAGTGGCTGAGACATTTAAGTCAGCACATAAGAAGAAACTCAAGTACATATCAAATGATGTTCATAACTGATGAAAAGGCAGGTAATTATTCAAGAAACACTGGCATTACTATGCGTGCACTCATCAGAAACACACCAGCTCTTCACATGAGTTTTCAACAAACCAAGGAAGAGAATGTTTCGAATTAAACATTTTTTCAAACAATTGAGGATCCTAAAATAACATTATTCATCGTAATCACCTTCTTGAAAAATACTTCTGAAGTCTTGAAATTGTCTGACCCTATACTTTTTATGACAACAGCATCTTCAACGAAAACTCATCCAAGATGCTTGTTCTTAATTTTTTCAAAAGAAAGGAATTTAAGCTTTGAAAAACTTCTTCAGCAAAAAGTCGGAACTTTACGATAGTACATCAATTCAACGCGTTTATCAACACGTACACGAAGAAGAACCACTCTCTAAAGATTCAATGGTTCCCGAACAAGTTACACAATCTGCATGGATCTGACATGATCATTGGTTTTTTTGATCATCCGCCAACTACTTATGTTAAACGAAATGCCACAGGTCATCCCCTTAAAAGTGGTGGACCAGATTTTATGTATCTTCGGGCTCTATCAGAGATAATGAACTTTAGAATAATTCTTCCACCATCTCTGGTAGAGCACTTCGGAAAGTATCATTGCAAAGATATAAATCAGCTAGATGACTTTCTGTATGAAATTCGAGTCAGCTCGATGCAGTTGATTGGTGTCACTGCAGTTATAACTAAAAGATATCAATTCGATCAACTCATTTTTGAACCCTTACATATTCACGCCGTGGTTCCCATTCTAAAAGTCAAAGACTTTTCATTAGAAGGAAAATTAAACTTTTGCTACACACTTCTACTGGGCATTCTAGTCTTGGTGATGATCTGGATACTGGCACGGCTTCTCAAATTCGATAAGCGGTACTGGCGATTTGACTACATTATCCAAATAGTGCTCCAACAAAGTGTTCCGGAATTACCAGATATCTTAAAGGAGAGAGTCATGTACGGCTTTATATTTTTAGTATGCACGATCTGTTCCTCTAACATTTATGCAGCATTGACAGCTTTCAAGCTAAACACAGAAAAGGAGCTGGAATTCAACACCCTGAGCGATCTCAACAAATCAAGCTTTCATATTATCTCTACCTCAAACCTTAAATTTCTCGCAGTAGACGTCGAAGAAGAAATTGTTCAACAATTGATTTATAAGAGCGAGGACAAATATTCCGAGATCCTCCCATCATGTTTACGATATTTTAAACAAAAGAATACTGCTTGTCTGATGCGAAAGGATGAAGCTGAGTTGATGATTGAAATTTTGAGGGATGAAAATGGTGACACGATGGTGAAAATGGTACAGGAACCGCTATGAGTGTCTGGAAATGGTCTAATTTTAGAGCCTAATTCACCGTTTGTTAATCAGTTCAGCATGATTTATGCAAGGTTGGCTCAAGCTGGTTTCATTTCAAAGTGGAGGAAAGATGCTCTGCAACAGTCTTCCTTGAATCCCAACAAGAATTTATTTGAAGAGATCACAGAAAGTGGTCAAAGAAAACTCCTTATTTTACTTATAGCTATCATTTCCACAGGGTGTTTGTTCTCTTTTTTCGTTTTTGGTATTGAAATTATTCTGGCTCATGTTGCAAAAGGTTAATAGGATAAATCTTAACGACTTACATTGTGTAAATAATAATAATAATAATAATAATAATAATAATAATTCCTAGTAATTTCCTTTGCTGCACCTTTCAATTATCTGCAGAAACATAAATATTAGTTATTGAAAAGAGAAACGAACTTACAAAACCTTGATTTCTTCTGGCGATAAAACTGTGAACTACAAGGCTTGTCCTTTGGTCAAGCCTACAAATCACGATTACTTTTCAGCAGAGTATTTACGACCTTCATAGGGGAGATCTAAGCAAGATAAGATAAAAGACTGCAAAAATGCATGTAAATTCGTTGAAGAATTGAAGAAGCAATTTACAGTTCATGATTATAAAGATTAGATTCTGATTTACATGCATCTTTAATAAAATTCAGTTGTATCTTTATATTCGAGTCTAGAAAACTCTTAGTAATCATTTTTTAGTCACCCTAACATGTGCTGAACAGTTTTCTCAGGCACATAAAGTTTTATGTTTCGATCATACTTATATATTTTTCCACACTATATTCTTTATCGCTTCTATCGAAGAAGACAGCTCATGTAAAGTCATAAAACCTCTGACCTGAAATAGAACCTTTTTGATATTCGAGTTCGTATTTATAATAGGATTAGCAGAAATCTACCGGGCGTGATTTGAATTTAAATGAATAATTAGATAAATCATTAGATAAATTAATGTTTAAATATTTAAAACCTTCTTGAAGTACATCGGGTTCATTAAAACAATTCATATAATTATTTTTAATATTTGAAAAATTAATTTACTTAAATATTTAATTTAAAATACTTTTTCAGAGAACTTAAATTTAGGAAATTTAAAAATTCGGACTTTTATAATTCTGTATTTTTATTACATCCCGAGACTCAAAGTGGTAATCGATACTTTTGATTTAAACGTCTAAATGAATCTTACCCCTTTCTCGAAAGGGTCTGATTAATTGACTGCGATCAACGAGATGAGCACGCCTCCATGCGAAATGCAACCATTTTTCAAAATAATTTGTGGCGCGAGCGTTACATTGAAAAGGCGAAGAGGTCAAGAGGTAGGCTGTTGAAAAAAAGGATCCTTCAGGATTTACCTGGCACAGACAGATTTTTCATACCTTTGCTTTTATACCTCTTCAGAGAAAATCAATTTTACATCGTTATCTAACATATGTTAGATAAACTAAATTAAACTGTTTCAATTAAAGTATGATCGCTCTAAATTTCCATCAGTGAGAAATCGGTCACAATGAATCAAATAATTTAACTAAATATTCCATTTATCTAACATAATGTTTGTGATCTATCATAATTTTTTTCTAAGTTTCAAAAACAAATATAAAATACGTATTAATTGTTTTATCATATTACAATTACATACTTATTACAAAATTACCATCGTATAAAATTTAGAAATCTACATGTAGATGTCCTAGACTTAATTATTTGCGATCAATTTTTCATATGTTTGATAATTCTGACCCCCAGACAATCTAAAGGGCTAGTTAGAGATTTGTCTCTCTTCAACCCTCCAATAGAAGATTTTGATTAATTCTTTTCGATCACCCTAAAGGCGTAAGAAAGGCCCGCCCATAATTACGAATCTAGTCGATTTTTCAAAGTGTAAACACAGGCATGTAAACTCAGAGCGAATCGACAAGTCAAAAGGGGAGAATGACTAAAAAGACTGGCGTGAATGAAAAATCGCGTGGCACTGATCGACATTTTTTTTCATAAAACACAAAACACACACTGGAACATCGGTTCTTCCCTCCTTTTCTTTTCTTGCTGTTCCTCGTTTCTTCGCCCTGCCGCTTTTCTTTTTTTTCATCAAAGTGCACGCAGCTCGGCAAATATTTTTCTTCACGTGGGTTCAAAGATCATTCGCTAATCCGTTTCGTTCTGTTGTCAATACACGCACAAGATTAAGGACGCTCCTGAAGAAAAGTAACACAAAACTGGAACCGATTGAAAGAAAATTCAAGTCTATGGTAGAGGCATAGAAAGTCATTTTTTCATTGCTGATCGGATTGGGATGAGAAATAATGGGTTCACGGCTCGATTCTTATATTTATTTGCTCTGGAGCTTAAGATGTTTTTATATTTTATTAATGCCGTCTTAGACTCCGGAAGAAAACATAAACTGAATATATTTCTATAGAAAATGAGCCACATTGTAATAACAAAATATAAATCTTCAACGATTTATTACTATATATAAAATGAAAGCTTTCCTTTGCTCTTTTCAAGATTATTTTTAATATTTGTGCAATTGCGGATTTTTTTACGGACCTTTTTTTTATCAACTTCCACAAATATGTAGATTTCATTCGCTAATAAAACATGTCAAGTTGAGATTTGAAATTCGTTAAAAGTCAAGACTAGAAAAAAGCCTTCTTTACAATTACAATAGGGAAAAAATGTGAATTTCACACAAGAAAGATTCTGAATCGTTTTCTTTCGATTGTCCACAATAAGAAGAGAAAAGAAAGAAGAAAGGTCAAAGCATCTAGATACTAGAATGAAATTGGTAAGATGCAAGAAGTGGAGGATCAGTAGAAACTGAGCCTGGCCGTTTTTCCAAAGTCCAGAATATGCGGGACAGCTGCACTCATACTTCCGCGTATATATGTGAACTTATTTTCTCAATTCTTGTGGTTTGAGGAGTCCAACGAGTAGCGATCGACAATTGAGATTGTGTTTGTGTGTCATTTTCAATATACGTATACATATATAAAGACGAGGGAGGCTGCGTCGAGCTAGCGGTTACAAAACTTATTATTTATACAACCCGCAGAGCCCTAGATGGTCATAAAAGTGAGCACGCGACCCGCATTTAAATGACATATGTAATTGCAAACGGTTTTTATATCGAAAGATAATATGAAGAGGGTGCCAGTAATTTTTTTTGTGGTGCTAATTATGGCTTTAATCATACGGCAGGACGTTGGTTGACCTTCATAATTCACAAAGAGAAATTAACTTTTATTCATTAGTACTTCACATACTTATGCCATCGTTTATATTGTATAAGTTTGCATATAAATTTTAGTTTAAATCCTGATGAGAATGTAAAAATATGTCGAATTTAATTAGCGATGTTAGAGTCAAAAAAAGCATAACAAGGTAATGATTGCTTAATGATCTAATGGATAATAATAGTAATTTAATGAAAGCCCGAAAGTTAAGTTAGTTATAGCGTTGCATATGTAATTACATAAAGAACAAAAGGTCCTGAATTAGTTCCGCTAATAATTTGGAGCGTACTAGGAAAAAATTTACAAACGGAGTGCGGGAATAAAACGGAAAACGTGATCTTTCGATGGCGCATGTCAGCCGGAAGTAACTCCCTTGTGTAACGGAAATTGAATTTACTGCGAGAGGGTTGCTGGCGTATTTGAAGCGAAACTTGCATTACAGTAAGTAGAGGGAAGAATTAACTTCTCTATGGAAAACAATAACTTAAACTTAGATTTGTGTGAATCGCAGTATTAATTATTGCCACATAGAGAAACTAAATTCATTTCAGCCAAACTAATTTATCCTTCAGAATATGTACTCCAGCTAAACTTCTCAATTCATTTGCCTTTAATTAGTATTTAATTAGTTATTAATCATCTTTGCACTAAATCATTTTGAAGTTCTACCGAAATCTAACTTTAATATGATTAAAAACAAATTATGTCTGAGTCAAAAGTTTAATTGGGTTAAACTCTTCTTGAACCTTCTCGTGGGAATAATGCTCTTCGGTATTCAAAAACGTGGTATTTATCATAAAAAAATGTTCCGCAAAGGTGATCGATTTTACCGCAGAAGAATTTTTTTGGAAACTTGCGACGGGTTGAGGTCTCGCACAAAAAATGTACGTAATCTCCTCTTAAATACGGAAAAAACTATCGGCTTTACAAAAGGTGAATGATGAACGAGAAACCAAACACGAAAGTTAGAAAAAACTACATGGTTTTCCGATTACCAAAAAATCCCAATTCTGCGACCAACTTGTCATCGATCATGCGTTGGGTTAATAGTGCCAGAAAATCAATGCGGAACTGTGCCAATGACACTAAAGGGAAAAAAACGCTTCAGTATTTTCCCGAACCTGATTTTTTTCTAATCGCCGGAAATTCTGAAACTCCTTTTTTCTCGTTAGGGTCTCGTGTGTTGAAGAAAAGGAGTGGATACATAGCGATTTATTTTCGGGACCCTATGATTATAAAAAAAGTCGGGAAACTAAGTTTCTCGACGTGTTTTTAAAATGTACTTCCTCAAATATACTTTTTAATTTAATAACGTTTAAAAAATAAGATTTTGCTGAAATATCCAAAAATTGTCGAAACTTTTTATACGGATTTTTTTTTTAAATCCGTATTAAATGCTTTGAAGTGTTTTGTAATACCTGCAAATTTTTGAAATCCCTTAAAATCTTTTGAAATAGCTTATTCTTGAAGTTCCATGAAATCTTATGACTTTTTTTTGTAATTCTTTAAAATTATGGAAAATCTTTTAAAAACAAGTAAAGACATCACTGGACGGGTTCGTTATTCCTCTCTTTCATTTATGACAGGCCAACGAATTGAAAAAAAAAAAACTTTAAAAGGGCTCATTTGACGGATTACCTTTTTTCCGTGTTTTTTACCCTTCTGTGTGTGTTGCTGCTTGTGCAATGTGCAAAGCTAAATTAGAGCACCGGGGCTCCCCGAATTGTTCGAATGCGAATCACTGGAAGTGATTCTAACAAAAATAATGAGAGCCTGTCCTAGTTAAACTCGATACTTTTTAATATTGAAGTTTGCATCTGTCACGTATTCCAGCAAATTGGAATATTAATCTACATATTAAATTTAAGCAAAAATATGAATTAATATAGTTAATTCTAGACGATTTGAAATTATTCTCCTTAGATCACTTTTTTAAATTGGAAAGACGTGTTATTTTTTGATTAAAAAAAAAAAAGAATTGATGATACTCTAAACGCGGTACTTATCGTGACTGAGAAATTATCTATAAATTATTGTCATTCTCTAAGGATATCCTTTCGTCTCACATAGTTACATCTGCCAAATTTTTTCTCTCTACCTTTTGCCCGTTCTCGATTTTTTTTCTCCCTCTCTGGCGAGACAGGGTTGTTGATGCGAAAAAACGAGGCAGTTCCCACGTCCGTCACGTTTGTTTCACTTCTCGAATTTGAAGTTGCTCAGGTGACGATGTCCTACTTCGATTTGTCAGTTCCACTCTTTGAGGACCTTATTTGGAGGAAATTCCGAAAAGGGGAACTACGAGTTTGCTATTTGCTTTTCATCTTGTTAGAAAAACAATCGCAGTCACTTGGTGTTCGGGACAGGAAATCAGGGAGGGTTGATACACTTTCTTGGCGGAACGGATTTGATTTCCGAAGATCGGAACCGTCTCGTAAAATATTATACGTCTCATTTTTCTGCTTGTATAATTTTATCCCGGATCTTTTTCCCTAGGAACAAAACATTACAATTAATAATAATTTATGTATGCCTGCATAAGCTTAAGATAATTATAAAATGATGTAAGTATAGTGCATTCAAATCTTAGTTTATTCAAAGATTTCCATTTATTAGGCCTAGCTGTTAGAAAAACTTTACACACTACTTTACACATTTGATTGAGCTGTCAACATTTTTAAATACAATTTTAGTGTTTATTGTTTGCTGTTCATCTCGTTAGGTTTCTAATACAACATGCGAGGGTTCTCCCTGATTCTCAGACCGGGGTTTTCAAAATATAAAGGGGAGAACAGGTATTTCTTTTTCTTCGAAACATATGCTCTCTTTTATACATACTGCCGAAAAAAAAGGACTCAAGATTATACAGTTATTGTGTATAGCGACTAACTTTCTCGGCGACATGAAAATTTTGCATAAAAATGTGTGTGCACATTGTCAAAAATGTTTGCTTAAAACTTCAAGAACATTGTATAGCACTATAATGCATACAATTTTTTTGTATGCTTACAATGCAGCTTAATGTTGGAAGTGTGCTTTTAAGCAAAGATATCTTTGATCAAATTGTGTCTACTACTTATTTCTTGTTTCTTTTTTTCTTTTTTTTTTTTTTTTATTATGAAACACAATTATTCGCTTTGTATGAAATCCAGTCTTTGACTTCATTTGCAAAATGACGACCGGATAAAAAGTAGAAGAAATTGAATTAAAATCGATTTTAGTGCGTATCATGTTAAATTTTAAGTCGCTGAAAGTTTTCCTTGCTCTTGAGTTGGAAAAAACATTTAAGTTTGAAAGCTCTCAATTTTAAAAGCAACTTCTTAAATGTGACCTGCTTTCTAAGTGCTTTTATTACCCAATAGTTAAAATTTATAAGCACCAATGGACTGCTTGAATTTTAAACTACACTTCGTTCCTAAAAGCCATTGACCTTGTGATTCAACACTTTCAAAACATGCGAATGTATGTGAAATATTTGAGAAATTAAAATTGATTGTAAAAAAAAAAACGGAACGTAATTTTAAATACTTATAAATTATCCAGAATGCCCAGGACATTTTTTGCCCAGGTCACTTTTTTAAGAAAAAGGCTCTATGAGTCATTTTTTTAAGAAACAGTCACTATAAGTTACTTTTTTAAAGGAAAATGTCATTTTAGAGTTTTTAAACCTATCAGACTCCGATTTTTTCTCTAAAATATGAAAATCTCTTAAAATCCTTTAAAATTCCGCGAAAAACTTTAAAAGCACTTAAAATTCGTAAAAATCTCT
>JAUESH010000044.1:1742873-1784144 GCA_032275165.1 Synergus magnus | reverse complement strand
TAAGATAATGATTTTCCCATAATTATATTTCTGTAATTTCTGTGATTTTCCTATCAATATTTTCCTACATTTTTTTTCTGTAAGGATTTTCCTGTAATCACGAGAAAAGTATACTTTATTAATTTGAGTCAGTGAGATTTCACTGATTATCAGCGAAAATCCTTACTGATTTGATTCAGTGATTTATTTCTCGCTATTTCAATCAGTGAGATTGTGTTTGATTAGTGAGAATTTTATCCTAAAAAGATTTCCCATAATTATGTTTCCATAATGATTTTCCCATAACTTTGTTTGTATAATGATCTGCCTATAATTATTTTTCTGTAACGATTTTTCTATATTTATTTTTCTATAATGAGTTTCTTAAAATTATTTTCGATTAAAGAAATAAATAATATTAAAATACTGATGATTTTCCTACAATGAATTTCCTATAATCGAGTAAAAATTATGGGAAAATCATTATAGGCCTATACTAATTTTCCTATATTTTTTCCTATGGGTAAAGTGACTATCTGTCCGGATTTTTGCGGACATGTCCTCTTTTTGAGGCTTGCCATTACTTAAAATTTCATAATTTTTTAAAATTTGATGAAATCACATCTACCTTCTTTGAAATTGAAAAAAAAAGTTATCTGAAGTGCCTGAAATATTACTAGTTTATTAATATTTTAAAAATAATAAATGAAGTATTAAAATCAACGAATATTAAATTTTTATTTTAGTCCTACTGTTGTCCTCTTTTTTTCAAGTCTGCTTGTCCTAAATTCCGAAAATCAGCTTTGGTCACCCTAATAATTATATGCAACCGGCAACACATTATTATGTAAAAATTACAGATTGTGTATTCATTGAAGGATCATTATTATTCTCTGTGGTTATTGTCTCCTTTGCATTTCTAAATTACTCATTCCAGGAAGTATGTTCGTCTGTAAATTTGATAAACAGATAATATTTAACAATAAATAATTTTCATTTATATAATTTCCGGGAATACAATATTTTTATAGGTATAAATTACCTACCTAAACATTTCACAATTTATTATTTAGATGTTTCAAGAAACAATTCTTCATTCAATAAAGAATTTTATTGCTGAGATTTGATATATTTTTGAGCAGTTTTTCTAGATGACACGGAAATGTAAAACAAGTATGTAAAAACTCTAATAAGACGATTCCATGAATACCAATTTATTTCTCAAAACAGTGGTAATAAAACATGTCATACTGACAGCACGAAATGAAAGAGCACACGAAAAATTCATTAATAATGTATTCAATATTTTTCTTGCTTCTATCATTACGAATCCTACGTAATAATTTTTTTACTTTATCCCAAGAATTATTTGCGGGAAAGTCAACAGAGATTTATATTTACAAGTATTAAATATAAAAATAATAAAAAGAAGAAATTAAACAAAACTTTTTATTGAATGATACTGTTTAGAATAAAATCATGTCCTTATAATAATATAATAATCACTTAACTTTTTCGCAGATTTAATGGATGTGACAAGAAGAGAAACGAGTCTTAAATAATTCATATGTTTTAATTATAGAATCGTATCAATGTATAATACATAGTCGAATTAAACCATTAATTCGAATCGCTAAAAAAGGCGTTTGGTCAAAGAAAAAACAACTTTTATATTTATAATAATAAAGCCAGTTCAAAAAGAAGTGTTTACTTTGTACCACATGTTCATCTAGTTTCGTGAATTGTTCTACAAAAATTGTGAAAGCCATTTCGCTTCCTACTTTGTTTAGATTCGCCTCAATCTAGGCTAAGAGATCACAACTTAATTTCGATTGCTCGGCATGGTGGCTGGGGGTTTAATAAATGAATAAAAAAAGTATTATACAGAAAAAAAATATTAGCAGAGTATGCGTGGCAATAAAATACAAACTTTACCATTATTTAATTTATAATAGATGCTTCCCTCTTGCGCGAATCCGGTCTCTAGGTCTATGATACTACACAATAATTCACTTCTATCGCAATTCACAGTCGTTTTTAATCGATTAAATAAAATTATGCTTAACAGTTTTTTTATACACCGGCTCTCGACATAGGCAATTAATCTGGACTTGATGCTACCTACGCTCCTCTATCCTCAACAAACTTTCGTTGCGAAAGCGCTCTTGAGCTTAGGAACTTCTTGGCAGCAACCATAGTGACACATGGGATTCGTACAAACAGATATATTCTACTCATAGATTTATCTTCGTTCTCGTATTCGAGTTATTACTCTACGTTATTTTATCCTTTCGCCATTGGACAATGCTCTGTGTTATCCTTATTAACAAGTTCGCAGTCACAAGGAATTCGTTTCTATAATACCAACGTTAAAATCAGCAGGGCGCACTTACGACTATGAATTTCATATCGCTACTCTCCGATTCACATTACTTCATGAGATAAAGAGATAGATAAAGTTAGAATGAGAATGAGAGAGAAATAGTCCCCAAATAAAATAGAATACTCCAGGATTATACAGATGGCTTTTGTTTCAGCGTCTCGAGAAGACGTAAGACATATAAAAAATAATATTTTATTTAAGACGTAGGGACGAAATTAAGATTTGCGTTACAAGTCGTGTGAAGAAGTTTTCTAGACTATTTTCAAAGGCTCTTAACGCTTCCCATTGTTGTAATTGAGTGCCCGCAAAGGAGCTTTGAACGTCGATGCTGACTGCTGTTGGACCTGATAAGCTATTGGATGAATTTTGAAGCCGTATAACCTGTAAATAGAAAATAAGCATTTTATATTTTCATTCACTTTGATTAGATCAGGCTTCACAGCACAAAATGCGTTCAATACAGGGGAAATAGAGTGATTTTTTCACGAAAATAGGGAATTAATTGGAGAATAATTTTTTTTAAATAAGATGAATACAGGTACCACATTCAATTCGAGACGTTTTTTTAAAAAAAGTTACATTTTCAAACAAAAAGATGGATTTTCAACAAAATATTTTTATACAAAAAATATATTTGAATTGTCAACCAAATACTTCTGTTTTCATTCAAAAAATATGAATTTTCTTATGGGGTTTTATTGATTCAGTTCGCATTTAAGTGGAACACGAGAAAAAGGGGAATTTTCCTGAAAACAGGAGAGAAAAGAAATTCTTAAAAAAAAAAAAGAATACATAGGAGAACAGGGAAAAATCTGTGAAGTATGTTAGATATTTAGATTGCTATCAAAATGACACAAAATTGTCAAGCAATACATGATATTGTAAATATTCAAGAAATCTGAACAATTTACTTGATTTTGTGTTTCTTTTGTTATTCTATTAAGATTGTCCAAATAATTAGACTATATTATTATATTTAATTTCAAGCTCACCTCGGCACGAATTGATTTGCGGCACGCTTTGGTCGATATTCTGGGTGAACCATGAAAAGCATGTGTGGGAATCCGGTTCCAAAGTAAGCACCGTCAGTATGATGATGACGTGAACTTTTTGGCGTATATACATCCATGCATTTGGGGCAGTAGCTCTTCACCATTGCTTCACCGGGAACGTCACTAAGACCCAGAGGAAGCATAGGCTGCGATTCACAATAGACCCTCGGACAGTGACCAAAATCGCCAGCTTGATATTTTTCTATCATCTGGGCTATGCCTCGATTTGTAAGAATGTAACGAGCGTGTATGAGGCCGTAGAGCATTTCTGCAGCCTGTTCGATGAGATCCGATTGGTTTGGGTTGTCATCCAAATCATCATCTAATTTGCAACATATTTACGTTAGTTAAATGAAACTCAAGAAAAGTAAAACATATTATAAAACATTATTTTTGAATCGTTTTACGTATTACAGTATCAAAATATTGGCTCACCTGGCTCTAAATCGAGGATCATATCCAGAGCCTGACGATAATGTGGCACTTGTTCATTTAGACCGGTCAAGTTGAACTTGTCCTGGATATAATCTTCATCGACCTAAAACAAATTTACAATTTTAAAATTTTAAGAACAGTGTAACTAACATTCAGACT
The DNA here is from genome assembly GCA_032275165.1 of Synergus magnus. Taxonomy (NCBI): domain Eukaryota; kingdom Metazoa; phylum Arthropoda; class Insecta; order Hymenoptera; family Cynipidae; genus Synergus; species Synergus magnus. The sequence goes on along the minus strand of JAUESH010000044.1, from coordinate 1,780,136 downwards.
AACACAAAGTAAAATTAATGTTCAAATTAATTCCACTGGCCCAGGAAAATATAATTAATTGAGAAATATTGAGTCATTTTTAAATAAAATTATTTCAAAACTTTGTGCAATCCTATGTAAATTTATATTTCGCCTGTATCTACTTTCCTTTATAAACCACATCAATTTTACGATTTTCTTAAGAATTTGTGTTGACTTACATATAAAGGAATTTCACAAGCACAGTGTAAAATTACACTAGGAGTCATCGGACATGAAATACCAATGATTCCTAGGGGAAATTTATATGATCCAACAAAATTTACACTAGTTTGTATAATTCTACTTTGATTCTACATTAATTCTCGGCGAAATTTACACGTTTTTTTTGTATATTTCCCCTAGAAATCTCTGGTATTCATATCACCGATTCTTAAAGTAAATTTACACAGAATTTTTTAGAGTGCAACTCGAGGTTGCAATCATGCATGTCTAAAATTTTTCGCCAAACCTCTAAAATGAAAAGAAACAAACATTCGTTTCATTTTTTTCAAAACTCTCAGGCTTTAGCAAACATAACCAAAAATGAAGGGAAAATTTGGAAAAATTGTGGAAGCTTTTGATGCAGCTTGGGGATGAGGAAAAACGATTACTGGAGAGAGTAAAGAACTAAATACGAAGGCAACTGACTATTGAGTAAGCCAATAAAAGTGATGTACCTCGCAGAAGAATTCGTTGCCCCTCAGGCCGCAGAACCAGGAAATCCATGACACCTCCTCCGAACTGCTCATCTTTCTGTGGGACAGAAGAGATTAGGGATTCCTGAGATTAGAAATTCCGCGGGGAAGCTGCTGCAGGTGAAGCTGCGCAGTGGTACAACGTGGTACCAGTGAGTAAAGCGCGTTTTTCCGTATACACACGTGCCCGATTGGCGTCCTCGAATTTATAACGAGGTCTTGACGCGTTGGGCAGCAAGGAATTGGATAAAAAGCGCGAAATAAGCCACGGGGGGGGACAATGGAGTTTGGGCTTTACTGGGCAAGTGGCAAGATGCCCGATCTTATAGCCTGTCCACGGCTGAATCAGGCGTCTCACAGTACTCACTGTTGCTCCATTAAGTGCTTCTTGAACACCAGGGACAGTCCGACGCGATCACGGAGCGCATTACTCAAAAAATACCTACATAGGACCACGCGGCCCACGAAAAACCCAAAAATAAACAGCCCTTTCGGCTTACCTTTTGGTGCCTTGATTAGCCACGCTTGCTCGCCCAAAGAGGGTAGATGTCACTGTTGTCGCCGAGCAACTACGCCACCAAACGGCAATTTCACCCCCCAAGTTCAAAACATTTCTCCGCGAAATTCAAAATCTTAGCGGTTCATTTATTTTTTATTTCACAAAAGTTCTTTTTGTGCAATGAACAACCATATCTCACAATAAACCCACTATACTCGTGCATATTTATCAACATGTCAAGTATCAAATTTGTTAAAAAGATCTGATTGGTCAATTCGAATCGTTTCCGCTTTCCGGTTTCATAAACTTCTTATCGAGAAGTTATAAATAAGTGAAATAAACTAATAACTTAATGGTTTTAGATAATAGAAGTCATTCTCTCTGTTATGAGTATTACGAGTAATAATAAAAACCTGGTTAAAAATATATTTGTCGTTTGTAATTCGGAGTGGAATTTAAAATTCAAAATGGAGCGGGAAGACCACCTGACTCAAATTCCAGGGAAATAGGATTATTTAAAAATGGCGGTAGTGCTCTCAAAAGTGGCAGCCTGCGCGCGCAGCACATGTTGGCTGCCCACCGGAGAAATGCTGTCATTGGTCAAAATTTGGCGCGCGATTTAAAATCATTTTAATTTAATTCGATTTTGAATCGAGCGCCAAATTTTGACCAATGGCAGCATTTCTCCGATGGGCAGCCAACATGTGCTGCGCGCGCAGGCTGCCACTTTTGAGACCACTGAATGGCGATCCATTTGTCAATGTGGTCAATGTTGTCAAATTGTAAAAGTGATGTAATCATTTGTCAATACAAGAAAGTGTCGTCCAGTATTTACTAGTTTAGAAACCCCATAACATGAAAAGTAAGTTTTAGAAAATAAATAGTGTGATTGCCTCCTAAGAATCCAAAATAACAGATTTCCTAAAAAGAATTAACTAACTATTTGAGGTTAGGAATTCCTGTTTTGTTCTCATTATAGTTTCTAAATGGTCGCTTTTTCTAGTGGCATATGACAGTAATCCATATTTAGGCAAAGGAAGTCATTATTACATGACAAATACGTAAACTAATGGAATCCAAGAACTTACTCTCCACGGGTAAATAGCTGTAATTTATTTTATTTATTCCTTAAATAATTAAATATCTTATATCAAACACAAGAAAATTAATGCTCATCTAATTTTTAGATCCGTGCTAATGTTACAAAGTTCCTCACTATCTATTTTTAATTTTTATTATTAAGAAATTTAATATCTATAAATAAATATTTTCTTATATAAACGATTGAAAGTTAATTAACCCTTAGGTCTGTTGTAGATAAATAAAGTAGCTGTATACATTACCAACATTACCAAAAAAACTGTTATCAATATCTGTGGTATTTATTTTTATCTCTAAAGCTGATAAGCCAAAGCTTCAGTGAAAGTTAGTACAACATATTTGTTTTATGGAATTAATAACGTTAAACACATTTCTGGAGTATAATTAAGAATTTGTTTATAGATGCATATGTGGTATTGGTTCGGAAGCGACTTGGGGTCGTTTTTATTTCCAAAGTACAATGTAACCACGACCGGGGGATTAGTGGCGACATGTTTTGGCTTGGCTGCATTAGCGATTCTCTATGAAGGGATGAAAATTGTGCAAATAAAGTTGAGGCAGTTTTCAATGGCTTCTATTCCTTTGAACTCACAAAGAAATTTGGAAAATTCTTCTTTACTATCTAGAATATACCCGAGGTCCTTTAAACCTTTTACTTCATGTAACTGGTATAAAAATTTCTTTTATTATTATAGATTACAGACTTCTCAGTCATTTCCCTATTTTTCCCAAAATAGTGTTTGCTGTGAAGCCTGACATTAATGAACATTATTATGTATTTCAACAGTGAAAGCTGGAGTAAATGGTTGTTGGAAGTATTCCACTGGTCCGTTCACACTTTACTTGGCTATCTGTTAATGTTGGCGATAATGACGTTCAATGGTTACATTAGCATAGCTCTTGCTTTGGGAAGTTGTCTTGGTTATTGGATATTTGGTCCATCCCTCATTCAATTAAATATAGCACAATTTCAAGCAAAGGGTCTAAAAATGAAGTGTACTGCGCACTGTGCAGGTGATTATAAAAACAAATATTTAAATACAATTAGAATTATTTCACTTTTAGAATAATCTAACTTTTTTCAGACGCATTAATTACTCCAGAAAGAAGAGATTCATCTGTTTCGATAGTAGCGGATGAGTTAGCAACAGGAATAGAAACTAATGTCGAAGTGCATATGCCTAGTGATGCAATTAACTAAAGTTCAATGAGATAAAAGACTGATTTTAATATTGCCTACTTCAGTGAATTCTCTGAGAAGCTTTATTTTGAACTATTTTAAAGATTTTAAATATTTTAAGCTACATGTATTATCATGAACATATGTATATTACACGCCAATTGAAGTTTAGCGCAAAGGGAAAGTACATTTAGTCCATCCTTGTACATAATAATAAGTACGAAACCGAATTTGTAAATCAAATATATCTGTATAGATTGTTGTTTTTAAATTATCTTCATACGAGAGAATAAAAGATATATTTTATATAAAAGAAAGTTATTTGTGATTGATTATATAGTAAATGTCGAGTGTTTTTTTAATTTTGAGTAGAATTTTATTTACGCGATTTGAAAATTCGCGGCAAGACACGTGACATTGTACATATGTAAAGAAGTTGTCAGGTGGCTGCAGAAATACATATAGCACAACGAAAATCTAGGACAGTTCATCACAGTTCGCAGATATAGGACTTTGGAGCATCTCAAACAACTAACTGGAGTTTTATGACTTTTAGAGTAGAGGAATAACAATAAACATGTCTGAAATCGAAACAAAACATATTCTACACAGTGGATATTTTCACCCATTACTGCGACAATGGCAATCTCAAAATGTGGAAATAACACCAAAGAATTTGATGTACCCGGTTTTCATTCTGTGAGTAAAACCTATAAATCTAAATCCTCATATTATTTTAAAAATCTAATTATATTATCTAAATGTAATTTAAATTAATTCTAATTATTATAGAGATGAACCGAACGCCAAGGAAGCTATAAGTAGTATGCCAGGAGTGTATCGACATGGCATTAATCAACTAAAGGCTATGCTACAACCTTTAATTTCTAAAGGATTACAATCTGTTTTATTGTTTGGTGTCTCAAATAATTTAAAAAAGGTACAACAAAAATTTGTTCTTAAGCGGTTAGTCTAATAGGAATTTTTCGAGAAATTGATTTTCTGCAAACATCATATATAAAAAAAAACTATTAAACCGGTCGAGCTGAAATTTTGCAGGCTCATTCTACATGTGTCTGACTATCGTGTGAAATGATTACATTCTGAGCTTAAAGGCATATGGTAATTACCATAATAGCAAATTTAGTTTCCCCAACTTGGAAGTTTCTCCAACTTTAGTTGGAGAAACTAAATTTGCTATCATGGTAATTACCACATGCCCTTAAATTTAAAATTCTTTGTTTTATACAAAAAGTATTAAAATTAAATATTTTTTCGCTCTATAGTCACACTTCATTATGAAAAAGATCATGTCTACAAAGCGAAAATATATACTTCATTATATTATTTGTTGAGTAAAATGAAAAGATAGGATCTTGAGATCTTGGGTCCAAATCCCTTCAGTTTCATCATATCGTGACCAAAAAACAATTTTCGAAGAATTATCAATTTCTTCTTTGAGCTAATTAAAACTGTCTTATTTCAGGATGAAATAGGAAGCAATGCTGACAGCCCACAAAATCCAGTAATTCAAGCTCTACCACTTTTAAGGAATTGGTTTCCTAATTTAATAATTACTTGTGATGTGTGCTTGTGTCCTTATACAACACATGGACATTGCGGAATTTTAAATAAAGATGGAAGTTTAAATAATGATGCCAGTATCAAAAGAATTGCTGAGGTTGCTCTTGCGTATGCTCAAAGCGGTAAGGAAACGTGATGGAACCAAAATAAAAATAGGAAGTAAACTCTACTTTTAATCAAGCCCTCGATATGTATACTGAAAAAACTTTTCTTTCTTATGTAGGTGCACAGATAGTAGCTCCTTCAGATATGATGGATGGTAGAATAGCAGCAATAAAAAAGAGTCTAGCAGTTGCGAATTTGTCTAATAAAGTCGCTATTCTCTCTTATGCAGCAAAGTTCTCCTCTGGATTTTACGGACCATTCAGAGAAGCTGCTCAATCTGCTCCACAATTTGGAGACAGAAAATGTTATCAATTGCCACCAGGAAGTAAAGGATTGGCTTCGAGGGCTGTCGTAAGTATTTAGGAATTTTTTCCAGGGTGTTTCTCAGATATTTATTTTTGAATAAACAAGAACCTAATGATTTTTATCAAATTTGTGTTGAAGGCTAGAGACGTCGCAGAAGGTGCTGATTTTCTGATGGTGAAACCTGGACTAGCATACTTGGATATCGTAAAACAAGTGAAAGATGATCATCCTGACTATCCTTTATTCATATATCAAGTATCAGGAGAATACGCTATGTTGCTTCATGGGGCGAAAAACGGAGCAGTCAACTTAGAAACTGTACTTAATGAAATCTTGCTGTCGATGAGACGAGCAGGTGCTGACTGTATTATTACTTATTTTACACCTATGATTCTTGACATGTTGCAACCAAAAAGCAAATATTAGAGTTCTTTTTTAATTTGTGGTGATTTACACTGTTAAAACATGAAATTCAATTTAAATTGAAGTACTTGATTTTGTTCGCATACATAACAGAACGCACAATCGTTAGTTTTCGATTTTTAATTTATTCTTCGTCGGCTGGGTTGTGATTTTCTTATTGTGATAATAATAAAATTAATTTTTTATAAGTTGGGAACTAAGCTTATCTATTATACGTGCCATATTTTTACGGGTATATTTAGGGATATTAACTTTTAAAAAACATAACAAGTTATGGAAAAATGAGTTCAAGTCCTTTGACAGGGAAAAACAAAAATGCTTTTCCCCCACAAAACTGACATTATTGTACTTAAATATGTACAATAAAAATATTTACAATTTTTGATACACAAACTGAAAAATTTGGAAATAAAGTATTTAAAACTTTTGAATATTTTATTCATATTAATGAGTTTAATTTTAGCCAAATAAATATATCATTGTGGGTTTTACGTATATGGAAGTGTATTATTGTGCCACGTCAGTTAGTACAGACTGACAAAAAAAGATTTGGATCCTGTATCAATGAACGAATGTAATACACGCCTCTTTCTTATCCCGTTATTTTAAAAGTAGGATTACGTGGATGGCCCCAACGTAGGGCAGCTCAGGACCGTAGAATTTAGGTCTCCTATTTGTTTAAAACTCAGTTCATTTTATATATTTATAATTTATATCTTTCAAAAAAAGCAAATAAATTTCATTTTACAATTATTTCGATATGCAATATATTTTGAAAGTCAAATTCTAAAATATTATAATTTTTAGAATGATTCAAATTAAATTTTATCTCAATACTGTAACCAAAAATATAACTGTACTTATATCAAAATATGTATATATAAGTTTCTGAAATTGTAGTTGAAATATGTAGTCCTAACATAAAAAGTTAAAAAACTGATTTTTTTCCTCTTTTATATTATTTTTTATATTAAATAAAAATGTGTTACACATCATATTTGCAAATAAATTTAAATTTTTAAATTTAAAAACCTATTCCATCTCATTTTTAAGAGAAGTAAAAATTTCAGTGTTCAAAATATAACAATAATTTTTCTTTAGTTTTTTCAGGTGTTTACGTATATTAAAAATTTAATTTACTGTTATCATGCTGAAGATAAAAGATCGATAAAAGAATCAAAGAAAATTCCTTTCAAGAGGAACCAAATTTAATTTCTTCTAATTACGTTCCTCTTATATTAACCAATCTCGTGCTTACCAGAATTTTCTAGAAGTGAAGAGCGCCCCCGTGACGTGGGCCAATGGTGCGAGGCCAACTGTAGACACGTTAACCAATTATAGCTCACTTTTCCGCTAACACGTAGCCTGTTCCACCAATAAACACAGGCCACGACGATATTTTCCCGTTAATATCTCGGCGCTGAATTCAGTCACCAGTCAGTCATTTCAGAATCACTCGTGAGAATTGTAGTGCCAAGAATACTCTGTGTTGGATTACCTGAGGAAGTTTAATTCACATTCTTTAAATTGGTTAGTAATTAGTCTCTTTAAAGGCATAAAACCATTTTCACATCATAACCGGCGTTTTTACACATTTTTGTTAAAAAATCGGAGTCGTTTAAGATGGTTTCTTGCCACATCTTGCGGCATTGCTTCGTTTTGGGGTGCTACTAGTTATTTCTGGATTTTAAGTATTTTATTACTGCTTTTTGCATTTTTAAGACTTTAAAAGGATCATTTAACATTACTTTAAAAAGCCGGATTTTTTGGTAATTGGTGGTTTGCCGTTTTACCTCATTTTATTTCAAAGCACATTTATGAGTATGACGTACGGGCGGTGAGGATTCCATTGGTTTTTTATAATTACGAATTCAATTTCTTTTTTTTTTAATGAAATTCAACGAGTCATTAATAATAAGTTTTTAAATTACGGTTCATTTTTTCGGTGACAGCTGTCATTTTCGTGAGGTCCTTCGAATATGTTTTACTCCAACTCTGTTAATTTTTGACACATGTCATTATTGTGTGTAATTTTATTGTAATTTAAACACTGTGACGAAAATTCTTAGCAATTTTAAAATAACGGTTTTCTACATTTTCTAGAATTCGGAGGTTATACTCCGGCTCTTGAAAACGTAGAAACACTTCCCAGTGGGCAAACGATATTCGAAACGTTCCAAAAACATTCTAGAAACGGTCCCTATGTCCGGTGTCCGATAGACGTTTCAAAAACGTTTTTAGGACATCGGACATAGGGAACGTTTCAAAAACGTTTCTAATATAATTTGCCCACTGGGTTTATTAAATAAATATTAGAATTAGATGTTTTTTCGCTCTGTATTCTAATTCTTCTTTTTTTTTTTTTTTTTAATGAATCAGAATACAGTGCGAAAAAATGAATTCAAATAATTTTTGAGTAAAGTGTTTTCTACGTATTCTAGAATTTGGATGCTGTTAGCTACTATCCTTTTTTTTTTTTTTAATATCGGCAAAGTATACTTTCACTTTTTTATAATCAAGAATGATTGCACAATTCCTAATAGATTAAAAAGTTAATTTTCTGAGCAATGCATTAGATTGAAAACATAACGAATTTTTTATTTCGAAACTGATTATTTTCGTTATAATACTTACACTAGTATTTTTTTTTATTCCAGGTGAGTTTTCAAGAAAATGCACAAAATGAAGGGATTATTAACCCTTGTGTTATTTGGACTGGTTGCGTCTTTCGCAACGGCCAAAGAGGACAAGAAGGAGAAAGAAGAGATCGGCACAGTGATAGGAATCGATTTGGGAACAACATATTCTTGGTAAATATAAATACATATTATTATATTTAACCGAACTTATTTCTTATAATCACTTATCTTCCAATTGAGATTCTAGAACAAATTCTAAACACCTGATTTTCTTTCAGTGTGGGTGTTTACAAGAATGGTCGAGTTGAGATTATCGCTAACGACCAAGGAAACCGTATCACGCCTTCATACGTGGCATTCACAGCGGACGGTGAACGTCTGATTGGAGATGCTGCAAAGAATCAGCTGACGACAAATCCTGAGAACACTGTTTTCGACGCCAAGCGTCTTATCGGTCGCGAATGGTCAGATAGCACCGTACAGCACGATGTCAAATTTTTGCCATTTAAGGTTATCGAAAAGAACGGCAAACCTCACATCAAGGTCCAGACTCAACAGGGCGAGAAGATCTTCGCCCCAGAAGAAATCTCTGCTATGGTTCTCGGTAAAATGAAGGAAACCGCAGAGGCTTACTTGGGCAAGAAAGTCACTCATGCCGTCGTTACTGTTCCTGCTTACTTCAATGACGCTCAAAGACAAGTGAGTATTTTTTATCATTCTTAAGGATGCTGCAACCAAATTTTAAGTTCAAAATTCGATTTCCTCATGTGACTCAACAAATGTTATAATTAGATAGTTTTTCGCTGTGTAGCGGTACACATTTCTAAAATAGAATCATGGATACAGAGCGAAAAAATTCCTAGTTTTGATGCTTTTTTTTTGTAAAACAAAGAGATTGAATTGAGATGTTAGACCTCTAAATATGAATTATTCTAACAGATGTTAAAGAATTGTCTCTAAATCTTGTTTTAAATTTCAGGCTACCAAAGACGCTGGAACGATCTCTGGTTTGAACGTGATGAGAATCATTAATGAGCCAACTGCCGCAGCTATTGCTTACGGTTTGGACAAGAAGGACGGAGAAAAGAACGTCTTGGTCTTCGATTTGGGTGGTGGAACTTTCGATGTGAGTCTGCTTACCATCGACAACGGAGTTTTCGAGGTCGTTGCCACGAACGGTGATACTCACTTAGGAGGAGAGGACTTCGATCAAAGAGTCATGGACCACTTCATCAAGCTCTACAAGAAGAAGAAGGGTAAGGACATCAGGAAAGACAACAGAGCCGTTCAGAAATTGCGTCGTGAGGTCGAAAAGGCGAAGAGAGCACTCAGTGCTAGTCACCAGGTCAGGATCGAAATCGAATCGTTCTTCGAAGGCGAGGACTTTTCCGAGACCTTGACGAGAGCCAAGTTCGAAGAGTTGAACATGGACCTGTTCAGAAGCACCATGAAGCCCGTACAGAAAGTTTTGGAAGACGCTGACATGAGCAAGAAAGACGTGCACGAAATTGTACTCGTCGGAGGATCCACTAGGATTCCCAAGGTTCAGCAACTCGTGAAAGAATTCTTCGGTGGAAAAGAACCATCCCGAGGTATCAATCCTGATGAGGCTGTTGCTTATGGAGCTGCTGTACAAGCTGGAGTTCTTTCTGGCGAACAAGACACGGACGCGATCGTTCTTTTGGATGTCAATCCTCTTACTCTTGGTATCGAAACCGTCGGTGGAGTCATGACCAAGCTTATCCCAAGGTAATTTTGATCTTCTATGTTTTTATTACTATAAACTTGAGTTTTTATTTAATTTGTCAAATATTTTTAATCAATCTTCTCTTTTCAGAAACACTGTCATCCCAACAAAGAAATCCCAGATTTTCTCCACGGCCTCTGACAATCAGCACACAGTAACCATCCAGGTCTATGAAGGAGAACGACCAATGACGAAAGACAACCATCTTCTTGGAAAGTTCGACCTTACTGGAATTCCACCAGCGCAGCGAGGAATCCCTCAAATTGAAGTAACATTCGAGATTGATGCCAACGGTATCCTCCAGGTATCTGCTGAGGACAAGGGAACTGGTAACCGCGAGAAGATCGTCATCACCAATGACCAGAACAGATTGACGCCTGACGACATCGAGAGGATGATCAAGGAGGCTGAGAAGTTCTCTGAAGAAGACAAGAAATTGAAGGAACGTGTCGAGGCCCGCAACGAACTTGAATCTTACGCCTACTCTCTAAAGAATCAACTTGCCGATAAAGACAAGCTCGGTGCAAAGGTCAGCGACTCTGACAAGGCTAAATTGGAAGAAGTTATTGAGGAGAAGATCAAGTGGCTTGAAGAGAACCAGGACACGGATCCCGAAGAATACAAGAAGCAGAAGAAGGAACTTTCCGATGTTGCTCAACCAATTATTGCGAAATTGTACCAAGGAGCTGGTGGAGTTCCACCCACCGGAGGCGAGGAGGATGACTTGAAGGACGAATTATAATCCCACGCGGATTACGAACTTTAATTCGCGCATACATCTAGACTGAAATCCGCTTCCCTTATGCAAATGCTTTAGAGACTAATACGCAGCGTTTACATCATCCGCGTCGCGTTCGGCAATTTAGCAAGCCAAAATGCCACTGGGAGACTTCTGGATTCCAAAGGAATCCATGAGTGCTTGACCGACGAAAGAGATATTGTCGCGTCATAAAAGATCGGTTATTACGGCTGTGATGATCTCTGAGTGTATTGCTCTGTATTGCATTTGCTGCGAGGAACACCTGATGTATTTCACTGCTCCTGTAAGAAATGAAAGCCCAGAGCGCCGTGTAATATGTCTTCGAAACGTGAGGCGTCCCTGAGGAACTCTCCTTTGAATAAGACTCCACAATTTCGTTAATATTTATTTTTATTGTTTTGTATGTTTATTACGTGTAATTCAATACTATAAGCATCTCGTAGATCTGCGTGAGACGAGGTGTGTGCCTGTGTGAAGCGTGTAAGAGAGGAGTTTTTTGTTTACGTCCAGTATTCAAAAACGATCTCTCAATGAATTTTCGTACTATGTACAATACTTACATATATCTTATAGCGTTTCATGTGCGAGTGTGAGTGAGTCATGTATCAAGATCATAAGAATAAAAGAATTTTTCATTATATCGAAGTTGTATAATTCCTCTTCAAAATGCGCAAAAGTGAATAGATGTACAAAACGAGAGAAACATCGAAATGAAAGGTTTTGAGAAAAGATGTTTATTATTACAAGCTTTTGCAAAAAACTTGTTATATGTAGATATCTAATGTCTCGAATTATAACTCGTGCTTTCGTTTCTTTCTTCTTCCTTCGCAGGATACTAGAATAGCGATTTAAGGCCTTGTACATAATGTTTTTAAGTACATTCGGAAGTTAAAAACTCCTTTGTGTAAAAGATTTATTGTTGAAAATTATTATGAAATGTATTTAACGAGAAATACTTCAGTAACTTTAATATTACTTGCCAATAAAATAATCTTTAACTTCTACATTTTGCAAAAAATTTTCCTTTATTTTTATGTCTTTTTCGTTGTTAAATTTTAAAGGTGTTTCTATTTTGAACTAAAAGTTTGTCTATAGAGCGAAAAAATATTTAATTTTAATACTTTTTGCACAATACAAGGAATTTTAAATCAAATCTCAAACTGTTAACTTTTCATTTTTTGCAAAAAATATTGATTTAAAAGTTAAGCACCTCTAGGTATAGAGCGAAAAATGTTTACTTATAATTTATAATATTTGTTGACCAAAAATAGGAAATTGACTTTTGAGATTAGAACTTGAATCCAACGCTCTTAACACATTTTTTTATTATGAATAAAGAAAATTAAATTTTTATTTTTGAAAGATACGTTATCTTAGTCAGAAATTAACGTATCCAAAGAAAAAAAGTATAATTATGTAATTAAAAACGGTTCTTCAGAAATTTTTAAATTTCCCACACTTTTTACGTATGCGCACAATGTTGTCAAGTCACGTGACCAATCATTTATCATTTCATCGTGAAAAGGCACCTTTATCACAAACGTCAAACGTGGAGTTATTTTGATGATTTTGATTTTAAAAAAACTTTGAAGTCGTGTCAGAATGTCATTTTAAACTTGCTTTGTAGCAAAAATCACTTTAGGTAGGTAAATATGAGAAATACAATCTGTCTAAAATACGGATAGAATCGAGTGCATTGATAATTGTTATTTATCTCTACATAATTGAATATTATTGACTTTCAGGTCTTAATTGAATGTATCAGACAAAAAAAGTAGATTTTATTTACTTCCTGCAATAATTGCGATGGCAGGCTCAGCACTAAGGCGATTGATGGCCGAATATAAACAACTAACCTTAAATCCACCAGAAGGAATTATCGCAGGTCCAATAAACGAAGAAAACTTTTTCGAGTGGGAGGCTTTAATTACCGGGCCGGAAGGAACTTGCTTCGAAGGAGGTGTTTTTCCAGCGAAACTTATATTTCCTCCAGATTATCCATTGAGTCCTCCGAAAATGCAGTTCACTTGTGAAATGTTTCATCCAAATATTTATGCGGATGGCAGAGTTTGTATCAGTATTTTACATGCTCCTGGAGATGATCCCATGGGATATGAAAGCAGTGCAGAGAGATGGAGTCCAGTGCAGAGTGTTGAAAAAATTTTATTGAGCGTTGTAAGTATGTTGGCTGAGCCAAACGACGAAAGTGGGGCCAACGTCGATGCGGCAAAAATGTGGAGAGAGGATCGTGCTGAATTTGAGAGAATCGCCCAAAAACTAGTCCGAAAGACCCTGGGAATTTCATCGTAAGTGTTTTCACAAATCTTGTTATGGTTATTTAAATATTGTTTAAAACATATTGTATATACGTAAGACTTTGCATTTGTGAGTGGTGAGATTTGAGACTTATAATTCCAGAGCAATAAATTGGTTTGAAGACAAGATTCCTGTTTGAGTATTTTAACTTATTTTAACTTAAAATTATACTTTTGGTGGTTCTTTTCAGGGATTAGATGATTGTTTATAGGCCTATTAATTTCTCATATCTTTGATAATATCTAAAATAACATTTTTTTTCTTTAAACTATTGGTGGAAACCTGTATTGAAATTATGTGGAAAGAGAGCTAGAATTATAAATTTTATTTGTAAACGTATACTGCAAATATTCTTACTTTTAATTAATATCTGAACTTTTTTGGAAAATCATTTTAGAGAGGAACTTTCTAAATACTCAAAAAAATGAAATGCTTTTGACGCAAAAAGGAAGGACGGGAGTAATAAAAAATGTCCATTTAACTGAATTTTGAATTTATTCAGGAAGTAATTATTCGCATACTTATTTTTCAATTTATAACGGAAAACAGTAAAATCTGTAACGAATTTTCTAGTATAGAAAATAATGATTAATTATTAATAATTATCATTAATAATTATTACTCCATAGTTTTTCGCCTGGTATCAAAATAGAAAATACTGTAACAATAAAGATAATGATTGTGGAGTATGAAGAATGACATTTTTTTCAGGTGTTGATTCTCCTTAACTTTTTTTCTGAAAGACCAACAGTAATTTCTGGTAATTCCTTTTCTTTCTTTTCTTGAAAATATTTTTTTTGTCTAGTTTCGGAGTATTTTTTCAAATCTAGATGTCACTTTTTCATTTGAAAACGTTAAAATCACAAATTATTCGTATATAATCATTAATCACATTTTAAAAAGAACATAAGATTTTTTTTTGATTTTCTATTGACGAGTAACTTAATAAATCAACTACACTTAAAAATTGTTGAACATTCGGTTGTAGATATCGATAACAGATTTATAGTAGACGCTTACTCGCAGAGGAATGCAGGAACAAAACGAAACTTTGTGTAGTTGCACAGAGGTCTCGTTCTCTTTTCTTCGTATAAAAATTTAAGGCCGAAAGATAGGCATTTTTTACGTCGAAATATATCCTGACTTTCGCGGTGAATTTAAAATTCGAAATCGACGATTGAGTATCTAAATCTCGCACTCGTGCCATCATTATCATTCCTCATAGTAAAAACGCGAATGAGGTTTCTATAATACATCATGCATTGACTTCGTAATCTCCTCTACTTAGAAAAAATAAATTAAGCGATAGACCTTGAGCTTTTTTTTGTATCTATAATATCAACTCGACTGCGAGACCGAAATACTCTTCACAAGTTTTCTTTTTTTAATTTTTTTTTCTTTTTTTTTCATAACTCTAAGGAACATAGGTGCTAGCGTTTTGTCTATATTAAAGTTAATAGTCTAATAGTTAATAGTCTATATCAGAATGAATACACATTTATCTGCTACACGTAACTTGTGCTTCCTGATTAAGATCGGAATTAGCTGTATAGCAAGATCGCACGAGGCAACGATGATTTTCGCGTCGTTTTTTCGAAACACGAGACTCCTCGACTCTCGTGCTAATTATTTTTTGTCTAGTATGAACACATTCAACATATTGTTTCGATAATCACAAAAATCGACTCGTTCTGAATTCGTCGTCGTTTAGTGATACTGTAGAAAGTACACGATTTTCGCTAATGCTTCGTTCCTATTGCAATATCAGTTCCGTGCCGCGTTCAATTTTTTTTTTCGTGGGACGTATTCTTAAAATTAGTGAATACACATATTAAGACCAGGTTGGTCCTTATTTTCCGATAATTTCAAGCTCCAATCAGACTTTCTATTAAGCTCTTCTTTTTTAATACAGGATAAATAATATCTTTTGAAAAAATTAGTCAAATTTATATTCAAACATTTTCAGATTTAAATGTTATAAAAATTTTTTGACTCACCCTTCTCTAAAATAATTGTTCATCTATTGACAAAATAGTTTATCGGATTGAATAAAAAAATCGAATAATAAGGACGACGCTAATTAAGACACAGCCTTATCGAAAAGGTACTCTTCGCGTGTATTCGATCAGAAAACTGTGAAGATTAATAATTGTATATTCGGCGTGATAAATTTCCTTCTCTTTACATATTTTACCTAGTGCGTAAATGGAGCAGACGGATTCCGAGATTCCTTTTCGACAGCTATGTACATGAATACAGTTTACTGTCATCCCAACAAGAAAAGTAGTAAATACATTTTGGATGAGTCTTCACTCTTCCTATCCTCAAATTTGATATTTGCACAGTGATTTATTTGCATATAAAATAGGCGAATATTGCGAGACATTTAATAATTGTTTACCGAATTTCGTAATCTTTCTGAATCTTTTAACTAGTTATGTTAAATTATTATTAAATTAAAATTATTATTAATTTAAAATATTTAATATATTTTTTTTATACTAAGGTAAGCAGTAAAGGTGGTAAAGATTAGAAAATTGATGTTGAAAGATAGTGGACTCATCCAAATGTAGTTACTACTTTTCGCTTTGAGACGACAGTTTAGTCTACATACTTGTAATACCAAATGTTATATGTATAATTAATTACGCTAGGAATATTGATATAGCATAAGTTCTTACTACTTCTGTAACGAGTAGTTATTTTTTAGCATATTTTTCCTCCTCTCATATACATATATATTTATGTATATTATATATAATATGTTTTTGTAATACGTTTTATCTTAGAAAATGATTCCCAATAACGAGATTTGGTCTAGTAATTCTGTGTGTATAAATAATCACTCTAAGCGCATTTTTCAGTACAGGAGTTCTGTTTTAGGAAAAATTTCTCTAAAAAAATATGATTACTTTCAACAACCTATGATTTACCAAAATCCTATCAATGTATTACGCAAAACGAACAGACTTGATCCGCGAATCGATATTTCGTGTGAAGTGCTGTCACAGCTAGATTTTATATAATAAAGTTAGAGATAGTCTACATTATTTTACGAACAGACTCCACCCGCTGATTACCCAAAAGGTCGCGAGAATAACGTGGATTTAAAACTTTATTATGTATAAATAATGTCTTTCGTACCTGAGGAGTGATTTACCCAATATACTTTTATCTTAGTAATTTTCCTAGAGTAGAAATCTTGAGATTTGTACAAACCGAGGATTTTCTTAACAGAGGGTAATCAGCAGATCGAAAAGAAGAGAGAAAGAGAGAGAGAGAGAGATAGATAGAGTTTTAGAGAGGAGAGAAATGTGTAAATGTATCTCTGGATATTGATGTACATGCCTCAACAAAATTTACGAGTTAATATATCACCTTCAATCAACGCGTCAGCTGGACTCGTGGCGCGCCTCTGATCGTTTTACATATCCTTTTCACTATTTCGAACAGTAACATCGTATTTTTTATCACAGTATTAGTCAGTAGTTATTTATCATTTGTGGTCTTCACTTTGGATATGGCAAATATGAAATATATCAGTAAAATTATACTAATGTAAGTAGTCTATACTCTTTGGGGCTAAATGCATATCACAGTGACAGAATTTCAACACTCCCTTTTTTTTCAAAGAAAAAACCTTAACGAACTTTTTGCAGAGGCGCGCCAGTCCCTGAAATTTACTTTAGTTAATGTCACACTTTGTCTAGTTTTTATCTAGCCGAGCCTCTAATTGAAAATCTCTTCGATTCGGTTTCAGATTAATTGATTTAAAATAGAGGCTCAAACTTTTCATCATCCTGCAGAGATAAGCAAGCGATTAATAGGACTAAAATTTCCTTTCACTATGAATCAACAAATGCACCATAGATTACTTTAGACATATTCTAGGCAGCTAATATGCAGTCTTAATACTATTTTCTCCAATGCAGTTTTTTTTCTCCGTTACTTCAAGTAGAGAATAAGGGAATATGATAACTGATTAAGAGATACAGTCTCCTTTTTCGAAACTTAGGGGTTCAAATAAAAAAAAAGCGTTTACAAAACATTTTTTAAATATTAGTAGGAAGGATTTAAATTATTTGTGATAAGCAGGCTCGTTATCGCCGAAAAATAAATTTGGCACAAATCGCAACACACATTGAAAGTTAAAAATATTTATAAAACTAAACTGTCAATCACGTGCATTTTTCGGAACATTAATTAGTGAATATAATGACAATGAGTGAACAAGTAATATGAAAACTAAACAGTAAAATTAATCCAAACATGTAATATAAATCACAAATAAATTCACAAAAGAAGTGTTATGAAATGACTAAGTAAATCTTTTGTTAAAAGAGGTAGACGTTAATATTCTTTGTAACAAGTTTTCTTGATGATGAAATTTTGTGTATGATGAAATTTTTTGTGTTGATTCTATCATAATTAAGATTGTTCTACCGCATTTTCTGAACAAATGCACGTCGTCTACTGCACAGAATAGCAAAGTACAATGCGGTGTCTTCTCTCAAAACTTAACTTATTGTTAAAATACACTGAGGTTGGTTGCGCTGCAATTTTAGAAACCTCTATGAATTTTCGTTCCTTTAAGAGATTTTGCTGTCTCTTTTGCAATACAGATACTAAAATCTTCAAAAATTTTCCCACAATTAAGGGGCGAAAATATTCAAATGATAGACAACTTTGTTATGAATTGAAAACTCGTCTCATTAAGTTTTAACATGAAAATAAACAACCAGGAACCTGGTTTTAGTTCATCATCAGTTTATGGATTTTCACTTACCATAATGACGATGAATTAAAAGAAAGATTTCGAAAATGCCTCTATAATTTTCGGTACGCACTGGTCAAAACCGCAAATTGTCAAGATATTCTTATCTTTCTGATCTTTACGGTATGCCGTCGAATTGCATAAGACGCAGTTGATTAATCTGAAAATATAAATATTTAATATTAGATAATGATGAATAAAACGTAAAATGAACTTTAAATAATAAATACTTATTATCGAGGTTTTTAAATTAAATTCGAGATCTTACTTTGCATCAGGCAGACTCATTTTTGTTCGATATAATTTAATGCCCTCTTCGGAAGTGTCGTCCTTTAAAGAAATTTCATGAACGACGTTAATGAAAACGTCATACTTCTTATTTTGATAAGAAGCCCAAGACATGGGTTTACTTAAATTTACAGTGCCTGTTGGCATTTGTTGCATTCTACGCAAAGCATGACCAAACGTTGAGTTCTTTTCCAAGTTTACTGTGTGAATTCCGACGTCTTTGAAGATTGCTACAGTGACATTTTTATCGGAGCGGAGAAGAGAAAGTGCAAGCAAGCATCCTGCCTCAGCAGCATTTATATTTCCACAATGCCAGACGGGAGACATTTCCATTTTTTCGCCCATATCTACGGTTATCAGATATCGAAGGCCCGTTGGTTCTAAATGCTAAAAGAAAAAATTCCTACTTAACAGAACGTCAAAATATTGTAAAGAAAGTTTCGAATTAAAGCTTGAATGTCAATGTCGTGATTAAAAAATTAACTTACAGAAAATGCCACATTGAGTGATTTGTAGAGAACGTCGACGATTTTCTGATTAGGTTTTAGCGGTGGTGGGTGTTGTTTTCTTGCCTCTTCCCTTACTTTTCGTTTCTCGTAGCTTAGAGGCCTTAAAAACAGATTAAAAATACATTTTTCAATTGAAGAACATCTAACTATATATTAAAATTCTTAAAATTCCAAAACAGAACTTACTTTCCTGAGCTTTCGTAATTCTTTGCTGTGATGAATATGTGGGCTGGATGAATCTTTTCACTTTCAATTTTCTTTTCGCTTGACAATGTATCAATCACTTTTGCAACTGTTACTGAATTTGGTTTTAAAAAACCCATGTTGTGAATTCTCTGCAAATTTTCCAGAAGTGTAACATAATCCATTGACACTATCAATGCATTCCACACCTAAAAAAGAAAAAGATGTGATTAGTCTCATTAAATTAAAATGTACTTCTATAATGTGAATAGTTGAATGATCAACAAAATAGATTCATTTTAAAATAAATAATTCTTACTTCTTCAGATTTTAGCAGATGCCCAGGAACGTGGTCTAAAGTGAATTTATTTATTTCTATTAAACCAGCTGCTCGAACTTCATCTTCGCAATGTTTGAAATCTTCGACGTTCTCAAAAAACTTGATTATCTCAACGGCTTTTGGATACTTATCTATCGCAGGATCATCCGCATCGCCATACTTTTTTTTCATTCCTTTAAGTCCGTTCATCACATAACAGAATGTTATGTTTTTTACTGTTTGGGAAAAAATGTATTATTAGTTTGTCAAACAATGTGAAAAATACCGACAACCCTTACAAAGGAGAAAATAAAAGAACTCACCGATTGCGGATTCAGGACCTTGGTCAAGTTGTGATTTAGCTTCTACTTTAGCGCAAGTGTTTATGTGAGTGAGTTTGACGATATCCTTGTGCTTCCAGCCGTATCTGCTTTTATACCGAGTGACACACTCTGCCAGTTCTAAGTGACTTTTAGAATTATACCATTCCTCCACTGCCTTTTTCCATCCATGACCCCAACCCTTTTTCTTTTGGCTATTTTTGGTGATCTGATCAGCAAATTTAATAAATAACAAAAAATGTTGTGGCTGTGCGCAGATAGTCGTCAGTTTCGAATAAGCTAAATGACGCAGTTTTTCACTTTTGTCCTGTCTAGCGCAGACGGCTAATGCAAAAACTAGTGTTTCAAAATTCTGTACAAGATTTTTCTCTTTGTTGAACACCTAAAATAGATAAATGATTAATATAGTGAATAAACGGGCAACATTTTTTAATTATAGCACGTAATTTGTATTAGAAAATTGCTTACGGTTTCTAATATTTCCACGGGTTTGGTTTCAGTGTTTTTATCCATGGCCATTTCCTCGATGGATGGAACACGATCAACAGAAAAGTATTTGTGCACGAACCAATTACCTGTCTGGTACTCGGCATATTCTTTACCGACGTATAAGTAACGCAACATTCTAGTTTCTGGAGGGTCCTTTACATCATCCGTTGGTTTTTTTGTGGTCATTTTGACAAATCTAGGCTAAAAATCAAACAGAATACAAGGTAAATAATGTCAGACAAAAATATTACAATTAAATTTCCAAAATTAAATTAAACAAAACTAAAGGAATTCGATTCAAGTTTAGAAACAAAATTCTGTTACTATAGATTTATGCATTGCAAAATGAACGAAAATAAGGGCGTTGGATCCAAATTCTAATCTCAAAATTCGGTTTCTTCATTTTATTTAACAAATATTAGAATTGGATGTCTTTTCGCTCTATACACATATCGTTTAATTTCAAGCAAAAAATATTAAAGACACTTTTTCGCTCTATAAGCATAATTTTATTTTAAAAAATGAGGAACCCTTACAGTATTACACGAATAAATGTCAAAGATCTTAGAGAGGAGGGTGAGAAGTTCTAATCATAAACACAATGCAGATGAGAACAAATCGATCAAGAGAAGAAGGCAATTGCACATGACCCTTTTTCTATAGTTGTAACTATAATATTTGTACGACCTAGATAAAAAGGTGAACTTCAATAAACAGAAAATTTGATAGACGTAAGAAAATTTCCAAAATTACTGGTTTAGAATCTTGCGTGGTAAGGCATATATCATAACCTGGCAATTTTCACCTGTTTTCACCTGGGGATGGTGCTGGAAGTGGTAAAGTGGTAAGACAAAAAAAAGGGCGAAGAGTAAGTAAAAATGCGAAAATGATTCTCGTTTTTGCTTAATTTAAATAAGTGGCACAATATTTTAATAGTTGATAATTAAAATACTTCCAAAAAGCGAAAGGAAAACAGGAAAATACAAACCTTTCAACCCTTCGATTTTGAGACAAGACCACAGGACCAAAGACAACGCAATACAACCATCGGATGTTTGCTGATATTTAACAATCCTACCAATCTTTGCAGAAAAAATAAACGACAACTATGTCTAGTAGGTGTCGCTAGTGGACTCAGGGCCGTATATCTTCGTTCCCTTTTAATATTTCAATTAAGTTATACATTAAAGTAACATTAAATTATCTAGAGATATCAATAAAAATTGCAAAATTAAGATCGGAATAAAAAAATTCGCTAAAGCTAGGCGATCTACTGCAATACAAAAAGAAAGCAATTTCGAATAATTTAATTTTCCCACTATTCATGGCTACCAACAACAGCTTTCTGCGCATGTCGATGTTCGGCCATTTTGCATTTTCCGAAAACCTGGGAACTTATATACAGAGAAAAGTTGCAAGTGCAAACAAACCGGAATTTTGAAGTAAAATTGTCAACAATGACGGACTGGTTTCTTGCAAAAATAAATCGCTTCGGCGAGTTGAGTGATGTGGATGAAAAAAAGGAATTATTAGCAGAAATCAAAATTAAATTAATGAGCTTATCTAACTGTGAACTGGAACCGGTAGCTGGCAATTTGGATCTTGGGAAGCTATTTTCACAATTAACCTCTCACGACAGGTACAATGACTTAGCTTATTTTATTTTTATATTATTGGAATGTTGGGTTAATTTAATATTGCTAGTTTTCATGATCGATAATCTATATATTAGAACATTGATTCTGAAGATGTTTTTCACGTTTGAGTAGCGTACTGTTTGAGATTTATCTGAAAAATATAAAACGTGCTATTTCGTTATAAGTACATTTTATTATTATTTTCACTTGTTTTACTATATTTTACAATATTTTCCAAATATAATACAGATTCAAAATCGGTTAGTTTGAAATAGATTGAAATTTTACTTAAATGTTTATACTGCAGTATGCACTACTCCTATTTGTACATTTTTATTATTTATTTATGATTCATATTCATTTATATTTACATATTTATACTGATTTATCAAGATTTACTTAAATATGAACTGAGTCAATAAAACCTTTACATTTCAGTCATTTCCTTGAAGAATTATGCGAGGTCATAAGATTAATTATCGTGGCATTAGAACCTGGAGATGTGCATCAGCGTTATCCAAGGGAGGTTTTCCAATTCATATCTCACTCCGACGTGTCAATCAAGAAACTCATTTTGGAAGAATTACTCCGAACCGCATCCAGCCCCTCTAAACTACCACAATTACTTAAGGACACGGATCTGCTCGTAGCTGTAGCAGAAAGAGTCGCAGATGAAGATTTATCAGTAGCCAAATATGCCATGTCGATTCTGAAGAAAATGGGAGAAACTTCCGAAGGCCTGCAGGTTCTCTACTCAGGTTCTCTGTTAAGAACTATAGCCAGACTTCTCTCCAAGAATGACATTATCAGCTTCCGAGTATATGATGTCGTAACCGATATATCTAAAAGTTCAAAAATCGGATTGGAAGCTTCTGTAAAATCAGGATTTCTTCACAGCTTAATAGCAATTCTCGAAAATGAGGATGAACTCCTTCATCTAAACGCTTTAGAAGCAATGACCGGATTGGCTCTGACTGAAGAAGGTTTAAATTTTCTGGAGCAGCAAGATGTTCTTAGAAAACTCGCTCACAAAATAGCCCGTGCTAATGAAACTCCTCTCTCAAATCTTTTAATTCCCGGTCTGATGAAGTTTTTCGGTCACGTAGCTCGTTTTCGTCCTAACGAGATATTCTCTAAATATCCAGTTGTGGTCTCCGCTCTCTTTGAAGTCCTCGAAAGTTCCGATGAGACTATATTAGCCTCTGCTTTGGATACCTTAGGACACATCGCCACCACTGTGGAAGGCAAATACGCTTTACAAGATCTCGGAGACAATATGTCAAGAGCTTTGAAAAGAATCGCAGAAATTGTTAAGAAAATGCCCACAGATCTCAGAATACGTGGCTTGAACAACCTCGCTTGCATTCTGGACGTGAAGAAATCAGGGCAAGACAACAGAATACTTTCTCTAACTAAATCCTGGTTTGATTCCTTATGCGAAGACCCCTTGAAGATGGTAGTTGACCTTTGTAAACAGCCATTTGCTGACATTAGACAAGCAAGTCTAGAACTTCTTGCTGTCCTTGCATCTCAAGCTTGGGGCCAAGAATACATAGCCGCATCTCCAGGGTTGGTAGAGTTTTTGCTGGACAGAAATATAGAGAACTTTAAAGAATGCAAGGAAGCTAAGTACGACGTGGTGAGGAATCTTTCTAACGCCGTCTCCGATATTTTTGATGCGAACACCATGCAGAGGTTCAAGAAGTTCGTAAACCAAGGACCAATGTATGTCGAAACTCACATTGAAGTTGCGACTGAAAATGCTGCTTAGTAATGTATGTAGCGTTTTCAATTTCTTATTTTAACGACAAACTAATATTTTTTTTAAAGATGTCAATTTCTAATATTCTAGAGAAGGATCTTTAAACATTTGAACATTTTGTTCTCAGGAAACATTTTCGTAGTTAAAAATTTAAGCATACGATTTTTTGTTTTCACATATTTTAAGTTTGATGATTTAAATCTGATTAAGCTTTTATTTTACACTAGATTTCTTTAAAGTAGGCAACATTACTTTCATTGAGAAAATTTCTATGAAAGTCATAGCTTAGACTGAATCATATATTTATTTTTCATTGCCATTTCTCTTAATTTTCTTTTAAATTTTTCAAATTAATTTTCATTTGATTCATTGACATAATCGAAAAAATGTAAAAAAAATTGTATGACATTTTTTAAAGTAATTTAAGGTAAATCTTTAAAACAGTAGAAAAAGCGCTTAGAACTATGAATAAGAATAATAATAGTTTTCGTTTTTTTATTACAAAGCGTGTAAAACTATCAAAAACAGGTACCGAAAATACCTGGTGAAAAAAAAGACTCAATAAATATTTTACCACGGTTAATATTAACTTACGGTTTTTACCTAAGATTTTGGTACTACATATTTAGTATTTAGTATTGAATATCTTTTTGCTACGTCATAGGCATCGAGTTGCTTAATATGTGATTCATCGTTGTTGAGGGACTATGAATAAATGCGATTGATACGAAGAGAAATAATTTATTTATCTTAATCCTACTACAACGTATAAAATACGAGGACACAATTTTAAACAATTCTTATTAATTATGAAAATGGTCTTACTCGTTGAAATTCGGTATGACTTACTTGCAATATTGCAATTATATCTTATAAGTAAGACTTATTCTCGGTGTTTGGTAAATACTTAAAATTAACGATTTTATAGTAATTTTATTGAGACTATCATTTAGAAAGTCTTAGAAGAAATAACAATCCTAGATATAATAAATGAACTGACCATTAAGATAGATGAAAATAGTAATAATCAAAGAAATGTGAAAGAATGGACTATAAAACAAATGATAGAACAAATGATAATTGTCCTAAAGCTTAAAGACAATTATTTGTTCGCTTATTGGATTCGCTTTCGTTTCTTGGGAGCTAAGATTTTTAGCATGCTGACTACTGGAGCTTCGAAAGAAACCGAAACAATAAACGATATGAGGTATGAGGCAACGACTTGTCCAAAAAAGGTTATTACCTGAAAAATAAAAAATTTAATAAAGGAGATTTTCAAATAACTAACCAGAAATATCGAATGCACAAAACGACGAAGAAATATACTCAATTACAAATCTATTCGGCACTTATTTTTTCATTATTTTTGGTTAGTCTCATTTTCATTACATACTTTCAAAGATTATTAACTCAAAAATTCACAATTGGAAATTTCATAAAAACTTGTAAATTGTAGATATTCATTTATGTTTTCGGAATAGCAAATTTATTTTTTAGTAATTTGTTGTTACCATTGAATCTTTTCCAAGATGTAACGGCGAATCTGCATTCATTGCAGTGAGGCGAATTACAATAGGATGGACCAAATATGCACAATACGTCACTCTGCTGAAGGGATACAAGATAGGTGCTGACAAAATGTCATTTACATACCCTGGAAAAATAAAAATAGTCATTATAATTTGTATTTAATCAACTTAGAATTCAGAAGTCGTTTAAATTAAAAAAGTCAAATAAATCGTGAAAGCGAAACAAGAATACGAACCGCTTTATGTAAGAGGGGGCCAATGGCCCAGATTGTTCCATTTCAGGTTTTCTTTTTTTTACTTAAGTCTCTCTTATATAATGATTTTTTTATAAGGTGGTCGAGGAGAAAAATGTTTCAAACATTTAATATCTTCAATTAAATTTTACACAAAAAGAAGAAAAAAAAGGAGAATGACTCTTTTGGGCAACATTAGAAGAAATACAAAATGAACAGGTAGCGATAGTAAAATGATTTCTAAAACATTCATGCTTTCAACTTTCAATGTTCTAATACTATTTAAACTCTTTCAGAAAAATGAAAGGCACTTGCGAATTCGTCTTCAACAACTCCGGCGTTGAAGTTGACCTGTTGCCCCACCTAACAGCTTTCATCTCAGAAGATCGTAATTTTTAGAGTCAACAGTTACCTCCATATCCTGTACTGCACGCGATCACGATCCATGCTAAACCAAGAGCCCAGGCACTATGACTCAAGGAAGAATAAGCCGCTGCTGTCACAGGCGAAAGTTCAGCCTCGTACAAGCCATAGAGAAGACTCAGAAGACAAGCTGAAGACAGCATCCAACCAACAACAACAGTCATCTGAAATAAAAAGAATTTCATTTTAATAGCACTCTTTAAATTTCGATTTGAAGTCTTCTGGACCCAGCACCCACCTTGGACATCTTTATTTTGCAATCAGTCTTAAATAGAAAGTATCCAACCGACATTCCGACGAGATATGGTCCCAATCTGGTCCATGGTTTGTCATAAATCTTGTCAAAGAGTGCCAGTGGATCATCGATACTTGGCATGTGGTTATTGATAAGAGCAATGTAACCAGTAGTTAACCACGAGCTTACCAGAAGTGTGATCACTGAAAAAGCTGCGATTTTGAAATGATTCGTTGCTAGGATCAATATTACCGCACCCACGATGTAAAATTGAGTGTCATCTGCAACGTACCAACTCCACAGCATGCACTGTTAAACAAAATAGTTATCTTAGTATTTAATGTAGATTTAAATGAACTGAAATCACTAAAGTCTGTCTTCAAGGCAACTGAAGTTACTGCAGTTGACGGAAAGAAACGATTTCTAAAATACGTTTGATCCCATTTCTGTCAAGTTAGAAGACTTCAGTGATTTTATTGACTTTAGTCACTTCGTAAAACTAGCAGCTTCAGGAGACCAGTTAATTTATCAGATTTCAGTTTTAAAATTGTTATGATTTGTAAACTAAAGTCACTATGTAGTCTTCTGACTTCGAGTTGTCAATTTCTCGATTTGGAAACTATAAGTTTAGAGAGCATTAATCTTAAAAGAAAAAAATAGGAAGCGATAGAAATTCGTGGATAGAAAAAGATAAACCTTTTCTATTTCTTCCAAGTAGTCATTTTTCATCCCTAAATTTTATTTTTGCCTATTGCTGAGTTTATTTATCCGAGTTTATTGTTTAATTTCCATTTTCTATATAAATTTCAAATAATTAGAATTTTTCTTAGAGGAATAATTTTTTAATAAGTATTTGTTAGCTATAGAAAAGTGATAAAAATGGAAAGAACACAGATTTTAATTTAAAGAAAATGAATTCTAACTTAGGTTAGTTTTAAATTTTGCACAGGCTTATTTAATTTATTTTATAAATATTTGAATCTTTAATAAATGTTTAATTATTTCAATATTAGTATTGTGCAGCATAAACTACAAAAATTGTTTTAAAACTAACTCATTTTCAAAATTAAATAACATTTTTAATGTAATAATATATTTTTTAAGTATTATCAGTTCTTCTGTTTTAACCTAAAAATTAAAGAAATATTATTAAGTTATTATTATTAAGTTTAGTTTTCGTATAAAACAGACATTAAGAGTTACTTTATCATTATATTATTATTATTTACATAAATAGTTTCTTTTAATTTTTATTACTTTTTAAGATCAATTTAATTCTATTTATTTACAGATTTAAATTTTCCCGCCCCCTTAACAATTTAAAAATGACAAGATTTTACCCAGAGTGCACTGCGTTTTTTTCCATTTTCACAACAATTAATTATTTATTCAAAAATTAACAAAAGATATAAATAGTTTCCTCACATCTTATTGTGGAATTTTTTTTACAATTTCTAAATACTTTAAATCGTCTATTCTATTGTAATCCATTAGTTTTTTTAGGAATCCAACGCAAAATAAAAATTTTGCGCCTTTTATCCCCACCACAAAAGTTCGTTATTTTTTCATTTCATTTCAATTGCAACGCAACCACCCTGACAAGAACTTCGTAGCGTTAAATTTTCTGAGTTTTCCATAAATTACGGATTGATTTTCGACAGATCGCAAGAGTTTTCCTGAAATCACCCAAGATTTAATCATTTTGAGTAATAATTAATATCCAATAGGCAGTCGCGAGTGCAAATTTGGCCGGGTAAAAGTTGCAGCCACATTGACGAAGTGTTGTCGGATCAAATAGAGTCGTTTTGATCGAAAATCGTGATTTTCTCGCCTTATTACTGACATTTCATATTTTTCCGGCTTCCGGAAGAAGTTCCGGGCTGAATATCATTGGAAATTTCGGCGAAATCCGGTCGTGAAAGAATAATTTGCCTTTTTTGTCGTTTCGAGTCGATTTTACTGATAACTGTCGATGGTCCCGATCTATATTTCATGGATTCTTTAGAAAAAATTTTCTGTAAATTTTAAGTGTTTATTAGGAAAATGGGAGTTGGTTAATCGCTAAAATCGTTAAATATTAATTGAATTATTTGACAACAATTATAATAATTCGTCGCGAGTGAAATATATCAAAGACTTTTTACTAGATTACTAAGGAACTTCAGAAGAGTTGTATTCTCCAGGATGCAGATCTAGCACTAAGCAGCTATAGAGTAAGTTGTGTCTAGTTTTCTTTTTGATAGGCATTTTTTATTATATGATAAGCTTTTAATATAATTTATTACTACTATGTGAACATATTTTTTTGAGGTTAGATAATTGACAGTGATCAAGGGTAGTGGGGGAGGCATTGTTGTTTTACACCTTTCTAGTGATATTTAAAGAATAGTTTGGTTTCATTATTACGTTAATTATACTAGCACATTTAATTAATCTCTATTTATTAAATCAAACGTGTCAGCGCGATTTTTTTATGGCCGTGACTGGCCGTCCCGAGATTATTTTGAAGTTAACCAATTTTTAATTGATTCTTAAAAAAATGTTCATTATTTTCGATTTAATTATTTAAGATTGTTTCGTTTAAAATTAAAATCAAATTGAAAAATATTAATATTGGTGACAATTGAAAGGGTTTAATTAAATAGTAAATATATTTCAGTTATTAATAGTAGCTAACTTTTCAGTTGGTATTTTCTACGAATTTAAGATTTTAATTCATTTTTATTATTTAAACTAACGAATAAATTTTGCAGGTTGTGCTTAGAAGAACAGGAAGGAGGATGGAGAGAGAACAAATTAGCAGTGGTTAGTATTTTCTCGTATTTTCTATAAATTTAAGATTTTATTTTACTTGAATTATTTATACTAATGAAATTGTTTGATAGAGAGAGAGAACAGTTATTAATAGTAGTTAATTTCTCTGTTCTTAGTATTTTCTCTTCTATTTTCTTACAAATTTGAATTATATATACATACTACTGACAAAATTCTTCAGATTTTGCTTAGAAAAAAAAAAAAAGGAAACAGGTTGGAGAGAACATCATTTTTAACAGTTATTAATTTTTTCTCTCCAATTTTTTAAAGATTTTAATTCACTTGAACTATTTATACTAATAAAATAATTTTCCAGATGATGCCAAGAAGAACAGGAAGGAGGATGCGAAGGAAAGTGGAGCCTGCATAGTTGCTAGTCTGTATGCAGAAAAGGGGTTGTGGCTGATGTGAAAGAGGCAATGTTTCCATCGTTTCGGAGAAGACGACGTGAGAATTCGCCATGGTGAGTGATTCTTTGAATCCCTCTTGTCTCCAATCATGTTGCAGGACTAGAGTTCCAAAAAAACACGGAGATAAGTTGTAATTTATCGTATTGTAATCCGCATAGTGACCTCAGCATTTGATCGAAAAAAATGTTTCGACCAGTTCTGTGTATATTTGTCTTGTATCTGTTTTTATACGCGGGGGATATGTTGGGATAAAAGATGATTATGCCTTATCTTGAAGATTAAAATTGACTCAAGAGGATAAATTAACACTTACCATCTGGTCAACAGGATAAAGAGTGTTTATATACAACAGGTTCCTCCACCAGTAATTCGGACAGTTTTCATGATCCGCAGTTGGAGCCTCAAAAACTGAATTGTAGTGGAACCACTTCATGGTGACTTCCACAACTCCCAGAACAAACATATATGGAGCTGTGAGCCTGGAAAATCTGTAAGCCAAGAACCCGATGAATTTAAGAGTACCGGCGATGAAGCCTCGAGTGCCCTGAGTAAGCTTGTTCAAGTCGCCTTTGGCATTTGTCCGGAAGTAGAGGAAACTGACAAGAAGACCGCCCATAAAGAAGAAGGTGTCGACGCTGAAGGCTCCGTTGGTGACAGTCTGAAAGAGAAACCTCTTCTCGACGACTCTTCGGAATTCCATGTTGTCTGAGTACTTGAAAACGACGATGCAAGTGTGACCCAGGATTACCCAAGCCATCGAAATTACCCGGAGACCATGAATTGTACTTATTGTATCTCTGCCAACGCTACCGTCACAAATGGTTCTCATGTTGGCGCGAACTGAGAAGGAGAGGAGCAACTCTTCACAGACGTCTGTTATGGGAGAGATTATTAGTAAATTTTGGGGTAACAGAAAATTGAAGATCAGAAAAATATTTAAATTCTTTATCCAATATTTAAATCGATTAAGCGGTACCACTTTTTATACTAGCAGAAATGATCACAATACCTACAGTACATCGATAGGTATTTCATTTATTTCATTTATTAGGTATAAAATTTCAAAATCTAGATATTTTTTGGGCCACAGAATACAACGTTTGAGCAAATTATACCAAACTCTTGGATTTTTAGAAATTTCTGATAGCCAATTTAACAAAACGAAAATCACAGGCTTCACAGTCTTTCCTTTATTACTCTGTTTTTCTCCTTTTTTTTATGAATTCCTCTTTTGCTTCTTCGTAGAGAAAATTCAAATGTAAAGTTGATAATCCATCAGTTTAGTTGAATATTTAACTTTTTTTAAAGCTTTTCCAATTGATATTCAATGTAATTAATTTGTATTAATTTGATTCAAAATAATAATTTATTTATTTAGTTCTGTGAAGCCTGAAATAATAAATTAAAGTAAGGTGTATCATTTCTGCCAGTCTTAAGAAGCATTAAAAACATAAAATTAATGTTATAATATTAGTAGCACACAAAAAAAATATTAACTACCATAAACATTGATCCCAGAAAGTTGTCCACGTATATTTTTCCATGCTAAAACATCTCAGAAAATTAAAATTAAATTAAATATGGGGTTAAAAAATTACGTAACCTTTACTAACGGGTTGGTAAGGTGTGGGGGGGGGGGTTACTAGTCAAAATAGTTGATCTAGAGTTATATTATGTTCAGTTGAAGAGAGGTAAACTAACTACGTCGAGGGGAAAAAAGTTAAAAACGTCACGTAATTTTTGAACGCCTTTTCGAAATTTTGAAATTCTAACTTTTCATCAAATCAGAATTGCATTTTCTATCAAAAATATGAACTCTGATCTATCGAATTTCAACTTTTTGAAACAGTTACTCCTCAGAAATTAAAATTTCGAAAATTCTAGAAAAATAATATAAAATATTCGAAATATATTTGTACATTTCTAGATTCTGTAACGCTTCAAAAGCACACAGATGCAAATTCTTCCCATCGGTTTAATATGTTTTCTAAAACTACATATTATTATCATTCCTTACGGGGGGCATTTTAAGCTTTAAAAAACCCTCAAAAAATTTAAATCGGTGAATTTGAACCGTACATTAGATCCATGCTACTTAAAACATATGAGTGCACTTTTAAGGGAAGAAAATAGTCTGCTCATGAAGGTTTAAATATGTGTATCTGAACTCTAACTCAGATTTTAATATTTGAAATATCGAACTCACTTAGATTCTGAAAATCTGGGGTAGAAGGTCTTATGTTCCCCTCGTGATCATTATTATTATTCACTGGAGTAGTTCCGTTGACGATAGAATCTCCTACTGGAACAGGAATGTAGACCTTACCTTCAAAAGCTGCGACATACAACGGTAAAAAAAATCTTATAGAATACTGTCCTCTGTCTTCTCTTACTGTCTGTTAGTGTTAGACACAACAGTGAAAAAGACACTCCCTGTATAGCTGAAGAAATGCAGAATTTAGAGTAGCCCTCAGGTACAATCTCGGAAAAATTACTTCTTCGGCTCAAATTCCGTTTTTTCAACTACAAACTTATACTTTATCCTTTTGAGATTATAGCAAAATCCTGAAATCTAATTTTTGAATTTGTAGTGCGATCGGTATTTTTAAATTTCTCCAGACTTCTTTGTGAAAGAGTAATGAATGTTAAGAAAAAAAAGTGGTATATAGGACAGTATAATCGATATAAAGATAGTAGAGTAAAAAAATATCAGTGGTAAAAGCAGTACAGTTTTCACATGTTCTACAATTATTATATGTAGTATAATTTTGATTCAGAGGACAGTCTACCCTAATCACATTAAAATTTTTAGTATCACATTAATCCACAGAAAAGAAATGAAAATTATTTTTAAAAACGATTATTGTTATTGTTTTTAAAGGTTTATCAATTCATTTTCATTTTGAAGTGTGAAGTTAGTTTCAGGGGTTGACTGTTGTTTTTGTAAAGTATTAATTTGTGGCAGAATTTTATGACAAATGAAGGACATTAGATTTAAAGAAATAGCATGACTAAGAAAGATAGTAAAAACCTTGCATCTTCACTTTTTACATTCTTTGAATGTAAGATATAGTAGATTTTATCAAAACCTTATGCAGAGATTGCAGACTAGTGACTATTTCATAATCTTGAGATAATAGATTGATGATCTTACCATTTATCGGTTTGTGGTTGCCATTTGTTAGTTGTTCAAGTTTTGCATGCTTTTCTACGTCGCATGCTTCTTTTTGCTGTCTCGCTAATCTCTTGGAAAGGTAAACGTCGTAACCGGTACCAGCGATCATTAGCACGATAACCACTGCGCTTACTCCACTAAAAATTGAATTAAATCATCGTCCGTTAAACTCTCATTTACAATTAAACAATTAATTTTGTCCGAAATTTCAATATATCAGGATAATGTGACTTTTTATTGGATTTCTTAATTAAGGACATGTACCAAACTGTCACGTGACCAATTCTTTTAAGCGAACTTACACATAAAATAACAGCTTGAATGGATTTTTCATACTACAGTCATCGTAAGTCGTCACCTATTCACCTTTTTTCAACTGTTTTGAATTTATTGCTTTTTCACTTATTTTGGAAATTTATCACCTTTTTTTTCAATTGATTCAGTTAAACCTCATAAACAATTATCAACATTGGAATTATATGATAATTCCGTGTCCTTTTTGGGATTGAAAACAATTTTTTGAATTGAAATTGAAACCTTTTGAATTCTTTTAAGATCCTTAAAAAAATGTTTAATCTTTTCAAATTCTTGAAAATCGTTAAAATCCCTTGAATTCATTTAAAATATCTCGAAATCTTTTTAATCGTTTGAAAATCGTTTGAAATTCTACGAATTTATCTTCATATCAAATTGGTCTGAATTCTTTTCAATTCACCTTAAATTCTTTTTGAATTCTTCTGAAATCATCTTAAATGTTTAAAAATAATTCCTCCAATTCTCTTCAAATCACCTTGAGTTATTTTGAATGAAATAATTTTAATTTCTTGAGAATTTACCTTGACCTCTTTTGAAATGTTTTCCATTCTTTTGAATTCTGTTAAATTCCTTCGAAATTCATATTTGAAATATTTCTTTTTTCAGAAGTATTTGTTTAATTTTTTAATGGTTTTCTAAGAAATTTTAAGATATAGTTTATATTTCGGATGTTAAGGAAAATTTTAAACTTCAATTTGAATTCTTAATTTAAATTTTATTGACCTGGATAGGAGGTCTTTGATTTCTTCTAGCCAAATTTTTCCTTTTTATTGAAAATAAAAATGCACATCTGCCTGGTATTAAAAATCTATTTAAGTTATTAGTTAATGAGTAGGTTCGCTAAAAATAATTGGTCACGTGACAGTTTGTTACATGCCCTTAATAAAAATGTACTGACTACTTACAATAGTATCCAAAATACTTTATCCGCATACACATCATAGTAATTACGTTGATCCCGAACATTTTCTATAAAAGAATGCTTCGCTGCTGTTTCGCTCGCAGCGAGTTTTGCTATCACAGCCACATCCGAAGCGCTGCACGAAAACGGAAGGCACACTCCGAGATGAATCAGTCTTTTCTAAAATTGAAGTTAGTTTAAATAATTGAAACTGAATGCGTTAAATAAATACATAGGTAGTTATTTCTCATATTTAATATATCTAGAAAGCCACAATAGTTTGGTTTTACCATAGGAAAGAATGTCCCATTTAGTGAAATTTTCATTACGAAGAATCCCAGGGGATAAGGGGGATCGTCAGGAATGTCTTCAGATGAAAGTTGTGGACCACTCTGACCGGCGTTTCTCGTTCTTTTTGGTTCATTATTGAATTCTTTAACTCCATTATTAGTAGTTGGTTTAGAGTAAGGAGATCTCTTCTCATTTCTTTTTCCAATGAAGTAACATTCGGTAGCTGATCCAGTGTAATAAGAATTTCCCCAGAAGTAGCCATTAGTATATCTCCCAGATGCATCGTCCACTGAAAACATAAAGCAAAAGATTTTGTTTAATTTTTTGTTTAAAGAAGGCTTTTTTTGGAAATCACTGTAGTTTAGAATAAAATAATGATAAATTTTAAGCAACCGAAATAACTAAAAGGATATTTCAAAAAGGTTGAGACAGCATAAATATAAGATGCATTGAACCTCATAATTATGCTCAAGGATTAGCCTTCTTCAGATTCTATCAATAGAATTTCGACTTTTGAAAATCTTCTAACTCATCCTCTTTCACTTCTATTTCAATATTCACAACTCTATGATTATTTTAAACACCACTCTCCACGACCTCCTCCATAGAAGCCTTAGTTATAATTCTGATCTGCCTTCTTTGGTGACAAATTGTAGACTGACAAATTCATAATTTCAGTGACCTCTTCTTTTTAAAGAGTGAATGGAATTCTCAGTGTCATACATTTTTTTCAGGTAAATGCCTTCTCTACGCTTTCTTTGTCACGTAGGTAGAGGATTTATTAATAAGAAATGTTGGAAACATAAAAAATATTAGCTGCGGGTCTAGATGAGGGCCACTTTTGATCATGTAATCGATTGGGCGAATACCTAATGAAAACATGGACTTTGAGTTCTTAAAAAAATGTACATACGATTAAAACTGAGGAAGATATTTAGAAATCAAATCGGTTTTATCGGATTTCAAATTGTACAAAAATTGATTAGAAAACGTTTAAAATGTTGCAATTTTTCTCTAATTTGGATAGTATATGCTTGTGCTTTATGTAACAGTTACATTGAGAATTGAAAATCATTGAGAATCAATTAATTAAACCAATTTATAAAATCGAAGACCTTATGTTGAGCTTGAGTAGAAAGCGACTTGAGTATAATTTTTTCTTAAAGATAATTAAAAAATGGCTTTTCTTACAAACGAGGCGCTTAAGATAAGAACACGTCTTCAATTTATTTCACTTACTGAAGAAAACTTTCTACTTCTCTTAAACATGACACATTGACAGATTTGAAAAGTGTTTGACGCGACATTACCTGTTTATTTTAATTCGATCAACCCGTCATGAACTACCTGCAAGTGAAACGGAAGTATTCAATTGCAAACTCTAGGGAAAGTGTTCCGGGTAATTTAAGTGGGTCATCAATGATGTGA
This sequence comes from Synergus magnus, assembly GCA_032275165.1. Classification (NCBI taxonomy): domain Eukaryota; kingdom Metazoa; phylum Arthropoda; class Insecta; order Hymenoptera; family Cynipidae; genus Synergus; species Synergus magnus. The sequence continues at coordinate 1,744,704 of JAUESH010000044.1, read as the reverse complement.
CTCTTGCTTACGTGAATGTGACCATCGACCCCTCCTAATATAGAGAAAAGGCCAATTTTTTTTATAATGCTTGTTTAATATCTGTAACGATTACGTAATCTATATTTTATTATGATTTATATAAAATTCAGCACTCGAGATGTCTTTAAATCGAAGTAACTTTTCTTGAATAAAAATGAGTCACTTTCCTTCAAACTATAAATAATTTCTAATTAGTTAAATTCCTCGCGGAGCTGTCATCAATAAATCTGATGGTTCTTTATTATGGTTATTTTATGTTAAAGAATACTCGAGCTTTACTACTCGTAAATGTATGCCACACCTAAATGATGCGATTAGAATTTTTCCTGTTGCAAATGTCAGTGGGGAAATGACACCTGAGTCTAATTAAGCATGCGAAATTTTTTATTATCAATGAATGACAGGATTGCATCGTTTTACAGTAGCGCAATCGTCTTGGATCTTTTCAATTAATTCGTCGAAATTTGAATTAGCAAGAAGGTACTAATGAAAAATTATAAAGTCGTTTTACTACTTTTTAAAATAAAAGCGTTTCAATTGAATTCATAATACAATAAGTGTATTAATTTTATTAAAACATAATTTAGAGAGCATTCTGTGCTGTGAAGCCTGAAAGTATTAAATTTATAATTTGTCTTGTTAAGAGTATATAAAATATAATATTTTATGTCCATAACATTCTCAATACATCATGTAACACTTTGTGCTGTCCTTATCTTTATGCGTAATGAGCCATACTTATACATTTGAGAGAATCTTGGAAATATGCACAGGACGTGAAATGCATTCACGGATGCAAGTGACGACCTACAAAGGCTATAAGATGAAGTAAGACTTTCTATTCGGGAAGTAAGAAATTATCTAATCATCGCGGTGGCAGGGTTGCGTTTTCCGAGGATTTTACTCTCGATAATCGTTACTCGTTACATCAGATAGCTACAATTGCGATCAAGTCTAACATTATGACGTATTAGAATACGCAAGCTTGTCACAAGCTACTAATTTTGCGGGATGGCCGATAATTCAATTTTTGTTATTATTAGAGTGACATATTATATAATTAATTACATGTAAAAACGCCAGTCATCACAGGTCGTCACCTATTCATCTTCTTTCTTTTATTTTGAAACTCTGTCACCTTTTTTCAATTGATACAGTTAAATTTTATGAAAAATGATTAATATTGGAATTATAAGATAATTTTAAGTCATTTATGGATTGAAATTTTTTAAATCCTCTTAAATTTCTTTAAAATTGTAAAACTTTTTTGGATTTTTTTTTTAAATCGCTTGAAATTCTTTATAAATATTTAAAATCTCCTGAAAATCCTTAAAATCTTTGAAATTTATCTAACATCCTTTAAACTTCTTTAAAATCACTTAAAGTCTTTTGAATTATATTTATGAATAATCGTCAATTGGTTCTATTTCGACGAACTTAAAGGATTTATTGAAAATATATTAAAATTGCTTATCTTTTTCAGTTAGAATTTCTTGCAATGAGGGATACTACGAGGACAACGGAGGATTCTACGAGGACAACGAGAGATTCTACATGGACAACGGGGGATTCTACGAGAACAACAGGGGATTCTATGGAGGACCATGCAATCCATCGAGGACGATGGGTTCTTTCGAGGAGGATTGACTCTATCGACGACGAGAAACATCTGATCGAGGGAATTCAAGATCTAATATCTACCACTCGTACTGCTCAGAAACGCGACATGCGAGTGTGTAGGTGGTAAGTGAAAATTTAGTCCCTCTTCTCTTCATCATGTTGGGAACGAAAGGTTCAAACCAACACGAAG